>VWZZ01001880.1:669202-704623 GCA_013399095.1 Psophia crepitans
TGCAACTTTGCAATCTTTGCCAGGGTCAGCAGTTCTTAAAGTGGTCCCCATGCCCACGGTGGATCCTCCACAGAACCAAATTAAACAGTAAAACTTCAGAACTTTTCAAAGGAAGTTTGAAGGTCACAGAGTCCTGTTGGTTCATATATTTGGGAGGTTTTAATATATATCATACCATTTGGATTGTTTCAGCAGTTCATACTTCACAACTGAGCAGTTTGTAATCAAGATACTTTCTCAGTGCTCTATTCTTTACACCTGTATTTCATATTTTCTGTTACTGAAAGTGATTACCAGTAATTGTAAAATTGTAGAAACTGTTTTGAAACAGCGTAAAATTATTATAGTGTCATCAGCTTTTTAACTTCGCAGACAGATGTGGTTTGATAAAACCTTGTTGTCTGAATACCTCTCCTAGCTTTCAGGTTGCACAAGATTGCCAGAAGTACACGACATCGTTTACTGTCTAGTCATCTCATTTGTTCCATATTTCAGCCAAAATAAATTCTGTGTTGCCCTACCCATTTCTGTCTTTCCTCATGCAAGATGTCAGCTTTGTGTCTTTTTTTTTTCTTCCTTTTTTTCTTTTTTTTTTTTTTTTTTTTTGTTTTCCTTTTTTTTTTTTTTTTTTTTTTTTTGGTCAGGGAGCATATTTTTGTTTATGTTTGAAGCACCCTAACAATGAGAATTGCAAACATCCAGATTCTCTGGATTGTCTACAACATGACAGATACCACCTTCGATATCCTGTAACTGTCCTCTGAAACAGGCAAGCTTGGAGGTGATTTGTACCTACCCACAAATCAGGGCTGTGTGTTTGCTACCTGTCTATCCTAGTTTTAGGGTTATCTTAAGATGATAAAGCTGCTGATTTCATGAAGGTGAATTTTCATGAGGGGATACTAATAGGCATTTTATGGGAAACTATTGACATACATACAGAAGGACAGACATTTATGTATATCAATGTGTGGGATTCAGGAAATGTGGACATCTGGTTTCTCTTAATAGTCTTTTCTACTATTTAATTAATAAGAATTATTTTGATCTCATTGGCCTGAAGAATTCATGAAAAGTAGTTCTTTCTCAGTCAACACATCTCCACTGTGTATACATATTCAACACGTCTTTGTGAACTTAGTAAATCCATCTGTTTGAAAGGACAATGTGAAATTCTGTGTTAAACTGTGGTCTGCTACACACATGTCCATTCTCCTTTTATTTTCTTTGAACACAGAACACAGTAAAATGTATTGTACGGCGTACCAGTTTGATACCACTTTGATAGACATGATGTGACCTTATATACACACTCCAATGTACTCTAATCCGTGGTCTCCCAGCTCCCACTCTGCAGGATTTCTGCGATGTTGATGGAACCCTGTGATTTTGCAGAGCAGCTGCGGTGACCCCTCGCCCTGCTCACTGCTGCTGACAGCTGCCTACCATGTGTAGAGGAAACCTCACAGACTAAAATCTCCCTCATAAAGCAAAGATCTTTAGATAAACATGCGGGTCTGATCATGCTACTACTTTAAAAATAAATAGTTTAAACTCAGAACTTTTTGTGTGGCACTAAAAGAGCGGTAGCTAAATATTCAAGGCATTCTGCCTGGTAAAAATAATAGATATGTGACACAGTGTCTCCCTTTAAAAAAAGAAAGAAGAAAAGTTCAGCATAAACAATGAAAGGCATCCTAAATGTAAATAATCTGCATAAGAAATTAGTCAGTCTGTCTGCTAGGGCAGGTTTGACTCGTTAAGCAAGGCTCATCAGGTTCTTCTGGTTTGTGTTGAAGTGTAGTGTCATAACTACCTGAAGTCAGAAAAACTCAGCCGTCCAATACTTCTTGTATCGAATGAGAAAGGCTGATTTCATCTGAATTGTAACTTTTACCCACGTTGTAGATTTACTTTTATCAGGATTTTTACTTTGGAAAAAAATTGAATGGAACTGAAGGGAGGGGCATAAAATGCAACTGAAGAATGAAGCTGAGGGTTTTGTTGTTATTTTGGTTTTTGTTTGGGATTTTTTTTACATACCAAAACTTCTAACCATTTTTAGGTAAAAACAGGTTGGCATTGTACTTTCTAAGGCATTTTGTTCCTGTAAAGTACCAAAAGTTCTGTCATTGCTAGTGTTTTCCTGCAGAGCTACCATCATCTTTTGTCTTGCTGTTGCAGTATTACACTGATGTACCTTCCCCATTTGGGCAGAGGTCATTATCCTGGTGCCCGGTTGCGTTGCCTCTGCTGAGCAGGTTAACTGCTTGAGGTCTTTTATCCAGACAAATGTTTTACCAGCTCTTTTCCTCCACAACGACACAAACTGTTCCTCAGAGTTCAGAGCCAGACGAATATGCAATGCTGCGATAGCGCGGTCCCTGTGCATTCACATGCTTGTTCAGACCATGGGAGTAGACGTATCAGCTTTGTGAAAGGAATAAAAATAGTGGTTAAAGTGTCTTTTTCAAGATTTGCTTCTCCCAAGTAAGTACTTGTATGTTGTCTTCATTTAGTATTTTTAAATGTCACTGTAAAACTGGGCTTACATTGCCATTTTACAATGAATGTTGCCAACTCTATGGTAATGGTAATAGCCAATTCTCACGAATAAAATGTGTCCGTAATGAGCACGATTCACAACTTACAGTTCGCACATTTTTGATGTGTTAGCTAATTCTGTCGTTACCTTCCCTCAAAATAGTAGTTTTGAGACTATTAACCATTCCCTGGGCAATTTTTTGTAGTTTCTTTCTGTGCATGAGTGATAATCAAGAGGCTAAAGAACAAGTCAGAAAATGCCTTAAAGCTTGCTCATCTGCACTAAGATTCAACAACATCTAGGTGATATGGGGAGTCCACAGACAGATAATATTAAAACAAGATGTAAGAGCAGAAGTTCATTTTACTGTTCATTTACATGACTTTATGTTGGGTGTAATATAGGTGTGTATGTTTAACAGTGAAAAACAAAGAGGTGGGAAAAAGAAGAAAATTTTGGTGTTTGGAACTAACTTTTATACCAATTTAAAGTAAGAAGATCTGACAAGTTCATATTTACCATGTTCAGGGGTTTAGTAGACCCTGTCAGTCTTGTCCCAAACAGAAAAAGATGTGTACAAGAGCCGATCCTCCGCATCTCTTTATAGGAATTTGAGAGTATTCCTTGATCTGTGAAATAGTGTTTGGTATGACTCTGCCGAACAAAAATGATAAGCACTGTAATTTGTCCTACAAAGAAAAGTCTCTTTTCATCTCCTATTCATATAAACCTCAATTTAGGAATGTAGCTGAACAAATATTTAGCTTTACAGATGTGATTAAGAACTACTGAAGCAAATGAAGTTTCTGGAGGTGCCGGTGCGGGGAACAGGAACTCTTCGCTCAATCTGGACTGAATTTCCTTTAAAATTTAAAACTTCTCTGCTTAGAAAGACAGAGGCAGGATCGAGGTCACTTGCCTTCCCAAAGATCTAAAAGGTATCAATGTGTGGTAGGATTTCAGTATTTATTGCTTTAGCTGCAAGTATTTAATTTATGTTGAAAATACTAATACGCAAATTTAACTCAGTAATTCCTGTCTCTTCCTGTCTCCCACTGGGAAAACCACATGAACTTCGAATAAGCTCCATGTGGGTACTGGTCTCTTTGCATGAAGTCCCTTAGAGGGTCAGGGCTACAGTCTTCATATGGTAGTAAAAAAAAAATGAAATTCAGTTTTATCCATGCGTGTGCACAAAAGCAGAAACATATATATATATAAAGGTATGTCATGTTGCCTCAGATCTTACAACAAAGTGCACCCCTGAGCTTGGGAGCCAACATGGGTCATGGGTGATGGCTGCGGTGGTGTTAGGAACGCATCTGCCGTACAGGGCATCCGAGGGAACATGCTGTTTGTACGAGCAGTATTTTCAATTTGTTGTTGGTTAGGGGGGTTGGGGATTTAGGCTTTTTAATTAAGTAGATCTTCTTTGGTAGTGTGTACAAAGAAGATTTTGGAAGGCTTTTTGTGTATGAAAGTATTGGGAGCCAGAGTGAAAGAAAATCGTTCTTCAATCTGAATTATGATTTCTGCCGGGCAAAGACTTAGTTCTCTGGACTGGTTTCACCCTGGAGTGGAGGGAGATTTTCAGGTGAATAGGAACTGATTCAATTAGTGGTTAAATTAATGAGTGATGTCTTTTAACTGTCTGCTCTCTCCCCTGGGGATCAGACTCAGTCTGCCAGGAAGAATACGGGGCTCAGCTGAACTACTGAGGCCATAAGGACGCAGCGAGGGTATAGACAACTGGCATTTTTTATTTTTCAGTCAGGGCAATTAGTTGCGTTAGCTTAATCGTGTCCATGTAGCTTCGTTCTCGCAAGGAAATTTTCTGCTTTGATACTCAAAAAATGATCAAAGACTGTCACTAGAATTTGATTTTTGTTTGTTGTATGAGTTCATTTAGAGTATGCCAGCGGCTGCTGCGGCCAGTGAACCTAAATAAATGTCTGTTGGATATCTATTTAGCAGCAGGCTCCAGTTTTTTCAGCACTGTCTCCGTGTAACCTTTTAATCTAGTTCTTGTCTTTGACTTTTCATATTTTATATATTTAACCCCTTGATGCAGATATTTTGCATTAAGTACTTTAGAAATCCTGATTTACTGCCTCAAGGGATTAATCAGAATTCCAGTATTCTTGCTTTATCTACATTCATTTATACAGCCCATTTATTTCTAATAAATACATAGGCCAGATCATATTTCTCTGCTAACTCTAAGCCCTGAAAATAAATTTATGCAGTGACATAATGAAAAATAATAAAAACTGTCTCGCGTATTGCTCTTATTTTTGCTTTAACTGTCAGCTTCCAAAGGCACGGTGGGTTTATATTCTCCAAGTAAACACCACCTTTGAGGTTCACGCTGCAAAGCTCTAATTTTTAGTTGACTTCTAAGAGGATTTAATCAAACTATAGGATATATGATTCAAAGCAAAAAATGTAATTAAGAAAAATCTTTTTCTGTAGGCAAAGAGCAGCTTGTTTTCATTAATTTTATGAAGAATGTTGTTTTTCTTGGCTGAAAACTTAAACTCATGGGACAAAGGAAGATTTATGGGGTGATCCGCAAAATCACACAGGTTTTGTATTGCAGTGCTGTTTTTGCAGTGACCACTAGAGTCCCTATAGCTGAAGGTTTATCAGTGTTTCTTTTTATAAATCTCTATTTTCAGAAAGGGCTTTTACTCAGAGATTAGCTTTGAGCTAAATATATGCACACAAAGTCTCAGTGTATATGTAGTGTGGTAAGCATGTATATTCTAATGTAAACAATTTATAATACTTTAAGGGCTCTTACATTACAAGGAAAAATGAAACTGCAGTCAGGACGGATAGTTAGGCCTCCCGTTCATGTACTGCTCGCACTTCTTTGTCGTTACGCTTTATATGTGTACTGCAAACTCTCTGGCAGTTGCTGAAAGCCACGAGAATAGAAGATCAGAGATATGATGTCTCTTGCCCTAATCCTTCAAGTGGTCAACACCACTTGTGAGGTGCTTGGCCCGAAGATCTGCGCACTGTATAATAAAGTTTTCACTTTTGTGATCCTTAGAGCGGAGGGACGGAGCCCGAGATGAGGCTGGCTTATTGGGCAGCTCTTTCACTTCTTTCTCCCTTCTGAGTTTTGACCTCTTAGATTTGAAGTTCAAATTCAGCTTTAACTTTGACACATGTATTTTTAAACCAAATAGTAAGTTTATTTAGTTAACTGTATCAAATGAAATACCTTCTGTATCTTTAAAAATCTCTCTCTAAGAAGATCTGTACTTCACAAACAGTAATGAAACAAATATCTTAACAGAATGCTCTTTCATTCCCCATAATGTCAGCAAGGGTGTCTACTTGTTTAATATTGTAGTAAACAGAAAAGTTCATGGTTCAGTGCTTAAGCCTCTGAGCAGTCTCCCCAACTGTTCCTGGCTGACAGTATTTTACTTACTCAACAGGAAACTAATTTAATTAGTACAAAGAACAGGCCAGTACAGATGCCTGTATGAAATTCTTTCAGTTTTTAGAAGGTATACGCTAAAGTCCCTACATTAGGTGGAAAAACAGATCGTAAAATTTACACAATGGAATATCTGTTATCCTGTATTATCAAAGGTTGCTGTTCAAATTATGTTACTGTGGTTTTGCAACATCAAACCAGACAAAATATGTCAGTTGAAAGACGTAGAAGCTGATAGTAAATCTGAGCCAGGCTTACGTTTCATATTCCAAATCTCTTCATCCTGTTTGTGGGTAAGTGGGAAGATGTACCATTAGGTCTTACCAACACTGTCTTCTCCTGAAGTCTGCTTCAAGAACTTTATTATAAAGTGGCAAATTCAAACAGTAGTTAGGAAATACAAAAGTTAAGGTTTTAAATTTAATTTCCTTCACCTGTGGTTTATGCATTCATCTGCAGGCTCCATTTGCAGGATCATATACTATTATTTCTTTGGGACCAGAAATCGCTTTTTTACAGGATAATGGATCGTGAACATAGATGGACAGTTAATGTTTCTTTTCATCTTCATCATTCAGTGTTTGATCCTATGCATTATGGCTACAGCATCCATAGCCTGCACCTGATATGGAATCATTCATTTCCATGGAGGCTTTCCGTGATCCATTGTATCTTAGTTCCTTGCCAGCACTGGGAAGCCACCTGCACAGCACCTCCATGAGCTGAGATAGTACGGAGGTGTCCATTTTACACACTAGGAGCTGAGGCACAGGTATTAAAATGGCAATTGTTAAAAATAAATCAATTCTTCTTGCCTGATTTCTCAGAGCTCCTAGCATCTTTTAGCTCTTAATATGTTCAGATTGGATTTCATTTTGCATTGACCTCAGTTGGAGCGGTGAATGCTCAGCGAATCAGCAACCCAAGCCAGGAACCATCTTGGATTATACAGAAAATGAGAGTTGCCAAGTGAATTTCTGTTAGAAAAAAAATAAATAAAATGGGTTAATGTAACTTCTCTAGCATCACGTAGGAGCTCTGATAAAACTTTTTAGCATCGTGTAGGAGCTGTGGCAGAAGCAGGACTCAAATGCAACTTTATAGGCATTCAGCTACTGAAACTGCCTTACTTTTTCTCATCTCCTCAACTTACTTGAGACCTTCCAACTTCCACAATAAAGGAGTTAAGGGTCTTGTTTTCAATAAAACTCTTTGTCTTACAAAAGCAGCATACAGTTTGAGCAGTGAATGTGGCAAGGGCTTCGTGCAGGGCAAGGAAATGATCACATGTTAAAGGCTACTACAGATGTAGAAGGGCTTAGATGCAATATTGCACAAGAATTTTTAACTCCTTTCAAGAGCTGTAATCTCCCAAATTTTCAGAAACTGAGGAAGTGAAAGAAAAAAAGTTTCAGTGTGTGGAATCATACTGACGCCTTCTTTCACCTTCATCAAGATGTGTTGTCAGTGGGATTCATACCTTTCAACCCACAGTGTGAGGCCAGTAGGTAGCAGTAGGAGGTGATTATCCTCTGTGTCAGGCTGACACAAGAGAAAACACGGTGCGCTGTGCAAACAAGCGTACCTGCTGTTTGTTGGACAGGAGATAATGTTGTGTGACCCAGGAATAATAGGTCCTCCTGCCGCTGCTGAAAAGATGTGTAGCCTCCTGGCTGTACACATTTTGTTGTCTGCCCTCTGCCTCTCCGTGTCTCTTCTGCCCCTTTTCTTGACAGTCATGTCCCTATTCCCTAAGCTGGTGCTTCATCCTGTTTCCCTTCTCCGTGTTAGAGAGGAGTCAGCCATCGGATTATGCTCAATAGTGCCTGTCCTGATTACTGGCTGTTTGACTTGAAAGGTACTTTTAATATTGCTTTGGTGCTTCTCTTCTCCCACCCACCCATCCTCCCTCCCCCCCAAAAAAAGAAGAAAAAAAAAAGCATTTACAAGGATGGGAAGAGAAGTCCATCCCTCTCCTTATCAAAATCAAGTGTTATGAAAGTTGGTTCTTCCTCTTTCAACACGTTATCCTTTCATCCGTTTTGTTTGCCTGCCTGTCCTGGTCAAAGAGTGAACGACTGAGAACATGGCAAATCCTGGCTTTCTCGTTTAACCACTATTAATCACTTGACTTTGCATTTAGAGCTAGTTTGCACAAGATACGTGAAAAGCAAAGAGCCTCACTCACATGCTGGCTTAACTGCCGGGAACATTTTCCCCTCCCATCTGCTGCGTTCATTATTATTTAAAAGAAATCAGGAGGCAGAATTGGATTAGCGGAGTGGGTGGTACCAGTGAAAAACAAGCTCTGTGTTGGCAGTCACCCTGCCAAGTTCATGTGAAATTGCCCATTTTAGCTGGCAGCTTCAGCTTAGCTTGGTGTGATGACATATGGGCCTGGAGGGTAAGAATCTATTTCCATATTACAGCAGCTTCTGCTGTGAAACCTCGTAGTTTGTAGCTGTGTGGTTGCCTGGCTTTGGCTGCAGAGAGCCCTCCTGGTCTGCTCTGCCACGCCAGGCTCCTGGACTGTTGTCCTGGCTTTTCCCCGAGGTCCCCTTGGCAGCTATACCCACATCTCGATACCCCGTTTGCCCCCAGCTACTCCGTTGGTCCCAAGCCATAAGCATGTTGAATGTCAAGAAGCAAAATAGGGAAGCTCATAACATCCTCGTCTGTGGGGCCCCCAGAATCAAAGGAGAGAAATCAAGCCCTTGCTTTCACTCTTAAGGTTCAGTAGTTTCTCAAAACAGCAGGGATATGTATTTTATGTTTGAAAAATAAATAACTTCGCTTGTATGTTATACGTCAACTCTAAACTCAGTCACCTCATAAATAGGCATTTACAAACGAAAAATTAACTTCTTTAAATTAATAAAAATCCCATTTCAAATATTAGTGTTCTAAAATTTTCCAGGATATGATTTCAGCGGCCAGTGTTGGCTATTGTACTTCTGCATAAAGGAAGCTTTGGTGCCTTGCATTGAAATCCATGTGACAGGGATACCACCAACTTAGTCAGTTCTGTAAAATAAGCTCAAAGATATTTCAGAAACCAGACTGCCCCTGAGTCCCTCAGGTGTGATTAGTGAGTTAACAATAACATTTCTCATTTCAGAAATCTCTTTTTCATCCTCCACTTACTATATACGGAAAATAATTAAAATAACTCCATGCAAAGCCCTTTCAAAGCACGAAGTATGTATCTCTGAGTTTACAATACCGTTATTGTCGGTTATTACTTGTAGGGATAAAAATGGTCTGAGGAGGGAGAGTTACAGGCTGTTGACATGCCTTTAAACTATTTATTATAATTTCCAGAATTTCCAGTGCCTTTTTTGATCACCTTTTTTTTTTACTTTGGGCACATTCTACTGCTTGACCTTACTTTAGGAACCTTTGTTTTGGGGATAGCGAAGGGGGGCAGAGAAACCTCGCTGGTGACAGTGTGTGATCCACTTCCACGCAATGCCAGAAATGGAAGAGTTTACTCCTAGTACTCTCACAGCCTGTACCAGGGTACAGCGTGGTAACAACCCCGATCTACCCTAATTTCACAAAGGCGGACCAAACGTGATGTGCGATGCTGTTTAAAAAACGCCAAGCACTTGTAACGCAGGGATGAGTTGCAGCTCAGAAGGTGGGGTCGGGTGCGCGGGCCTGCCTCCCCGCCATGCCGTACCCCTCTGCTCACACTGCGGCCGGGGGCTTCTTGTGCGCCACATGGCTGTTGTTGTCATCTTCCTGCTGTTAGTGCACCGGCGATGGGTCGAGAGAAGTGTCAGGAAATGGGCAAATACGTCCCAATGAATAATCAAAATCTGGCGCTCTTTAATATGTGTGTGTTTGTCACCAAATGGTTGCAAAATCCGACCATAATGCACCAGTAAGGCGGTTCGATAGCATCACTATTAACATATCAAACCAAAGGCCTGTGTTTTGGAAGGATTTTGTTCTGTGCCGAACTCAATTTATGAAGTCCCTGCTGGGGGTGAGAGATGTGATCAGCGCTCGGGCTCCGGTGGCAGCGTCTGTGTCACTGCCGACGCGGAGACCTGAACACGTCACTGAGGCACAAGGAGGCACCTTTTGTTCATCCTTTGTGAGGGAGCTACTCACTCATTTCTCCGTACGTAACTGGTATCATCCTTTAGACCGAAACTGTTCCTGTGTTTCTGGATGATACTAAAAAGCGCTGCCGTTTTTTGGAAGGGTCTAATAACCTGAGATAGTAGGCGGTGTTTGTATTCAAAAGTCTGTATTTTGAGGTGAAATGGGCTAATGTTATACAGAAAGGTACACTACCTGTTTGTGGAGAGCAACGTGGTGTTCTGCTGGTGCATGTGTTTCACCTTCTTTTGATAATTAGACCCAGAGCATGTCTGTCATAGAAATGCTGGGTATCGTTCTGTATTGTTATTGTCTGCCCATCTGTTCTGCTCGCTCTTTCTCTCCTTTCCTGTAACAGTTTCAGCCTCATATCTTTGACATTTGTCGTAGAGACTAGCTACACTTTACATGGCTCATAAAGCGAATACAAGCTAATCAGGTGGATTGAACTTCAGCTGCCACGAACAAACGAGGACTTTCTGTACTGCAGTGCTGTTCAGTAATGCTAGAGAAGTTTCCGTTTGAGAAAAGCCATCGTAAATGAATTTATGTGCCCACCCAGATGTATTTTAATTAAAATCATCCATGAGTCTTGGCTGTGGCTTTGACTACTAAGTACTTACAAATAAGCTTAATAGACGTTTGTTTTTTTCTGCGGCTGTAAAAATACATATTCTGCTACATGATTGGGTGTCCTGGTTTCAGCTGAGAGACATTGGGTTTTTATCTGATTTATTTAAATAGAGTTAGGTAAAGATGCAGTTTATAGGGAAGGTTAAAGGGTCAAAATCCTATTTAATTAACTTATACCCACTTGGGAAGCAGCCAAGGTAAAAGAATGCAGTGAAAGTAAGCTTCAAATAATATGAAATCTTTGAAAAGGACTAACCACCTTTGGTGAAAGGCTTTCCTGTTCTTAACCTTGTGTCACTTAAACTATTTAAATGAGTTATGCAAAACCTTACATTTATAATGGAGCTTCAAAAGAAAAGATTAAGTATTTCTTGCAGTTACAAGAAAACTGATGCTTATGGTGCTGGAAGAAAAGCCTTTAGTACTCCATCTTACCATGATCCCTGTCTTTGCATACCACAAAATGTACAGTACGTTGCGCCTGATTTGACATCTACTATTTCTGCCGCATATATGAAGCCTCTCAAGTGTGTGAGACTGCTTTTTAAAAACATGTAAGTCTTTCAAAAAACAGTTAGGAGGAGGGGGGGAAGGCTCTGTAATATCCGAGGAGGCCTGATTTTCAAAGGGTGCGGATGCTGCATGGTTTCTAAAAGTTGTGTCTGTGAGAAGTCCCTCGTGTTGGATTTCCCAAACCATGCGTTATATTTGAACGTCTCAGCCATACATGTGGAAAAAGTTCTTACCGCAGCCAGAGTGGGAACTCTGAGAAACAAAATCACTGAGCTGCTTTGTGATCTCTTTCTATGCTAGATAGCATAGCCTCATTGCTGTAGTGACGCTCTGTAGAGGTGCCAATTCTGGAACATTTTTTCCATTTCATGCCACAGAGACCGCACTGGGGAAGTATTTCTGTTGCAGTGCTCCATATGGTTTTGTATGTAAAAATGGAACTGGCAAGGGAAAAAAAGCAGCTGGCCTGAAGCTGCCAGTAACTATTTCTAATGTCACAGATATTCAGCAAGAATCCCAAGTGGGAGCTGTATAGGTAAAAGGACTGCATAGCAGTATTCCGAAAGTACCAGCAGAGCCTACAGGGAATGAGCACAAAGGCAAACTATATCCCATATAGACACCACTGCATTTCCTAAACTGGGATTTTTTTTCTCCCCTGCCCCATTCTATAAGAATTGCTGTTGGGATGGAAAACAATTCAGGCTTGGAAAGGGCAACTCCAAAGACTTCCCAATCTCTCTGTCAATGCCATTGTATGGCATTCATGGTGTGGGCGGACACATAGCCTAAGAGCTTTTAGACATAATGCTATTTGGAAATATATCTAAAACTTAAATATGTCTACTACTTAAACTTGCCATTAATTTAATGTACTGTAATTGTGGAAAAGATCCATCTGATTCAGCATGTGAGGTCTGCTTTCCGTCTAATTTTATGTGGGTTTAAGCGTTGCAGTACTGTCCGAAAAAATGTATTTTAATTGACATGACCACTTTGGCGTGATGCTCAGTCTCTGAAAAGCCACAACAGCAAATAACCAGATGGTGCTTAGCTAGAAGGATTTTTGCTATCCAGAACACAACTACAATGATGTCTGTTCTGTCAAGCTAAAACAAAAGGCATTCATAACTCCATGTTCCAGATTAATTAAGAATTCCTTGCTAGTTTGAAAAGAACTCTCTAGGAAAAACACTAACAAAAATACAGGTGGGAAATTGATTTTTTTTTCTCAGATTACCTATCCCTTTTTCTTCTTCCTTCTCCATCTGAACATTCTGTCTTCTCCAAAGAAGAACCAACAAAGATAACAATTCCAAGCTGCCGGTAGGTACTGTCAGGCTGCTATAATGAGTTTGGTAGTGATAAACGTTCACACTTTGTTTTCTTAATGTTTAGCATTCAGCTGTGGGGACTAAGGTAGTCTATAGTATTGTGAACCCTTGCAGAGATATCTTTAAATTCCAAGGAACTTTTGCTTCTGTAAGCCAAAGAGCAAAAGGGTCTGCGCTGATTACATAGAAACATTAAATTTGTTCCAAGAGCATTTACCTTTCAAGAAGTAACTTGGCTAATATTAACAATCACATGTATACAAAATGCCCTGTTGTTAAGTACCTGTGTGTACTTCAGTCTTTGCATGAGACAGTGCTTAAATTTTCAGGAGGAGGTGAATACTAATGAGTCATCTGGCAGGCCTTTAGTCTATCATACCTCATTTTCTCCAGCAGACTTTGCTTTGGGGATAAAAGCCATTGCAGGGAAAACCAGGAATAAATTTCCAAGTAAGTTATCTGAAGTTATTTGCTTGTTATGTTAGATTGCAGGGAGCGGAAGGAGATGGCCAGGCACGTCATCTCATTTGGCTTTTGAGTTAGTCAGCTGTTGTGCTTCAGCTAGAAGAAATACGCTTAGGTTTGAGCTGATAAATAGCACTGTTAATAACAGTGACCATCAGTCTGGAGACTGGCAGTCAATGAGTTTCATTCGTGTTATTTGGGAGTTGATCTGCTCCCCCTGAACTCCAGGGTTGTATTCTTCATTCAAAGCTAGATACTGATCTATAAAGAAACTGATGCTTTTCTATCCCTTCTGAAGCCTCTGAACTCTGATTGAATATGACTGGAAGCTTCACAAAGTATTAAACATCTCCTTGATATGTTGGCAGGCCAAGATATTTTTATTGCTAAAAAAAAATGAAAGCCAACCAAAAAAATTCAAGGAACTTCCAGTTAGAGGCGTGGGCTCGCAGCCATCTCTTGTTTGCTGCTCCCTTGAAACATGTACAGGAGATTATCCTTATTAGGCAATCTTACGGGTATTCCCAGATCTTTTGAGTATGGTTTTCTTCCTTTTTAATTAGTAGGTCATTACACGACAACTTCTGTCTGCTCCCCTAAGTGGCCAGCTAAGGCAGATTTCGCTGTGTTTCTGGATACCTGAAAATAATGAGCCATTTGTGAGTTGGGAGGTGGCTTCAGGTTTTAGAAAGTGAAGCTTTGTTATGAGGAATGCACTGGGGAACTGCTGCTGCTGAAAAATAAGGTGGTTATTCCATGATTTTGTCTTTGCAGGCAAAAACAGCATGATAAATTTCTGCCTAGTTTTATCCAGGCAGTTCCTTCTTGCTCCCTCACCAGTTTCTAATCCCATTAGTTGTGCGGTGGAACTGTTTATAAGTTTGGTATAAACTAGATGATTGAGAAGGTCTACATTAAAAATAATCCCATTTCTGATATTTTTAGTGATTCAGTCTGGTGGGAGTCCCACAGACAGTTTTATCAGGTCAAGTGACGGGGGCACAAGTTACAGGGCAGGAATAAGGAGTGAGGTTCATGGGCAGTGGGAATTTCTCAAGCGAGGCCTGCCACGAATATGAGACATGGTGGAAAGGCACTACCACAGCTCAGCTCAGCTCACCTGCACCCAGTCACTTGTAGTTGAATCTCCAGTCCCTGGGCTGTTCAGTTTAGCAAGAGAGTGCAATGAGGAAATCTCCCACCAGCTCTTGCTGGTGTTCCTTTTCTCCAGAGAGGGGTTCAAACCAGTAACAAACCGGTTAACCAGATCATTAACAACTGTATATCACCTGCCAACAGGTATTTCCCTTTCAGAGTTCTGTTATATGCAACGATAACTGATAGGCTTTTTTTTTCCAGATGTTTTAATTAAGCTATCTTAACAAATTTGTTTCAGGCATAGCATTTACTTATCTGTTTCAGAGTTGAGAGCTGGTGCTACAGCTGAGATAAGGATCCCATTGTGTTAAACACTGGCAAAAAATGTAGGTTTAGGTTCCCTCATTACAGATCCAGGGAGGCAGCACTTCTCCAGTTCACGTTCAGTCAGTTCCTGTTTGGCAGGCTTTTTTGCAAGTTATCAAGGTGAGAAATGTAGCAATTTAGACACATCACATTAATCAGGGGGAAAAAAAAGAAAAAAAAAAGGAGAGGGAGGGCTTGTTTGGCTTTGTTGCATATTGAAATCTAGAAAATCTTTGAGTTACATCCTTTAGGTTTTTTACTGATAGTGATAGAATCACAAGTGAAAAATTATGCCTTTATACGGATTCAGTTTCAGAGGAGATAAATCTTTAATCCATTAAAAATATAAATAACATAGTGAATCCTGAACCCTTTGGAAAAGGAAAAACAGGAGGGTATACGAAGTTGTAAGGATTTGACTGTCAGGTTTGAGTAGTACATTCTTGCAAACAAGTAGCACTAATGTTTTTCTGGTCTTGATGTGTAATAAAATCCTCAGCTTGCTTTTTCTTTTTTTTGTTTTGTTTTGTTTTGTCTTTTTAATAAAGTTTCTAAGGCTTTGCTTGCAAGCTATATTGAGCTCAGTAACACTGCTTTTTTTTGCAGTATCTTCATCTGAAGTATTCGTTTTCCCAGAGCTCGCTCACTGAGGGCTGTGCTTTATTCTCAAAAACTAGAAGACATGTAGTAGGTTCAGTCCTGGCCATTTTTCATGTGAAGCCTTATTCAAATGGTAATTGTAAACGGCTTTGTGGACTTTGTTCTCAACTCAAAGAAAAAACTTCAGCTGTGGGCAGCCAGGCTAGGAAAGAATTTTTTGCTGAAAGACTCCGAGAAAACTAATTTGGAAGTTACCACAGCCACTCAAAAGTTAAAGGTATACCTACAAATCAACAGTGAAACCAATCACATGGGCAAATATCCCTGGAAGTGAATATTGTGAATAAAACATATCACAGTGAGGATCAGGACTTGTACTCCTTTTTTTTCCCTAGCAAGACATACTATGAAGAGATTCATTATAATATTTTGAAGAGACCTGTGTGCAAAGTAGGCACAGTTGGTTTGCAATTATTGACGTGCATATATGCTGCTTAGCACTGGTGTACGATTTATGGGTAAGTCTTTTCCTCTTCAGCATCAGCCTCCCTCACTGGACTGTTGGAGGCACGTTCACAAAGTCCTAGGTGATGTAGGACTTCCATTTTGGACACTTATTGTACATAAAGGTATGATTTGGAAAACTGACGGTCCAAGCAAGGATTTCAACAACTTCCAAAGTGTGCAGCTGTTCTAATATTGCATTTTTGTTAAATTCAGCTGTATTTCTGCAGTTTAAACTATTGGTGGCTCCAGCTAAAATTGCTCACTCATTTTGGGAGACACTCTAAACCCAGAGGCTGGGATAGAAAACAGAGCCCGTGTTGCATAGCAGAAGTTACAGGGAGATAAGGTGACTTTCCTACTGTCTCATTCAGCAGCAGAGCCAAAACCTTGGTTTCTACTTTGAGCCCCATATCCACAGTGCCACAGACCTCTCACCTTTAATAAGGTTATGTCACTTACTTGCTGTACATCTACTGAGAAAATAGTTTCGTTTATAATTGTGTTGCTATTCTACCTTTTTATTTTCTGACTTGTTTACAGCCCTTGTCTAGCAGGCACTTCTTCCGTGTCATCCCCTCGCACGACCCTGAATCTGCAGGCGCCTCCCATACGCAGATCCCTTTATTTGGAGCTGCGGTGCTCTGCTCGGAGGCAAAGTCCATCTGTGAAACATTCTTTGTGGGAAAATGAATTCTGAAAACAGGAACATGGCTATATATAAACTGTATTATGATTCATACGTTAGCACCGTGGAGAAGAATATACAGTAATACTCATCTCTGAAGACAGTCTGGAAGATCAGTGTGGAAAAGAATAGCAATGCAGTAACTAAAACACAGCAGAAAAGAGCAGGAAAAAATCACCAGTAAATGCTTGGTTACTTATCTGTCAAATGCGGTTTCCTTCTCATGGCTGATAGTAGTTACTATTCTAATGTATATGTATCCCATACAGTACTGCACATGCAAAAGATGCAGCCAACAGTTGCAAATAGTCCAAACATGTCATTTAAAGCTTAAATGAGATTAAATATTGCTAAAGAAATGTAGTGGCCTGTGTAAGGGGAGGAAGGTGAGGATGTTCTCTCTCTATTGTTATGGCCCCTCCTAAGAAAAAAGATTGGATGTCACGTTCATAGTGTACTTGGCAAAGGAGGTTACCTCTGAGGTTTTGGGCGCATCTGACGTATTTAGCTAAGGTTCCTTTAATTCTTTAGTTATGACGGTGCAGGATCCTGACTTGACACTATAAACTGACCATGTCAGCACAGGCTTTGGCACAAGCTGGCATTAAATTGTAGTAACTCAGCTTCATTCAAGTCCCGAAAGTTGCTTTATGGACACATCACAGGGGAGAAGATACTTTGTTTCAGTGCTATTTTAGAAGTGATGCAAATCCACCATTTTCCTGTGTATTACAAGGTATTTGAGTTCAGGAATCACATACCAACCCATAGCAGAAAACATTTTCTTCAAGCCCTTCTCAGTCTGTAAAAAAATCATAGTTTTCTAGTGTCAGGTGGGGTTTTTTTCTTCTCAAATGAATTTTTAATGATGGCCCTAAGTCTTGCCTCTCCTGTGTATTTTGGGGCATGGATTAACTAGATAAAACTAAAGCCCAGCAGAAAGCAATTTTAGTAATCTTATGTTTAGCCTTGGTGAACAGTATTCCTCGGGAAACCACAAACAAGCTATAGTCCATCGAAGAGAAGCTTTCAACAAAGCTAGGCTGTATACTGAAATCATCTTTGAACTAACACCTCTGAAGGCTGCAGAGCAACTTTATAGGCGGCAGTCTACTGAGCCTTGTCCGTGGGGTGATTCAGAGCCCGAGCTAACAATACTGCAGGTCATTTATTTTTCATATATTAGAGCAATTGCATTTCTTTTCAATCTTACAGAAGTAAAACTTCCCTGCAAAAGACAGCAATCAATACATGACATGTGTATGACAAAGCCGTATTTTGAAGCATATGCTTATAGAAATGTGTTTATGTCCCCACGCTTTCCACACACATTCAGACTCATAGGTACACATCATTTATATGTTTGTGTTTGTGCACACATATTACAGGCACAGATACAAAATAAGATGTGTATTCCTGTACATACGTGTGTGTATATATATGCGTTTGAAGGGGGAAAAGAATTTATGGGAGGCTGGCCAGATTTAATTTGTCTGCTTGTATTTAGCACTTAAGGGCTTATATACTCAGTTTGCTCAAAAGAGTGAAGAAGTACTCCTTGCTTATGCCTCAAATCAGAAATGCATGAAGTGCAGCTGCAGAGATAATACATTCTCCCCAAAGGCTTTGGCTGAGCAAATTAGGTGTCAATGGGGTGCCTGCGCAGGCAGTACTCTCTCTAATTAGTCTCTTGAGCCTAGTTGGTGGCGGGTATAAGATGATCTAATCAATTGGTCTGTGTCTGATGGTACGTGTAAAAATCCTAGCAGGCAGAGCTGTCTCCCACAGGTCACTCACCTGCACAGCGGGAACGCTCATTTTCATTTTTCATCTCTTCCATCATATGATGCTGACAGTTGGTTTTAAGAAAATTGAATCCAAAAAATATCTAGTTCATAGGGCATGTAGGTCAAAATAAAGTTGCATTATGGGTATTGGTGATCCAATTAATTAATATTTATAGCAACGAGTTGCATGTAGATATTATCCGAGAGCAAACAGTATTGATAATGTTTGGTTGGCTTTTTAAAATGACTTCTCTAACAAAGACAGGAATAAAAGGTGTGGGGAAAAATCGCCTGTTAATAGTACGCTTTTTTTAGAGAGGACAAGCAGTATCTGTGGTGTGTGGTGGAGGGAGAAGCAGAAAGACTATATTGTTGATGATTTTACATACACCCACGTTTCAGCTCATAGAGAATACAGTATCTCCAGTTGTCAGCTCACACTTTTATTTTAAATCTGGCGTTGTAGAATGAGTACTCTTATAATAATGCTAAATCAGCTGCAACATAAATAGTCCTGCACTCTGCGTGTGCTTTGCATGCTAAGGACTCTGCGGGAGCACAGCTCCGCCCTATGTGATAATTTATGCAGAAACTAAAAGCACCTAGAGGAGGACGCTGATGCTGCCAAAAGGAGCATGTAGTGAATTGGTGATTTGCATTTTTTACCGGAAAGGACATTCTTTTACTAATTAAAATAAAAATATTTGGGATTTAGTCACCCTCCTCTGCCTCATGTCTTGAGAGCATGATTAATGTTTAAATTGCAAGCTTTAATATCCCTTCCTAGAACCACTGTACATCAACAGTCACTGCATTCTGAATCTGGCCATTTTTAAG
This sequence comes from Psophia crepitans, assembly GCA_013399095.1. Lineage (NCBI taxonomy): Eukaryota > Metazoa > Chordata > Aves > Gruiformes > Psophiidae > Psophia > Psophia crepitans. Next base: position 688,137 of record VWZZ01001880.1, read on the forward strand.
GTGGGTTAACACCTTATTTTTCTGATTCGGGATCTGGGACAAACAGAATGTATGCAGCAGATGAGTCCTCTAGATAACAAACACACAACTGAGTTACTTGATTTAGGTCACTTGATATTTCAAGCACATCCTTTAATTTACTTATAATCTTCTCATAGGGTTAGTAGAGATGACATGAAAACCAAAAGTACCTGGACCTGTGGTGAAAAAGTACATTTTTAGGGCAGTCTGTTACATTTCAGGTTTTGTTGTTGTTTTGGGGTTTGGGTTTTTTTGTTTGTTTGTTTGGGTTTTTTTTAAAGGAGATCTGAAAGAACCCTATTTTGCTCTTGGGAAATCACAAGTTGTAAATATTCCATTTAACAATTTACGCTTTTATAAGCAAAGCTGTGACCAGAGGCCATAAACACAATCTGCCAAGTCACCAGGCAAAACTTTCCTTTGTACCATCAGGAAAATGTATTCAATTCTAAGCGAGGATATTTCTAAAATATATCTTTAAAAATGCAAACGTGGAATACTAAGCCATCTGGGAGCTGAACGGCAGCACTGTGTGGAGGGCCCTGCCTCGGGTCTTGGTTGTGTGAACAACTGATGTTTCAGTTCAAGAGCCCCACTGAAGAAACAACGCTTTTGTAATACAAAGATTCGTTCACACCAATCTAAAACGTCGTGTTTGTTTTATTGTGGATGTTGCACTGTGGACAGAGACACCTTCCTCTTCCTCCAGTTTAGGGGAGGTGTCTACTTGACGTGAGTCTCATCTTAAGCAAAAGAAGCGAAGAGAAGGAGGTCTCGTGTCCCACAGCACAGGGATTACAGCGCTCCTCTGAGAAGCGGCATAGCCATGTTTGGTTTCGTCCTCCGCCTCAGTACAGGCAGCCCTGTGTTCCCCAGTGCCCAGGAGAAGGCTGGCACTCCATGAGGGCGCTCTGAGGCCACGGGAAGGGATTTCATCTGTTGACTCCACTTTGAATCGACAATAAACATTCCATGAATTAGGGATTCAGATGCAAACGTGTTATATTCCCTGTGTACATACTCCTAACCACCACTTGTTTCCTGTGGCAAAGATCACGTAAGGATTTTATACACAGGCGAATTGTCTCGGCAGCCAAAACAGAGGGTTCAGCCTCAGAACAACCCGGCCGTTAGGGTGCTGGTGTGTCTGTCACGCAGGCCAGCTTCCTGAACTGGGCAGGTGGTGGGTGCATTTCAACACATCTTCAGAGACACCATGACCACCAGCTGTTCCCCTGTTCCAGTTGCGCTATGTCTTCTAGCTTTCCCCAGCTAGAACCACTGGGGAAATGTGGCATCAAGTCATCTTCTTTTCCAGTGACTTTACTGTTCGATCTAGTCTACATCTTGAGCCTATGCAGAAGGTGGGAGGTGACATTGCCCACCATTACCGTTACACAGGCTCTTGGCTTCACGGAAAACCAGTTACCCCAGTTGCAGCACTGGCATAGCAAAGCTGGAACTGGTGGAGTTGTGATCATAAAACTGTCAGCTGCCTTATACTGAGCCAGAGCAAGAAAACAAATGGGGTTCAGCAAAAAACTCTGCAGTCACCCATGCTACCCTTTGTTAGTCCTGTGTGTTCTGCCCTTGGTCTGTGTTGGTGCCAGCAGCGGTTGCCAGTATGCAAAGGCTTTTTTTTTCCTCTGTGTTAAATGACAGCAGCTGTCAGCTTGATTGTTTCTAAGGAAGCTTTTGATGTTCTAGGGCTTGATTCTGGCAGTGCTAAGCTTCCGATGACGGTATTCCCCATTTCACAGGCTCAGGCCCTGCCCTGGAGAATGTCATCAGCTTCACCTGCAGACCCAAACTTGAAGCCAGAAAATGTAGTACTGTCACTGGGAGATGGTAGCACAACCCTGAGAGAAGTGTGGTGCTCACCTTTAGAAATTGCCCTGAGCTCCACTGATAGAAAGGAAAAGTTCTGTGTAACTCACGTAATTGCAGCTATTCTCAAATCTGGGCAATTTGGTAACTCCATCCAGAGGCTTTTCTATCCACATCATTTTGTTACCTGTCCTAAAGGTCCCTGCTGCTTAGGCCGGTCTCTGGAACTCCAGCAACTTGGGCTTAGCCTGAAACCAGCCCAGCTGTTCTGGATCTGGGGAGATGTGGCTTCCAGTCTGCAGCCACAGCTGTAGTGTGGTGGCGGTGGGGGGAAATGCACGCTCAGCATTGGAAGGGCTTTGGCAGTTCAGTTGCTTCTTTGTAAGGAGGGGCTCCAAAAAGGTTATCCATAAAAAGTGCTTTTGAAGGAGAGGAAGTGTGGAATTGGGGGAATATTGTCAACAGTGTTTCACCACAGAGCAGTTGAGAATCTCTGCATGTTCCAAACGCTGCTTTTCATTTTAAGCTTATGAAGGGTAAATTAAATGGATCAACTCTAAAGTATTCCTTGAAACAAGATTTATTGGCACTTCAGCCAAGCTTCTGGACCCTGGGGAAGTGGGACTTTCATGTGGAATAGACATTCCACACAAACTCCAGAGGCGTTTAGGAAACTACCCAAGCAGGATTAAAGAGGTGATAGACCTAGGTCCAAGAGGGCCCAAGATGCTGCCACACATCATTAAGAACAGGCTTTTGTAAATCCAGTCCAGGTATTTTGGTGTTTAAAGGGCAGAAGGAAGAGCTCTCAAGAACGACAGGAACCCTGGAAATTCTGAAAGTTAGACATTGTGTAGAGATTAGGCTGTTTTGATGAAAGCCACAATTAAAATTTTGTGCATGAAAACTGCAGGTCAAAACTGATGCCTTTTTTTTTTCTTGCTTTTGAAATGAGGGCTAGACGAGATTCAGTGGCACCTGCATCCAGTTTGATTTAAATAGTTTTAGGAGATGCTAATACAAACCAGTTCCATGCTCAATGAATATTTCAGTGTTCTTTTTCTTAAGTGCTAAAATTCCTCCATACCTGACTGTCTCTGCAACTACATTTAAAAAATGTAGCAGGTCTGTAGTTAGAATCCTTGGCCTTGATAAACCTTGTGAAACAAATGTATTTTGAACTTCAGAAAACTACAGGATTCCTCAGAAAGTCTCACTTTTTTTACTTGGCATAGAATTCTACTTGGACATTCATTAAGAGTTAAATATGTTAATTATAAAATCCTTCCTGTGGCTCCAGTCCATCTAGCCTTCATTCAGCCTTCACCTGGCTCTTCTTGCAGTTGTTGGATGCTTTGTTTTAAAGTAATGCTTCCCACGTTCTCAGCCTGCCTCCTCCTGCTTTGTGTGCATCTCAAAAACATCATGGTACCTTCCTGCAAGTCCAGTCACTGCTTTGAGCCTGTGCAAACAGGAGTTGCCAGCTGAGTGAAAGACAATGTAAGCCAAGCTATTGATACAGTGCTTATTTTTGGTATATGAAAGGAAAGGGTTTAGTTATCCGCCTGTTAACAGAAAAAGAAACCCAAATAAAGGTGATTATGTTTAAATGCAGCACACCGAGTTGCTCCATAACCTGGTTGTGTTTGCAGAAATGTTCGTGATGTGCCCCAGGATACCTCAAATAACTCTTGGGAAGCAAACTTGAGGAGACCTTTATGTAAACGAGTTGCAAGCGTTGCTATGAAGGTGATGCCTAGGGACTCCATGAGGAAGGGGGCAAAAAGAGCTTGCAAGCTCCTGGAGCTGTGCCAGCTTTTAGCAACCTTCCTCTGCATTCATGGGGTGTGACCACCTCTAGCAGAGCCAACTGTCTATTTATGGCCGGCTGTAATTTCCATGGGGAATGTGAATGCTGACGGCACCGCTGAAGATTAGCACGTGGGGCAGAGGTACATGAATATGGATTAATATATCTCACTTAGGCAGCCACCCTGAAAACATTGGTGGTTTAAGTTCATTTTCTTGAGATACCAGCTCTGAAAGTGCTGTCCTTTGCTCTGAGCTGGTGTCTTCATAACTGGCTTTGGACTAACCTTTTACCAAGCAAAAAGTCATTAAAAAATGCAATTCATGAGGCTTATTGTAATTTATATTGTTTCTTTACAGGATTAAATTTACCAGTTTGGAGGAGGGAAACAAAAACCTAATGAGGAGGCTGACACCAGGAAGGAACCACAGCCTGTTTCCTTTCTTTCTCTATGATGGATTTCATTCAAAAGAAAATCGAAGCTGGCAAGACCCTGGTTTTTCTCTGCAGTTTATTTAAAACCTTGCACGCATTTGGATACCTTGTGATTTCAGAGAACTATGTGAAGATTAAGCTTTTGCTTACTGATACATGGCATGTACTCTTTCAGTCTTTTGTGTTTGATTTTGTTTGATTTTCCACTGCAGCGCTGCATCTTTGTAAGGATTTTTATGCTTTCACCAGCAATGTCTTAAATACATTAAGACAACACATTTGGTGTTCACACTTCTTCAGTAACGACTGTACAAAAAAAGCCAACGGTGGCATAAAGGACTGTTTTCTTTGAGAGTTGTGCATATTTTGCAACCATTGGGAAGACTATTTCTACTAGACCAAGCCCAGCTTGTCTGATGGGCTGACAATTACTGCACCTTGCCACTATTCCTGAAGTGTTGTTGGGTTATTTCTTTTTTCATTATCTCTTCAGACCATTCATATCCATTTTAAAAACATGGCAATAATTGCATGTTTACTTCAGTACTCTGAATTTGGTTACTCTGCTTAGGCTATGTAGCATGCCAGTTTTCAAAATAGGCCTGTGAGAAAGACAAAGCAAAAACAATGAGATGTACGCAGCTGACAGATATACAATGAATTCTTAATGTTTTTCTTCCCTTTAAGAATGTTTCTTTCTTTTATGGGTCTTGGCTAACATCTCTATGTTTTTCCTCACACTATTAACCTTTTGGAATGTTTTCTTGAGAACAGAGACGATGAAACGGTTCTGTTTAATTCAAGGCAGATACTAAGGTACAGAAAAACTTTTGTTGAACGAGCCATTAAATCTAGCTGTGTTACTTTGCCGCATACAAAGCAAAGCGGAGAATTTTCCTTATCCCAAACTGTTGGCTTTCCACACCAAAGCACCTTTCAAGTTATTTTCCGTAGGGCTTCTGAGCTGACTGGGAGGCACTACCAGATACTGTGTCTTTAGATAGCTTTTCTGAATGAATCGTTCAAATCCAAGCTTTGCAAGAAACGCAGTTGTGTGATTTTAGACAAGGAAGCCCCTGCTACGTTTCGGTTGGGGAGAACATTGTGTTTAGGGGTGCGGTCAAACTGCCCTGACCACATACAATGCTTTGCATTCAGAGAGGGCAGGGGACGGTGTAAAAACCACTGTTGAGTTATAGTCCTGCTCGGACAGAAATGCTCGCTAGGCAATATTATTCTACACATAAATTTGACATCCTTTGCTTGCTGGATGCATTGAATTACATTTTTAAGAAATGTGGTAACACTTTGGTTAGCTTCCAGTGTTTAAAAGGAGGGGAAAAGGATTTGTGCTACTGCCATCTTATTAAACTCCAGTGTTTAATAAGAAAAAACCACCCAATAAGGCAAATCCTTGAATGAGCAAGTAGCTACGAAAGGCCTCTTAATGAACTAGGATATGAGTCTACGCTTTCAAAGAGCTGAACCGTGGAAATATTCTCAATATTTGCACAGCCATTAAAAGACAATTTTCCCCAATGACGTCTCTGTTTCAGGATCTGGTAAAAGCCATCTGAAAGCCACGTTCAGTCACAATCCTATTTAGAACTTAGTACAGTTTTCCCCCTGTGTTTACGAGGGGGAAAAAGTGACCACTGAACTTTTGAATTTATCACACACTGAAACTGCCTTAGACGTGGTTTGTTTGGGTTTCATGTTTCTTTTTTTTTGTAAGAGAAAAGTCTTTTATACATTATCTTTGCTACTTAAATCGTGTGCAGTTTGATGATTAAAATTAGCTATTTTTAGAAAAAAAAACTTGCTGCAAAAATCTGAAGAATTTTTGAAAATGTAACAAAGATTTCAATTAGGAATATGAGTAGTTTCATAGACGCATCTACTTGGCAGCTTAAATTGGGAGGCAAGCAATTATGCTGCTAAACTAAACACCTGAAGATTTAATATAGAGAGTAATTCCCCAACCGTTCCCACAAGCCTAGCACATTACTACCCATACTGACTCATGTACAGTGTTTGCTTAAGGTACGTATGTGTGTGTACACACACATGCGCGTGAGATTATCTTCTCTGCCCCATTCCCATTTTTAAGCAACCCCTGAAATAAAGTTGGTCCAAAAATCTTCTAACTCAATTGCCCAAAGGAAAGTGCATAAATATCTAGGTTCCTAAATAGTAACTTGATTTTCAGCAGTAGTGAAGTTATCTCAGCTACCAGTCCATTAAGGAGTGACCAGGATCTCTTACTTACGCATCTACTTCCCGGGCACCCCAATTGCCTGTGGTGACTTGGGCTTGCTGCTCTCCTGTGGAGGCTGTGGGCCCTGGGGATGTTCTCCTGGCACTGAGGGGACCCGGGCTCAGCAAGCTGGTGCCGTTGGCCTGAGCACTGCAAATTATTCTTCTGGAACATCAGATCTGCTGGGAAACTTCAAGGGTTTTTTTTTTAGAAAGTAGAAGCTGCTTTGTCCAGGGAACTGATGGTACAGCCTTATTTCCCTCTTCCGCCTTCCAGCCGAGCCCTTACCCGCGTGGTCAGCCCAACTGACACTCATCGGTTAGCATCCCCTGACAGCTTGCCCACCTCTCCAGCATCTTGCAGAAGTGGGGTTTTCCCCACAGCTCTTCTCAGTGTTGCAGAATGAACTGTTTAAACCCCATTGGTGCTCTTGAGACAGCTTCAGTGAAGATTAGTAGTGTTACTCTTTTTCTCTCATCCTTCCCAAATTGGTTCCCCACAGAATCCTCAAAGGGACATGAAGTAACCTGACCTTCCAGAAGTGTTGCGGGTGCTGGGAATGTGGCATTTCATGCTGTCAATAGTAAAAAAATGGGCTTCAGTGACCAGGAGTCACTGGGGCACGGTCCTTGAGAAACTGTGGGACTCACTCAGAGTTGATCACCAGCAGCAGTGTAACTTCCACTTTGCTCCTGCTTGGCTGAGCCCCAGTAGATCCTTTCTGAAGATACGGAGAGGATGTGGCTTTGCTGCGAGAGGGGAGAGCAGCCACAGGGCAGCATGTGTCGTAGGCAGATAAAAGTGTGAGCAATGTTCTAATTCTGGATGAGATCTAGTGTTAAGTGCATGGGGAAGGGAAGATGGTGATAGAGATAGTCTGCACAATACGGAGGATCCTTACAAGTTCAAGTTCACAGAACCTGACTTTACAAGTCAGCCGGCTGGAGATGGCTTAGTTCTCTCCCCTGCTGGGTTCAGCTCAGCTCTAATCCACACCCAGCAGGCACCGCGCCAGTCGGGACACGCCAATAGTGCCAACATCGCATTACTGTATGGCGTCCCGGATCGGTTGGGTCCTTTTATTTCTCACTATTGTTTTTAATCAGAACCATGGTTTAGGATAAGTCATCAGTACATGCAACACTGAAAATTCCGTCTGCAGTAGACAGAGGCACTGGAGTTCTCACTTTCTCTTTGGTGCACAGGGGTTCTGCACGTGAGACTCCTGGGGAAAGAAGGTAGGATAATAAATTTCCCTGTGGGCTGGGGGGTGACGTACACCCCTGTGTGCTCTGTGTCAGTGCACGCAACCGAATGTGTAGTCAATGCTCTGGTATGCTTATATACAAAATATTCATCTGTGAATATTATTGGGTTTGTAATCTTTGTTATATAAAACGTTTAGGCTGTACAGACTGGGGAGCAAATGCAGACACCCCGTATGAACAGAATTACGTTGCATTACTGAGCGTAACAATACTCTCCCCTACCAGCATTTGGGTGGAGTGACCATATGTTACTGCCTTGCATTTTTCACACAAGCAAAAAAATCTGAAAGTAAAAGATGCACTAATAATTCCCATCCCCCCAAATGCATTTCAATGGTGCTGCATACAAAATCCCTGCTTGCCAGCTTCCACGTGGATTTTTGTATGGTGCCCTAGGAGGTGTTCTTTTTTTAACAAATAAAAAGGGGAAGGCTGGTACATGAACACAATGTTAATGTAATTAAATATATATATGTATACTTCAGAAGAACAGCATAGTAAGCAGTACAGTAAAATAAATGTCGCATTATTTGTTACACCTTGTAATTTGTCTGTATTATGAAAGATGTAATGGTTTGTCAGCTGTAACTGTTGTTTTCTTGTAACATCATATTGAATAAAGTGTAGCAGAATCTCTCTTCTCCTTCGTGTATCTGATCTAGACCTAACCCAGGGAATAAAGCCTTTCTTTTACTTTTTGTTCTCCAAAGAATGAACAAGAAAATGGTTGTAAGCAACAGATTTTTAAGGAATGAAAAGTACTTAGAAGCAGGCAAGCACTAGGCAGTAATTAGTTGAAAAGATTAGGCACTGATTCAGTCAAACACATGAGCTTAATAAAAAACTACAAGGCAGTGCTAGCTACACAGGGCAACGTTTTTCACATTTCTGTCTGTACTAGTTAGTAAGTTAATTATTCGTTGTCTTTTTCCATTTTGTGCTGTGTGTGACAAGGGACCTATTTACAGTACACTGGGATTTAACTGAAGTAGCAGAATGGCCAGTTTTCTGGGGGGGAAAAAAAAAAACCAAACCCAAAAAGAAACAGGTCTGATTTAAGTGTACCATTGTATGGAGAATACACTCTGGCTTGTTGTAACTTCTCTTGAAATAAAGCCCTGATAATTCTGGTGGAAAATCAGCACTTTTCACAACTTTGATATGGGAGTGTTGTGATTTATATCTGTTCGTACTTGGTTATTTATCTCAATTGGTGAGTATGTGCTGCTTCGCTTCTTAGCCCGTTTATTTATTTGTGCATTATAGCATTAGATCGGCAGGTGCTCACTCACACTGAATATAATCAATACGTCCCTTCAGTATTTTCTCTTACTTTCCATTGCTTCTAGCTTTTTTCGGTAGCAGCATCTTGCTAGGACCTATTTTTAGACAATGAAAGTTAAATCGATCCAGCTTGCACAGACTTGGTTAGAATATTTGACTGAAATGTCTGAACATGCTGTTTCAGCAAATGCAGGAGTCTATAGGAATCTGTTGGGTTTAACATCATTTTGGTCTGGGATGGGGCCGGCTGGAGAGCAAGTGCTTCTACTGTATGCTGATGGGGAAGCCACTAGCCTAGTATATGGATAATGGAGGACCTAAATTCTGGCCTTGGCTCCAGCTGATTAGAAGTAATTGAAGATAAAATGGTCATCTTTTGAGCTAGCACAATACTGGCCTGACTGTGGGTCTTCAGTGTCCCTGGTTTTATCTGGCAGAACCATGTTCTGGCCCAGTTCTGATGGCAAAACTCTTCAGGAGCTGAATCCCCACTTTGAAATCTAGAAAGCTGCTGCAGAATGACATCAGCTGCACCTAGACGGCATTGCACAAAACCAAACCAAGGAAACATGCCCGTGTTCATCTATTTCTATTTCACCCCCAGTTCTCATGGCTAGGGCAAATTTAGGAAGGTGTTCCCTTTTCATAGTCTTGCTTTCAGCTCAGTATCTGATTGGTTTGGTATTTCTGACTCACTACCTGTGTGGCAGCTGTAACCTACAAATCTCTCAGATACAAATGAGGACCAAGAATTACTACCTAAACCTAAAAAGGTTTTGTATGTTTGGGGACCAGGAAGCATATTCAGAGTGAGCTTTTAATTACGTGATATAAACCTTAAAGCCGTCTCCTGACACTCTTGGCTGCACTCCGAGCCCATTTAGCCCCACAGTTTTCTTCCTAAACTAGGCCTGGCTGCTACAGCAAGGCTGGAGATTCACTTGACTAGAATGGCTACCACCCCTCTCCCGAGAAAAGAAAAACCAGAGGGAAGGTGTCAGAGCAACCTTGTGCCACCAGGTTAACACGTACAGTTTCTGAATAATGCCTCTCCTTGTAAACCTCAGTCAACGTAAACCCTGCAGCAGCGGAAGGGCTTGCTGCTACCAGTGGGGGGTGGTGTTATGGACATTAGATTTGAGAAGCTTATATAGCACATGGGTGAGGATAAAGGGATACAAATCAGAGAAAAAAAACCTGAAGAGATTAAAAAAAAAAAATCCAGGGCCAAGTATTTACTGTTCATTTCCCTTGTGAGTGGTGTTATATATTGTCTGCAGTGAGTCATGCTGAGAGTGAGCCAGGCACAATAATAGCTGAGAGCAGTCCTGCAGCCCCTTCGTTACTGCCTGTGCCGGCTGACACCGAGTTGGGCAAGAGAAAGTGATTCCAGAAGTGCTCTTTTTTTCCTTTTTTTTTTTTTTCCTTTTCTCCTGTTTCCCAAAGGGCCTAGTGGTGATTGTTGGGGCTGTGCTGCCTTGAAAGAACTGCAAAACTAAAATCAAAACTGTTTTTACATTAATTTTCTAAGGACCGCTATGGTGATTCACATAAAAAAAGATGTAACAGCTTTAAGTGCTATACAAGATACTGCAGTGCTGTATAGCCCAGTAAAGTCTTGAAGCCTAAGGAGATTTATGATATCATAGGAACATTTCAACCTCACCTTTCAACTAGAATTAGGACTACAGTGTAGGTTTCAAAAGGGTAGGTGTTCATTTTACAATCCAGCTAATTATAATAGCTTGACCCCAGCTTCCACCTGAGGAGCTCAGAGATATTCATGCATTAATGGAATGAGCTGTACACACAGCCCGGGGATATACCGTATAGATCTAAAGATCCATATTTTGTAGAAGGAAAAATAAAAAAACAACCCACCCCAAAAACCAAGGCAGAGATTCTGTTCCCTATTTTCAAAGCTTTGCATGGGCACAAGCACCCAAGAGAAGATTTCACTTGGTGGTTTGTGGAGTCTGAGCGTCCAAGATAAATTTTTAGAATAGTTTATCACAACAAAGATGTGTAACTTCTATGTTCAAAACAAGTCATGTTTCACGGTATAGACAGATCAAAAGATACCAACAGATTACATGACAAAGTGCTGTGGACTGCAAGGAGCTGCTCGTTGACCAAACGTTCAGCATCATGTCAGCATGGAGCAGGAGAAACTGCATGTACCATTACGTCGGCTTCGCTGGGAAATACTGTAAATATGAACTGCCACTTGGCTGCATCAGGAGACATAGATGTAACTGTCCAACTCTGCAGAAACTGTCTCAGATGTTCTATATATCAATTTTATTTTTTTTTTCACAACACACAATATAGACAGCAAAGCAGAAGGGATTTTCTGCTTGGGAGGTACTGCTCCATAGAAAGCCCCTTTCATATAGGTGGTTAACATTTTATAGCTACTTCTCTCCCAGCAAGCTGTTCTGGCCCATTACATGTAATAAATGCAAAGCACTACAGCCCTAACATGCCCTTTTTGTATACATTGCTGGCTGCTACAAGTGCTCATCTCTCTGCTGAGCACTCAGAAAACAGCGTAGGGTAATCTGGAATACAACTGCCTCTTTGGTGGGGACATGAATCACGAAGAGCTGCACTTCTGGTCTCCCACATCCTTTCCAGCAATGGGTCCTTTCCAGCAATGCCTGTTTGCATCTGGGTAACATCCGTGTTTTCACTGCCGCTGTTTAGCTTGCACTCATGCATGCCGAGTGACTAACCTGGAATAGCAGGAATTTTGGGCGCGGCTCCATTAGTGGTCAGAGGTACCCCGCTCTTCTGCCAGTCCAGAGACAGCAGCAAGTGAGCTGTGTTTGGCAGCGCGAGGTTTCGCTGCTCCAGCCACTCTTCTGAGCTCTGCTCAAACACAACATCTGTGGGCGCAGCAGGGCTGGAGCTGGAGGAAGCAGGAGAGGGCACGAGACAGATGCATGTACAGTCTGGGGGCAAGGCCGTGAACCTGGTAGTGGTTAGGAAACGGTCATGGGCAAGTTCCCTTGGTCTACAGATTTCCTGAATGTTCACCCTACCACTAGCTGGGCCCTTCTTTTATAACCCCCCACAGGAGAAAGGGACATTTTCCACAAGACAATGACAATTTCCACAAGAAATTGTAATTTAAATTTAGGACAACCACTCAATCAAAGGAAAGCAGAGTCTCAGAGGGTTTCAGATGAGTACTTACAAGCCCCTAAATACAAGGAAGTGTGCTATACACTCACCGCCTGCAATAACACCCCGGTGTGTTTCTGCACTGCTGGCCAGCGGGACTTCCTACGCTGGTGCTGCTGATGTAAATGGCCAGCTTTGGGGAGCAGAGCCTTGTGACAAAGCCCAGTTAGGCACCAGTGACAGGTAGGCTGGAGGAGAAGCCACCTAAACTGGGAAAGGAAGGAGTGGGGGCCTGAAAATGCCACTGGCTCTTACTGGAGGCCTGAGGACAAACTGGAGCTAAAGCGGTTCTGCCCTCTGCCATTAGCACTCTGGCCTGCTCCTTATCAGTGCTGCATCAGTCACTGTGGATAAATAAACACGTCGGCGGCTCACTGGGTATTCTCTCACCCCTCTGACAGGGCTGTGCCAGGTATACGGTAACTGTATGGTGAGAAACCCGCGGTGCCCTTCAAAACGCTGAGCCCAGTGAATTCCTACACCTGCAACTGGGGCTGCTGGGCTGCTTCATACCAAAATATTTTGACTGCAGGAATCTGTCTGGTAGGAGAATGTGCCAGGAACGAACAAGGAGCACATTTACATGTGCTGGCCTTGCTGAACACACCACTTCAGACGCCCCGTTTTGCACAACCACTCGTTCCTCAGCAGCTCCACTGGCGCAGGCCCAGAGGCCCTGGCGCCGCGTCGCCCCGGAGGGGCCGTTGGCACGAGGGTTCACACAGCACGTGAGGGGCAGCTGATGGGAAAGAAGGGACCTTCCAGTGAAACACCGTCCAAGGGCTGTCCCGCAGAAGGCGGCCGCCCTGCCGCGCCGCAGGACAGCCTCACGGGTACCGCCGGCCTCCTTCCCGCGGCGCTGAGCGGCGGGGCGGCGCTGCCACCGCTCGCCAGGGGGCGCCATGGGCCGGGGCTGCCCGCACCACGCCGGGGCTGTCCTCGGCGTGAACGGGGAACTGTGGCGCCAGCGGGAGGGAAAAACAGCACCAGGGGACCCGGTGCAGTGCGGGAGGAGGAGTTTTAAGTGCAGAGTTAGTCAGGCTGCGGCCTGCCGCTGGGCTTGACACTGTGGAGGAACACTGTTGCTGTGGCACTGGGGGATTTGGGAGACTTACGGCATTTCACTGAAATTCTTTGAATGTTTTACAAAATGCCACAGCAAATGGGGGTCCTCCTTCCCTCAGCCATGGCTCTGGCCTGGCATCGGATGGCACAGCAGCGTGGGGCAGAGCAGGAGCTGGGTGCCGGCTGCCGGGACGAGCCAGGCCCCTCACCACCTGTGCGGCCACCTCTTGCCCAGAGCATGCCTGGGGAGCCCCAGCCTGCGCGTGCACCCTGGCCCCCAGCAGCGCCCGCCACCATCCCGCCGCTCTGCTCACTGCCACGGCAGCCCCAGCCCCTCTTGTTTCCACATCCATCCGAGTACTGTCACCCAACAGGGCTTCCACCAGCTGCGCGTGTTCGAAGGCACTTTGCTGCAGCCCAGCAGCACATGCGATCCCCGCGGCCCTGCGGGCTGCGTTGCCTGAGCCCCGCGTGCTGCCCGCAGAGACGTCCGCGCCGAGCAGGAGCAGCGACGGCTTTGTGCTGGGGCGTGGATACCTAAAGATGGACTTGGACTTTGTGCCATCTTTAAAACAGCATAAAACTCACACTTGCCCCAGACCCTGATCTTTTATTAATTTTTTCCATACAGAGAAGAAAAAATTGCAATGAAGTTCTTTTAAAGATATCTCTGGAGCCTGTGTTAGAGAAATGGCCTTAGGTAGATTTTTTTTTTAACTTGGCTATTTACTACAAAGAGAAAGAAAAGGTGCTGTTTAATCTCCCCTCTCATGTGATCCACAGTCTCTACCTGGTTTATTTTCTCCACATATGATCTCCTTTGTTCCCTGGTAGTAGTCACCTAAACAAGTGATTAACAGGCGGAGGCTCAGCCTGCAGTGCTCCTAGCTGCAGGACGCAATGCAGGGAAAAAATGACAAAATCCACACTGGTTATTCTTCTGACATACCTCCCAGTACTGCTTTGTCCCAACAGAGAAATCACTGTTGCGGCAGCACACATGCTATTTTCTTTTGAGGTGTCCCTCAGCACTTCCCCAAATCTCATAGACATCCTTGCACCTTCTTTCAATTAAATTGCTTTTTAAAGCTTAATTTAGACTAATTAGACCTAGCTGGAAGTTTTCCCCAACGAAGCAAGGTTATTCAGTGGCTTTGAAAACCACTGATTTACCAGGAGAGAAAGACTTATCTTTCAATTACCTTCCTTCACCTATAGGTTGCAATGAGCTCAGGTTTCTCAGCTCAGTGACAGGTTTCCATCTGAATGACCATGGGACTGGAGACCTCCAGGACTCTTGTCTCGTGGCTACAGAGCTAGACCTTTATGTGATGACCACTTTTGGGTTTTTTCTACTAGATATAGGTATTTCTGAGAAAAATGTGATTGTCTAAGTGATGCCGTTCAGAAAAAGGAAGCCAACCTCTTCCCTCTGCCCAGTATTACATCATTTGAAACAGCACACTATCTCAAGATCTTCTAAGGACAGAAACTGCATCATAGTGACATCTTAATTTCCAAGAGCATGAAGGTCCCATTTGTAATCTTGGAAAAACAACTGTTATTAGGCTTAAAACCTATTATCTTTACAGCAGAAAATGCTGTCTATTGTAGCCTCAGTGTGCAATGAAAAAAATGCCATCTGAAGGGCATTATTTGATAAAAATACATCTAGTAGTGTTAATTGTTCCTCTAATAAAGCTTTAATTGAAAAGACATTTAAGTATGATGTTGCTGACTGGATAGAGGATAAAATGAGGCAATTCACATTTTATTTTGTTTGGACTCAAAAATGGTTGCAACCTTTGCTTTCTGCTGTGATTTGTCTCTAATCAGCATTCCCACTGTTCTGAAAAATTGATTTGAATTTTAAGTTGATACAGGAGATGCATATAAACAGATCTCACCTCCCCTCCTGTGAGGGCAATTTATGCAAAATAAGTTTAGGGGCTCTGGGATTTAAAGTACTGACTTTTGTCTGTGGGAACTGGAGTGCCACTTTGCACATCATGAACATCGTCTGTGAATTACCTGCCTTCAGGGGGATTGTTAGCACATGAATCAGAAGTGGCTGACTAATGTAGAACATCTCAAACAAAAGGATTAGACAATAGCTCAGATGCACCAAGATGCATTTTAAATCAGCTGAAGTGAAATTAGATGCTTTTTAGTCTAAAACTGTTCTTAAGCATTATGTTGAACAATGACTGTGAAAACAGGAAGATCTGGGTTCCCTCATTTAGCTACAGAGAAGATGCCATCTATTTTCTCTTTAAAAGCGGACTACTTCCTTTACCAGTGGTGGTGGTGCTTGCTCAGTCTTACATGCTTCATTCAGAAAGGAAGAGCACTGTATTCCTCCATGCCACAAAGTCCACAGTGAGTCTCCTTTGATTATGTGGGCGAGGCTCTGGGGAATCAGATGATTTTGTACACATTTTCCTATATTTTCTATTCAAAAAGGTGGCTTTTTTTGTTTTTCCCAGTTGCTCCAGAGTTACTTTCTGCTCCCACTGAGGACCCTTTGCAGCAGCAGCCTCAGTGTGATGTTCATCTTTGAGAATCCTGCTACAAATGACACCCATGCCTGAGCTCAGCTCCGGTCATCTGGGATGTGGGTTCTCACAAACTCTCATCACTTCCCAACTTTCAGGGAAAGGTTAAAGCATCAGTGGGCTAAATGTTAGTCAGTTCAGTGACAAATAAGAATGATTAGGTTATGTGTAAGGAAAAAAACAGGCAGAGTGCCTCCTGCTGTGGCCTCACCTGGCACACTGATCTGCTGGGTTTGCTCAATTCTCCTTTTGGGTGTAAAGATGATGCATGGCCTAATATGCTGTCTCTTTCCATCTCCAAACCAGGCACCGTGGGAGTCTGAGGCAGATGAAATGCACAGAATCACAGAGGTTGGATGGGACCTCAAAAGATCATCTAGTCCAACCCCCCCTGCCAAGGCAGGGCCACCTAGAGCACATCACTCAGGAACATGTCCAGTCAGGTTTTGAATGTCTCCAGAGAAGGAGACTCCACAACCTCTCTCGGCAGCCTGTTCCAGTGCTCTGTCACCCTCACAGTGAAAAAGTTTTTCCTTACATTAACCCAGAACCTCCTATGCTCCAGCTTGGACCCGTTGCCCCTTGTTCTGTTGCTTAATGAGACCAAGAAGAGCCTGGCTCCATCTTCCTGACACTCACCCTCAACATATTGTCGTGGTTCAGCCCCAGCCCCAGCCGAGCCCCCCGCAGCCGCTCACTCGCTCACTGCCCCATCAGCAAAACCAGGGGCAGAATGAGGCAACAAAAGGGCAAATGGCTTCGAGTTGAGATAACGACCG
>VWZZ01001880.1:704963-729512 GCA_013399095.1 Psophia crepitans
GCAGAATAGAGGGGGAGGAGGACCTCCCTCGACCTACTGACCACACCCCTTCTAATGCACCCCAGGATGCCATTGGCCTTCCTGGCCACCAGGGCACACTGCCGGCTCATGGTCATCTCTCCGTCCACCAGGACCCCCAGGTCCCTTTCCCCTACGCTGCTCTCCAGCAGGTCAGTCCCCAACCTGTACTGCCACATGGGATTCTTCTTTCCCAGATGCAAGACCCTACACTTGCCCTTATTGAATTTCATCAGGTTCCTCCCCGCCCAGCTCTCCAGCCTATCTAGGTCCCGCTGAATGGCAGCACAACCCTCTGGTGTGTCAGTAACTCCTCCCAGTTTTGTGTCATCAGCAAACTTGCTGAGGGTACACTCTGTTCCCTCATCCAGGTCGTTGATGAAAATATTGAACAGCACCGGTCCCCGCACCAACCCCTGAGGGACTCCACTGGTCACAGGCCTCCAACTAGATTCTGCAAATTCATTGTTTTTGGCCAATTCTGATCCTACTGAAATGGAGGCTGATTTCAGCAGGATCAGAATTTGTCCCTTAGACAGTAAAGGTGCAGTGTTTACTGCAAGGAGAGTTTCTTCGATAGCTTTGTAAAGAGCACAGAGAAAGCAAACCACTGCTGGACAGAGTAGGTACGGCCATTTACCATGGGAAAAATATTTTTTGGATTGACATGAACGCAGAATTTTTCAGACTGTATAGCAAATGGGGAAGGTTGAATATTCAGGTTGAATAAAGTGTTTCAGATGGATTTAGGACATTTCTAAAGAGCATGAAAGCAAAGTGAAAATAAACTTGTGCACAGTGACTGGAGCAACTTTCACAGAACCAAGGAGGGAAGATCCCCTTTGCACTCAGTGGTGCAAACTTTCACTCTTTAGGTGGGAGACTCCAACTGCTTGGTAATTGCCAGGTTTTCCTCCAGAAAAATGTCCTAAATGCTGTAAGGCAGGCTGCCCAAACTGTGCCTCACAGGCAGATCAGATGATTGCCTGACTGAATGTCCATCGCAATCCTGCGATGGGCACTGCCTGAGACAGTAGCTCCGGTGGATCCAAAGCTGCTGGGCAATGTGTATGCCGTGGGGTGGAACAGGTAACACATCAGAAGCTGTGGTGGTGAGCACTGCCTCGTGTCCCTGCTCTGCCACCAGCCCAGCCCTCCTCCCTATGTTTTCGAGAGATGTGGAGCTCCTGAGCACTTGAAGGCATTGGTACTCGGGGTGAAGAAAATCCACTGTGGCAGCTACAGAGGACACAGAAGAGCTTGTCTCTTGAATGCTAATGTGTCCAACACCATATAACTCATGAGCATTTGCTGGGTAAGAAAACAGGTGAGGATTATGGTATGGCTGGTGTCTAGGACACTCATCTGAATTTTGCAGTCTCTTCTGCCAAGCATTTTCAAAGGGAAAAAGAATGAAGTTGTCCCACCCAGAACCAGTATCCCCATGAAAGAGGTAGGAGGCCCATGATTTTAAGACCTAGCTTTACATCAAGCAGAAAAGGGAGCAGATATTTGCCTCCAGTCTCACAGAGTTTAGTTGGTGTGGCATAAGGATGCTCTTTTCCTGTTTTCTGTTGTTTCAGAAATGGTTTCGAAGCCAGGTTGTACATCTTGCCTAAGAAGCCAAAGCAAAAAAGTATTGCAAAAATACCAAAGTAATCCCTTCTACATTTTTACTTCAGGTGAAACTGTTGACTAAATTTGACTTGACATTACAAGTGTTTGCATTTTTCTGTGACTAAGTGATTCCTTACACACTCTGTGCTCAGTTCTAACTTGAGCCCTGCTGTTATTTCTCCCTCCTTGTATTCTGCTTTGGGAGCATCTAAGATAACTGCTCAGTGCTGAGCCGCAGCCTCCTCCGCAGGGACGGGCGGATGTGCTAGCTTTGTGGTCGCATCGACATACCCAGCAAACTGCTTCCCGTGATAAACACCTGAGGCGCTAAAGAAATATGGCTTCAGTCCTCCCCTTCCAAAATCCTCATCAAACAGCTGTTGCCCATATATATTCTACACTGGTAGACATTTTGTTTGCTCTGTAATCTGTGGAAAATGTAAGAATTGATCTCTCAGCGGTGTTGCTAAAAGCCACTTTGCTTTGTTTTCACTTGGAGAGTGTAAATGTCTTTTTGGGAGATGTAATTTGTGGGCAGCTCCTGGCTGAAAACACTGTC
This sequence comes from Psophia crepitans, assembly GCA_013399095.1. Taxonomy (NCBI): domain Eukaryota; kingdom Metazoa; phylum Chordata; class Aves; order Gruiformes; family Psophiidae; genus Psophia; species Psophia crepitans. The sequence continues at coordinate 707,158 of VWZZ01001880.1, forward strand.
ATCAGCACTGACTTCCCTTGTGGCCTGTAACAGGCAAGCCACCCCGTGATCGAACAGCAGCCCACAGCTATCAATATCCATTACTGGGCTTCCTAGCCGGTGTGCACTGCTCTTCAGCACACCGAAAGCAGAGATGGGTGGGCCAGAGGAAGATCTTCATCTTCAAAATGTAGCTTGCACCCCAGCGCTCTCCACCCCCACTAAGATGTCACATTTTGCTGGAGGGATTTTATATGTAAATCTTGGCTGCCCTGTGGCTCCCCTTCCTCTTGTCTCCTGTCAACCTGGCTTCTTATTAAAGCTCCTGCTGAAAGCGTGAACTCAGCTGGAGGGGGATCTGTCTCCTTTTCCAACTTGCTGCAGACCGCACATCTCAAAGCGCAAGAGAGGCGGGTGATTTGGCCCCTGCCCTCTTCCAACAGCAGCAGCGTCGGGGAACCACGGGAGGTGTTTCCAGCTATGCTGCCTGCACTCCTCATCTGACAAATGAGCAGGTTTTCTGCCTCGCTCCGGAGGCTGCCTCTTTGTCCGAACCACCACACCTGGGCCCTCCTTTCGTCACGGTCCGTTGTTAGCTGTTCCTCTGTGGCTGTAGGTCCCCGTGAAAGCAAAGTGGCAGCCTCCTTGTGTGGGGTGACTTTGCCACGTGGAGACCTGCAGCAGGGCAGCTCTGTGCCTGTGAATGCTCCCGGGAACTCAGCTGCCACTCACTGCACAGGGCTCTCAGGAACCAAGCCCATGTCTATGCTGTGAGTCTTGGGCGCACTTAGCACCTTTCCTGGGCTTACTGTGTGCCATGGTTGTATCCTGCCTCATCAAAATGGCCTTAATTCTTGCCACAAAAGTCCTCCAGCCCAGTACCCAGTCCTCTGGTCCTCCAACAACATACCTGGCAGCCAATGCCTGAGGAAGGGTGTGTGAATAAAGAAAGCCCATAGCAGTATCTCCTTTAAGTAGTCTTCTGGCTCTCATCAGTGCCCAGACAATGTACACACTGAGCTGGAGGTGGGGGTCTGTCATGGGATGGTGAGTAGCAGCCTGGATGAAACAGCCAGAAGGAGCTATAGCAAACTGACTAGAACGTGCCTGTCGCTCTGTGCCAAAGCCATGCCTAGCACTGATGAAGGCACTGCTTGGCTTGAGCACCATTTCCTCCTTGTCCTTCGCATCCAGATATCTGAAGGGTAGGAGCTGCTTCCTGTGCAATGTGGTGCTGTGCTGCTGAAAGAAACCTGGAACTGTTCTTCATATTTATTAGATCATCTTTGATTTGGGACATCCATCAGTGAGGGTTTCTGTGTATTCTTCAGTTGCCTTCCTCCAACAGCTTCTGTCTGCGTGTATGCACTCTAGTTTCCCGCTTTTCCAGGACGTAGCACACATTAGTGCCATCAGTGGATATACTTAATGAGCAGACAGCTTGTTTTCTTTTGGTTTGTGCTGGATATTACTAAGTGCCAAAGTGTCTTCTTAGTGGTCTTTAATTGTTTTATATGGTTACACTGTAGGTCAGACAAGCCCATGTCACACTGCAGATGGGGGATCAGGCTGGAGATCATGCACAAACACAAACGTGCTGAGAGAAAAATGAGCTGTTGCCCTTGCGTATTCGCACTCTGATTCTGCATCTTGGTATGCCTGTCATCCCATGTTGCAGGTCTTCATGACAGGAATAGTTCTAAATCCCACAGGCCTGCTTCTCTGTTTTGCTCTATCCATTGTAAAGCAAGAATATGTTTGCTATAGTTAGCCCCAAGCTATGGAAATGAAACTGGTAAAGTGGAAGCAAGCCCTGTGTTTTTAAATACTCACGTGTATCTCTGTCATAATAATGACTTTTGTCGAGTCAAGAGGATCTTCCTCTTTATCCAGCTGCTGTGTTAGCTTTTATCTCAATTTATAGGTTGAGTTCTGCATTGCCCTGTTTGTGAGCCTACTGCTTCAGCAAGGCCCACATAGTTGTCAGTCATTCAGGCTTTGTTATCACAGGGTTACACTACAGGAAGGTATTTTCTCTTCATTCTCTGCTACTTTTTTCCCCCTTCTTTTCTTTCAGAACACATGCACCAGTATCCTTCTTGTGGTATTGCCTGTAACTCTGCCTCCCCCTTGCATGTATGTGGTTTTCTGAAAGGTTAGAAAAGCCCTTTACTGCCAATGCCTTTAGTAGCGAGTGAATTTTTAAATACTCAGATATGCTGCAGACTGTATCTCCTCACTGCAAATCAGTCTGCTCTAAAAGAGGGCAGACCTGCTGCGATGGCTGGTTCCAGCTGGGCTTGGGGTTATTGAGATCCTCAGGAATGACACGTTCCTTAAATGCCAGCCCTGGTCCTCTGGTGAATGAGCAAACCTGCGCTGCGCCTGGAGTCCGGCGGGCAGAGCAGCAACACTGAGCTGTTTCTGCAGTAAGGCTAGTGCTGGAACTGACCGCCCAGGGCAGAAAGCACTCCGGGAAGGTGTGCGCAACCCTCTTCGGGCTTTATCATTCAACTGAGATTTTCAAGAGGCAAAATCAATTTATCAGCTGTGGAATTCCTGTTGAGGATGAGATGTGCTGAATCTCCATCACCAGGGAGATTAAGGAACTGGTGAGCATCTGTGTATAAACTAGATATATTACAACCTGCTTAGCACATCTGATTTCCTGTGAGCCCTTCCAGCCCTGTTTTCTGTGATTGAATCTAGGAAAGCAACCACTTGTTTAAATATGCAAAGATGCTTCCTAATATTTTTGTAAGTCACCCACTTTTGTGACTGCCCTCAGAAACGAGCTGCATCTTAAAAAAACCCAACCTGCCCCATCAAACCAAAGCATGCAGTGTCGGTTGTTTGAGAGGAGTCCCAACACCGCAAGCTGGTTTTCAAAGCAAAGTACTAGCTCTACCCATCCTTCGCTTGGATGAAGAAACTGCTTGTGAAATTTGAGCTAGGATCAGCAGCCAAAAAATGTAAGTGTTTGGGCTTAGGGTTTTAATTCTACCCTATCAGTACTGATTGCTTTTACAGACATTGTATTATTGTCATTGAGGAGAAGCGGAGTAGAGTATAGCTCACTAAAACAGTGACTCCACTTCCAAACACACACACTCTTGTTATAAAAGCGTGTTATGGGAAGATACTTCGGCTTAGGGCTTATGTACTGAAATGAGATTTTCATGTTAAGCGCCATGGACACTTGTAGTGTGTTTTATGTTGGTTTGCATTTATTTTCCCAGTTGCCATTCGTTCCATGACATTGCCTGGGACTTGGAGACGCAGCCAGACAGATCTGCTGAGCACATGAATACTAAGGAAGTGGTTTCCCTAGTAACAATAACCACTTAACAGCTCGCACAAGTTCCTGCCCTTCCTTACGGGATTTGTTTGTTTGTGCGCTTCTCACTGGGTCAGGCAGAGGAGACACCAAAATTGGAGCTGGCCAAAAGGCATCCAGGATCAGCTTACTGGAAATGGGGAGAGTAGAAAAAATGACTGCAAGTGGCGTCATTACAGCATTTGGCTTTGTTTGGGTTTATGGGAGCAATCTGGGGGCATGCTCATAGCTGCCTCTGAGCATGGACCGAGCAGGCTCCAGTACAACTCAGATTCTCATTTCAGAAGTTTTTTACAGACTTTTTTTTTTTTTTACCCATGAAACTATTGTCATAATGGATTAAGTGTAGCTTTGAGACAGTAATCGATTAATGGAAAGCAGAGTGGGGAACAAATACATACATTAAGTATGCAATCTCAGTGCAGGACTTCTTGCTAGCACTTCAGAGAAGGTGCATTTAGCAGCATTTGGGAACATGGATGGATGTGCTGCGGGGTTCAGCCTGCTGGTAGGGGGTTGTCTGGCTGGCACACTCTTGCTGTTGAAGAAGAGGGGAGATTCATTCTTTAATATGTTGTAAAGTATTCCTCAAAGAAAGTAGCTATACCGCTGTTCAGGTAGGGGATCCTGGTAGGCATGTTATGTATGATCATTAAATCGGGTTATCTTTAGTCTTCTAATCAACCAGTCTATTTACTGCTCACTTGAAGCCAGGTGAAGCAATTTGCAGTACTAATTCCAGGTATTAAATCTGCTTCTTCAGGCACTGAAAAGCAGAATTCCTGGATTTCATTAGCTGTTGTTCATATATGTATGATGCTGTGACCACTTTTCTGTCATTATTTATATTAAAAAGGCACTTTTGCTGAAAAATAAAGGTTAGTATTACCTGTCAGCTCTCTGTAAAGCTGTGTCTTACTCAAGATGGGTCTGCTCCTGAGCAAGATGAAATGATTTTATCAGTTGCTAGAAGGAAAAATTGATAAGGGCCAAACTGCAATCAGCTGTGAGTTTACTGTTAAGATAATAACATGAACAGACCCTGTGCGGATATCAGCCGAGCTTTGCTTTTTCAAGACCTTTGACCACAATGAAATCATGACATTATCTCAAAGCCGACACATGTAACTCTAGTAATACAGATATTTACAGCTAAAAATGATAAGCTTGATTCTGAGAGATGCTGGATACACCCATCCTTGCTGCTTTTAATGGCAGTTCTGGGTGTTCAGAGCCTTTGGATCAGTCTAAGATCATCTCAACAAATCACAGTGAGGGAGACAGAGAGGAAATGGCTATCTCAAAACCAAAGACAGGCTAAGATTTTATCCTTATCGGACTGAGAAGAGGTGGCTCAGAGCAATATACTGATTCTTTTCCCAGGCTATATCGAGTACCAAGACTGACCAATGCACTTTAGTTCAGGACAACTGCAGAAATAAGCATGAGCACATTTGTAATTAGCACTTGCACTCTCCCAGCATGTGTAACTCCTACTACCACTCCCACTACCTTCCCATCACAGGTAGCGTATTTTAAACTAGGCAGTCTCAACAGTTGTATTAGGGTCTTCTCCTGTAAACCAGCTGTGTTGGAATCCTTATCAACCAAAATCAGTGTTGGACCTGTGCACAATATGATCTTGGCAGAGAACAACATTGTTTTGTGCTCTTGAGATCATTGACAGTAATGAAATTATGTTGTTGTCTTCCAAGCTGAACATACCTTAAGTCCAGTCACGTGACAGCACATTATGTTCTTAGATTAGTAAGAAACCAACAGTTAGTAAAAAGCTACCTTTTGATTTTACAATTTCCCTGAAGGTACAGAGTATTCCAAATTACTGTACACTTCAGAGAGTTTATTTCTTTGTTTCTGTTTGCAAAATAAACTTTGTTATTAATACTGAACAATTAAATAAATCCAGTGGGTTTACATGTCTGACAACATGTGCGTATCTGCAACAATGCTATAAATGCATATGCAGATGTGTGAATTCAGATGAGGACGGGAGCATGGCTCTAATTATGTCAATAGTTGGCTATGCTGATGTAGGCCAGTATATTTATTCTGTTTTCTAACTGTATATCAATAGATCTAAAGAGTGTAAGGTGCCAAAGTTGATTCAGATGTGTAATAGAAAATTTAAAACATTTACCATTTTGTTCAATATCAAAACATTCTTGTTTTCTCGGTGGGGTAATATGGGTCTCACAGTGCAGCAAGAGCTATGAATCATTTGAAAATGTGTGATATCTTTTGTATATCACAGATACTTTTCTCACGAATAAGGAACTTTTCACCGTAGGAAGACTTCTATATGACTCCTGCTTGTTTCCCAGTCTATTTCTAGGCTAAATTTACTGTAAAGAGAGAGGGTTTACATCTGCCTATGTCAGTTCTCCAGTGTATTGAGGTCAGCTTCCATTCTCCTTGGCTCTGATGCCTGCCTGTATAAATACAAATTCCATTTCCATCCTATTATTTTTCTAATCAAGGGTTTGTCATGCAAAAGAAGATCTGAGGTGACTGTGTTTTCCATTATGCAAAACATTCCATTATGATAATATCTTCAGGACAGTCTTATAAAGGTGCCCTGCCCAAAGAAATCACAAATGACAGCAGTGAAATAGTAGACAAATCCTGCATAATTTGCCCTCTCATTTAACATTCAGGCCACAGAGTTCACCCTAATTTGCCATACACATTTCCTCTGACATTCTCGATCTGTACATATGGTAAAAATAAGAATTGGCAGCTTTCACTGAATAGTCTTCTGTTAAGTGCTTATCAAAAGAAGAAGAAAGGGGTTGTAAAATGCAGTTGTATTTAGTACATCCTTCGCTTTCTTTTGCTTTCTCCACTAAACTCACACTTAGTAAAATCTACAGTCAATGAAATTTACCTTTTGAGCTCAAGTTGTTTCCTTTCAGAACAAAGTAAAAAATATGCCAGCAAAGAAAACCTGATATTTCTTAGAAATTCTCTTTTCTTTCTTATGCCAAATCCCAAGGGGGAGGGCTCCACAGAAAGGGAGTTTATTTTCTAAATCCTTTGAACACAAAGCTCTTACATTTTCTAGGACAAGATGTTTTCCTAGACAATCTCAATATTGTACTTTTGTATTAATACTTTTGTCATAAAGGTGAATACACACGTGTATTTTATTGTATATATTTAATTTCCGTTAGATGCCATTTCAATTATTCAAATATGAATTGGCTTACAAGCAGACTCCTGTGAAGACTTGTGCCTGAGTCTTGGCAAACACATCATATTTCTGCAGTTTCTGTGTATTTGATTTGTCTGTTCCCTCTTCTTACTGTGCAAGTTTGTGTGTTGTGCGTGCATGTGTGCTAAATACATAGGACAATGAATCTACACTGACTTCCTTGTTTGGCAAAACTACCAAATTGGTAGGGTTTCTACAGGTTTTCAGTGGTGATGGTTGTTTTGGACTATTTCTTTAGCCAGACAACAAAATTTTAGGGCTGTAGAAAACTTAGGGCATTTTAATTATCAGCCAAAACAGGTAAAAGATTTTTGCCTTCTCTGTTCTAGAGTATCCTTCCAGATCTGGGGAACGGTGTGCCATTGCTGGTCATTCCTATTCAGGGATTATTCCACTATTACACAAAGCTTAATTTGATGCAATGTCCAGTCATGACCTTGACATTAGCTTTTACACCTTGACTGCATTTTTTTTTTTCTTCTTTTTTTCATGTGTCATACATTGGCATGGTCTGGTGTATCATCATCATTATAATCTTTTTAATTAAAGTCGATCCCTTGCCTTGATTTTCTGACTCAGTCTCTGATCTTTTCAAATATTTTCCATTTCCACCTGCAATCTTTTGAAAGGCTTCCTCTCAACTGTCTCTAGTCTTTTGCAATTTGATCTCATTTAATGGAGCTGGTTTCAGACCACGGAGTAATCATAAATGTGAAAAAAACCCATATATATATTAGATGTATTATGCTTATTGATCCATAATCTCACAGCTACTGTACAGAGCTTATGATTAAGGTACACAACTGATTTAATTCATCTTTACTGAACCACTAAGGCTGAGCTGAGTGATGCTGATGTGGATATAACTACTTTGTACTTTATAAAAAAATACCGTGATCGAAAATATTGGACCAAGGCCCATCTTATCACATCTGCACGCATGGCTAATATATCCATATTTATGCTTTTTTTTTTTGAGATCTGATTTCTTCAAAATGGTCTCCAAACCAAGTTTCCATCTTTATGGGACATAAGGACACAGTTTCTGAAAACCATCCCATGTGCATTAACATGCATTGTTATGCAGCCAGATTTTAAATTCTTGGTTGCAGAAGGCAGCTGTATGAAGCCTGAAGACCAACACAGGCCACCAAGTCTGCTCTGTGGATCTCCATGGTTTAGCAGGAGCTGTTTAGAGGAGAGCTTGCTGCATCCGTTGCCTCTCCTGCCATTACTGCTGCCGTAGCTTCTGCTTCCTTCCTGCTGCGGGTGTTCCAAAAAGCAAGCCAGCATGGCGTTGGATGTACTCAGCTAGTCAAATGTTCACAGCACTATCTGCTCTCTCTTCTCCCGAGTGGTTCTGACCTTAATTGAATTTGGGTGGAGAAACGATGTGGCCAGATGAGCTACCAGAGCATAACAGGTTACTGTGCAGCTGTGGTAATGGCTCATTCTTAGCTTGTAGAAAGTGCAGAGGAAACAGGAATATGAAGCTGTAAAAACGTGTGCGTCCTACAGGCTGTGACTCCATAGTCATGCTGTGGTCACGCAGATTAAAACCGTCTGCATCTGGGCATCCAACTCCAGGCAGATGCTCCATGCAAAAGCTTTTCAGATATCAGTGTATTTTTACTAATTCTCCTTGACTTCTTTTACTCACTGCTCCTAACTGCCACCCTGTCCAAAGCCAGTAAAACAGCCAGTTTTTCTGAACCAAGCCGGGGTGAAGCTCCAGCAGGCTCAGTCTCATGGTACCGTGGTGCCTGGTCAGACCAGGCATCTTCTGCTGAGGTCAGTTCAAACACTGCCTGTTCCCCATGCAGAACTGCAGTAGAACTGCAAGGCAAAGCATACAGGAGAGGACGTGTTCTCCCAGGATGAATTTGCAAGAATTTGCATATTCTACCTGCTCAGTACAGAGGGGAACAAGTATCCCAGTGTATTCCCTGGAGGAAATGGCTGCAGTTTCTTGGCTATGAGCATGTGAACAGAACTGTGCTTTCTGTTTCACTATCCAGACTATTATCTATAAAACTGTACATTCTTTTAATTAAATAGCTAGGAATGTATTTGTTTAATTCGACTTTCTATTGCAAAACCGTATGATAGTGGAAATTATGGATTCCAGTGTCTGCCAGCTCCCTGATACCCTCATGTGGTTTAGAATCCAGGCAATTAGAGCATTCGTCTGCTAATTCTTCTATTACACTTTTTCACATGATAATTTTTTCTGAATTGTTTAGTCAAGTTAGCTGCATTGAGCAGTATTTTGGATGTGCCAAGCATCCTTCTAACGGCAGTTATTAAACTAGCAATTTTTTATCTCACTTAAGAATTGCCTTAATAACAACATTCAGGAGAGACAGTTCACGATCTGATATGGTGATACCTCCAATTTTTATGTGTTGTTTTGTCAGGCAACTTGTAAGATAATAGAAAAGATCTACTCTTAGCTAGGGAGAGGATGAGATGTGAAGTTTTCTCTGCTGGAGTGCATATGCCTTCAGACATCAAAGCTTTTAAAATTTTCCATAGAGTAGAATGGAAATGGGACGTTTTATCACCTGGGGTGCTGCCTGCTCCCTACTGCTTTGCCTGCCCAGCAGCTCCCTAGGGCAGGAGCAAAAGCAGTTCAGATCAGAGGCCAGAAGTGGGGGCATACTCCTGGCTATGGCTGTGGGCATCCACTGACAGTAGATAGATGCCAGGACAAAAAAATACTTGGGAACTTTACGACAACAAACCTCAATACACAGGCTCTCTCCTGGGCAATTATAAACCAATCACTGGCAGGAGACGTTTCTTCACTCTTCAAAGGCTCTAACCTTCAACTCCAGATCTGTCTTCCCCTCCAGCATAGCATGGAAATAAATTGTAAACATATAGCGCTGCCAGTCTATATCATAGCGACTCTCTTGTTACAAGATAGATGTCTGGTTACAAAACGGGAATGTCCTAAAATACACACCCAATTTCTTTGTCATTAGTCTACAGCAACATGAGAAAGCTATGCATGACGAGTTCAGAGGCAGACGCTGCATAGGCTGCACAGAACTGGTCAGGGAGCAGCAGTGAGAAAGGCACGGCTGTCTCCTGCGAATGCGAAAGGGGTCTCTGAACAGTGTCAGATCTGAACAATGTCAGACATGAACAATGTCAGACATGAATTTGGAAGGCTGACATTTTTATTTATTTTTATTGGGTGATTATCCACTTATGAGAAATACAGGCCAAGACTTGGGTCTGGGAAAACTAATTATGTCTGGAATTTATCTTGATAAAATATAAAGGCAGATTATGTTCCTTGGGTCAAAAGCTGTTACCATAAGTATGAGATTATGAGTTCCTTGGTTCTTTAGTGCTTTAAGAAAGGAGAGAGAGAGAGAATTTTTAAAGGAAAATCAAGAGCAGTGAAATAATGACTATGTGCACGTAGAGAGAATTTGTTGATAAGGCTGGTAGGTACTTCTATAGACCAGTATTGTTGCTGATTTTAGGTGTCATGTCCATTATCTCAGCCAAAAGGCTGTTATTACAAGTTCTGTAATAAATACTCCCCGTACGGTTTATCTCATTTCTAAAAGATCATCCGACTCTCTTGGACTGTTGACCTCAAGAAAAATGGAAAAGAGTAGGAGATGATCCTTTTAAAAGCAAAGTACGTGCTGAAGGAAAACTCATTTTCACGTGCTGTCAGCAGCAGCCAAAGTACACTTCCTATACACAGGCCAAAGGAAGAGGCAGTGAAAAGTTCGGGTACACGCTAAAGGCTGTGTACCCATGAAACTTCCACCTCAAATCCCAGCCAAATCTTCTTTGACTAGCTTGAGATGAATAATCACCCAACAGAGAAATTAAGGCACTCAAGACACTAATCAGCAAAGTTAAAACATTTGGATTTTTCAACCTTGTTTTTAATTGAGCAATTCCATATCTAAGTTTCTTGCCCAATAGTTACTCAAAATATTTTAAAATGTAGTTTAGATTTGAATCCTGAGGATGACAGTCTAAGCCTACACTTGAGTTTTCATGTTGAGTGACCATCATCACTGACCACTAGTCAAATTTCTTTTATTTTTGAGCCCTTGTTTTATTTATTCCTGGAGGATTTGCTGCACAGTATGACAAATATCTGTCCATCAGTGGCACGTTCTCAACTTCGTTCATTAGGCTTGTTGAGAAGCAGTTAGTCTATAAAAGGTATAGAGTTTGTGTCTCCTCTGCACCATTCAATCTTTACCAAGGGCTGCTGCTCCTCCCATGAAGAATCATAGAATCATAGAATGGTTTGGGTTGGAAGGGACCTTAAAAGATCATCTAGTTCCAACCCCCCTGCCATGGGCAGGGACACCCTACACTAGACCAGGTTGTCCAAAGCCCCATCCAACCTGGCCTTGAACACTGCCAGGGATGGGGCCTTCACAGCTTCTCTGAGCAGCCTGTGCCAGTGCCTCACCACCCTCACAAGGAAGAATTTTCTCCTAAGTGCTCTTATATTGTGAGTAGTGGCACCGGGAGATCCACTCACAGGAGATGTATCACAGCTGATCTGGCTTGTAAATGAAGTCTATACACCCAGTTCAGTTTTCCAGCGACAGGCAGCTATCTCCTCACAGCAGCAGAGTACAGCCCCTTCAAAAACAGTGGTCTGCAACCCAGACTGGTGGAGGTGGCATGTCTGCTATGCACCACTGTCCTTGGGGTTTCCCTTCCTATTAGCTGTTTACCGGGTCTGATGTGTATTTAAATCCCTATTGACAACAGCATGCTGAGAGAGACATCTATTAAGGGATAAAAGGGAGGTAGGAGAGGAAACTGGTGACGAAGCAAGTAAATAAATATAAACTTGCATAGTCAGAACATTCATCTCTCATACTGGTTGCTTTTGAGATAGGAGAAAAGATATTAAGAAGTTATATGCTACTATGAGAAAATACAGTTTAAGGTGATGGCCTGGCCACAGAGAAATACTGTGACTTTAAATAAATCCACTGTGAAGAGTCCTGCTCTACATAGCAGGGGAGAGGTGATGGCTTCAAGTCCCGTTGCCCCTCTTTTCAGAGGACTGAATTGGCATCAGGGTGACTGAAGGCCTTTTCTACTCCCAGGTCTCTCAGCCTGGTGCATCCCTTTGCAGTACTGGAAGCAATAAAAAATGCGGGATTTCTCCCCATAGCTGTCACCTCAGCAGTTAGGACAGTTGCATCTAGATTTTTTATTTCAACTCAAAATAATGATTAAATTTGCTTTGTGAAAGTGCAGTCCAAGCTGCAGCTTCATGATTGCTTGACGCCCATCAAAGCTGGGGCTGTTGCTGGCAGGAGCCATGCCCTCCTCTCCCACCTTTCAGGCCATGCCTTCCCTTTCCCCTCTGCTGGCACTACCGCCCTGCAGCCGTACCAAGACCTGGAGAGGGGAATGGTTGCAATGGAAGGTTAGTGGCTTCTGCTTTCAGCTGGGGCAGGGCACGGCTCCACTTCTCCACTCTGCCCCAAGGGTGCTGCTGCACCCTGCAGGGGTGGGAGAAATGGTCCGGAGTGGGAGGAAGTGTGGGACCATCTCCCTCAAGGGGCTTAAAACAATTGTGATTCGCAGCCCACAGCTTTCCAGTGAGGAAAAATAGGCCTCGGGGAAAAAGAAACATGTGTGCCAGCTCTAGGTTAAATTCCCTTTTCTATCAGAGACTTCCTACCTGACTTTGAACAGGTCATTTTAAGCTTTCTGCCTTAGATTTCCCTCTCCAAAACGAAGACAGAGCAGTACTTTTATCTTTCAGAACAAACACATTAGAGATTTTGAGGTGCTGAGGTGCCCGGGTACTCTGGGAATAGGGGCACAGAAAGACTTTTGATAGGTCTGCAAATATTTTTACAGTGCTTGCCTCAAGCTTCCCTTTTTAATTGCCTTAATTGTAGACAGCATTTGTACTGCACAGCTAAGTTCTTTGTAGCTTAATGTTTTGTAAGTGTCCACGCTTTTGGCAAATCATTGGTGTAACTGAATTTCAGATAATGGAATTCAAGGTATAAAGATGAGATATATGGCAAAGGATGGAAGGGGTTTTCAGGCTTTAAAAACGTTTTCACTGTGTTTCAAATTTCAGTAACTTTTAGTGGCATCACAACAACAGAGTAAGCAAGCCCTCTTTGGTGAGAACACCAGCTGGGGTCTGTTTTACATGCAGTTACCTTTCAGTTGTCCATAGCATTACTCACTCCATCCAAACCTCAGCCTGATCTGAGATCAACACAAGCTCATCAGACTTGACATTGTCATCTTTTTTCCAACAGAGCTAACGTATGTTTTTGTCTGTGACTAGACCCATCGCTTACAGGGCTTCAGGCTAATACACTTGCTTTAATACAGAGCAGACAGAGTGATTGTTTGGACCACAACCATTTTTCCAGAAATGAATGATCGTACTGCATCAATACTGCCATTGTAGTCCTCCTCCTAGCCTAAAAAGCTCCACTCACAGAGTAATATTTGAAATGTTTATCTCTAGAAAAAATATACTTGGTGTAGCCATAACAAGTGGTAGAATATCCTTTTTGCCTCAGAATTTGAGATTAGAATGTCTATAACTAAAGGAGGATACTGCTAGAAATAAATATTTACTAAGGTGGTGATATTACTACAGAAGGCAGATCTTCATTCAAGAAGAAAAAGCCCAGTCTTCTATTTACAAAACTCCAGTGAGAGATTACAGACTGGTTATTCTGAGATACATCTGTCCAACTCTGCCAATCTGATTTTAAAGAGCCGATCAACAGAAAGCACAGGTACCAATATTTTTTGCATATGAGGTTCCTGAAAGATGCTGGGACCAGGGGTAATCAAAGTCATTGGCCTGTTTCTGAAACCACATCTCTACATTTTCTTTCCAGCTTTACCACATACTCTTTTTTTGACCTTGGAAACACACTTCATTTCTCCACATTTAAGTTCCTGCATTTAGAAATTGGGGATTAAGAACATAGATGTAAAGCTGCTCTAAGTTTATTGATATTTGCCGCTTTCAGAGCTCTAATGGGTGGCACTATACAAAGGCAAAGAGTTCTTTGCATTTTTCTGAAGTGATTCATTTTTCATCTGGCACAGTGTTGTACTGCAAATCTTCAATGAGTGTGGACTTGCCAGTTTGAAGAAACAACTGATTTAACTAAATGGTTTTTCAAAGACATGTAGAGAAATTGGTGCAACCCCATCATGGAGATAAATTTATATCAGGTTGAGTGCCTCATATTGATTAAGCTTATGTTAGCAAGGAATCAACTTGCTATTTCCATTAAAAGCACTTTTAAACTGAAATAAGACTGTCTACACAGGGGGTTCACTTAATATTTGCATTTTTTTCCCCAAATAAAACAAGGCTGTAAGCCCCTTTTTCCTACTGCTGTGTATTTCAAAAGGGGGGCAAGGGGGGAAACAGTAAGAGAAGTGGCATAGCAGACATGGCAAAACCAATGAGGTTTAAGATATATCATGTCCTTGGCACTCCAAGCGCTACATTGGCACAGAATTAGGCTTGCTATGACTTGAAGCATCTTTAAGTCTGCTGCTGTTTAACACATTATGTAGGAACACGGTATTGTAACAGTTTTTTAAAGGCTCAGATGATGCTGACTGGCATATCCCAAAGACGTGGGTTCAGGGCTGTGGGTTCATGGCAGCCTAACTTCTACTGCAGAGAACTGCAACTATGAAATCTCTGTATCACACAACCCAGAAGTCACAAATACAACACTTGTAAGGAGGGAAAAGTGTCTCCCAAAGCAGTTTGCTTTCTGTGGCAGTGGAGCAGGCAAAGTTTAGGACGAGCGGCTGCTAGCCCTTCTCTGCCAAAAGGAGGACCCAGACCTCCAACTCTTAATTGCCATTACACATATACTTGGAAGGATGTATGTGTAAGCACCGTGTACTGTATTGCAGACTTTTAAGCTAATATTTAAATCAGAGTCTGCATTTTTAAAAAGTCATGATGTATTCAAATAAGAAGCTATACAATTGTTAAAAAGTATATAAAGAGAAACATCAAAATTTAATGGCTTTTCAGAAATACTTTGTCCATCTAACCATAATAAACGGCAGAGCAACAGACAATATCTGAAAGAATCACATCAACAAAGTGCTTCCTGAATTTTAATAATGATTTCGATGTTAACTGATAAAAACACATAAAAGCCAGAAGGTAGACATCCCTTCTTTTCCCTTCACATCCCTTTCTATTGCTTTCTATTCTGTGTTTATAATTTTATGTATATCCTTCCTCATAGAATCATAGAATCATTAAGGTTGGAAGAGACCTCAAGGATCATCTAGCCCAACCGTACTCCCACCACCTATTACCCACTAAACCATGTCCTTCAGTACCACATCCAACCTTTCTTTAAACACCCGCAGGGATGGTGACTCCACCACCTCCCTGGGCAACCCGTTCCAGTGCCCGACCACCCTTTTCGAGAAGAAATTTCTCCTCATCTCCAACCTGAACCTTCCCTGGCACAACTTGCAGCTGTTCCCCCTTATCCTGTCACGAGTTATCTGCGAGAAGAGGCCGACCCCCAGCTCACCACAACTTCATTTCAGGTAGTTGTAGAGGGCAATAAGGTCTCCCCTGAGCCTTCTCTTCTCCAGACTAAACAGGCCTAGTTCCCTCAGCCGCTCCTCATAAGACTTGTGAATGAATTAAAGAGCTTCATGAATTAAAGAGTTTCCAACATTGAAGAGTAACCAAGAAGTTGTCATCTCCCTGATTTTGCTGGTAGGCTACGTAAGGATGGAATTTCCCTTGCTTTCTGAGTGTGTGACTGGACCTTGCTTCCAATGGTGTGGCTGCCATCGAGAGTTAAAGTAGGGAAAAGAGGTGTCTTCTTCTGAAAATACAGATATACAAACATGCCAGAATCTTCTGGATGTTACAGATTTAGATAGTCAGCTATCGCACTAGCCGTGTCTCCTGCATACGGGCTGATTCCTGCCCAGCAGACTTGGGGCTGAGGGTGTTACTGCAGCGGTATGCTGCTGCTCTCACGTGGGCCGTGGCTGCTGAGACCGGCCATCCCTGACACGACTTGGATCGGTCCAGTGTGAGCCTCTGAGGTGAGGAAGAAAACCTCCACAGACTCTGTTATTCAGCATGTGGCCAGCTGAAGGGAACAAAACACCTGGGACACTGAGATGACGTGGCTTGTCCTGCTGGTCTTCAGTGCTGGGAAATAGGCGATAGTTTTCTTAATGTCAGCTATACCACATGAAATTACACAGAATTACAATAACCATCGCTGCAGATGGTAAATGTGTGGCTTTCCACAGATAAGTCCAAATCCAGTAAAAATTACACAATCTTGTTAGTCACTATGGAAAACAGAGATGTCATGAAATCCAGAAGCAAAGAGTTCGCATGGGCATCGATGTGCAATAGCTTCATGTTTGGAGAGGGAGGAGAGGGGAGGAAAGGCCGGAACACTTTGCAGTTGGGCTATGCATTGATTGCCTCCATGGGCTATGCAGAAGGACCACCTGTGAGAACAGGGAATGAAATTGCATCACGCTTCACATAACATTCACTGCCATGAGCTTGGAGATTTTTCTGAAGTGCTGCTTTTTCGCCTCCTTGAAGACTGTGGGGTCAGGCCGAGGCTGGTTTATCTGGGGCCCATGTGAGAGATCCAATACGCCCCTAGAGATGGCACAGTGTGGAGCAGCCGCGGTGCAGCTGGGCCCAGAGAGCAGGGGAAATGCTAACTAGAAAAGTCAGCTGCAGAATTGGGGAAAGGTCTAGAAAACTAATCCCGTCTATCTTTACAATTCCTTTCACACAACCAGCCCAAAGTTTCTGAAAAAGAATTTGCTTCGAAATACAGCTGACCCCTCCTGTATGAGGAAGAATGTATTTAGAGGGGAAGAAACGCTTACAAGCAGATCCGAGTGGCACATTCCTTTCAGTCTTGCTGGGCAGTTTGCCTCTGTTTACACTGGTTAAATATTTAAAGCTATATTTCCAAAGTAAAGCAAAAGCCCAAAAGATTTTTTTCTAAATTGAAAGTTGAGATTGTCCTTTAACATGTACCAAGCCACATTCCACAGAGACAGGCAGATGCAGGCTGCGAATTACTCCCTGCTCTGATCTCACCCCGCTCACTCTCTCAATAACATTCATGGAAAATACACGCACGCATAAAAGACACACAAAACCAGGTTTCCTCCACTCTCTCCCCCCACTTCAGAGACATACCTTTCCAATTTGTGTATCTTGAAATACTAATGCAGAAAATATGATCTGAATCTCATTTACATCAGTGGAAATGGGGAGTAATTTGTTTAAAAGGAACGTACTTAAAGCATGGCAAAAGCAGCGTGAGGCCAGAAGTAAAAGCTCATCGTGTAATTTCTCCTTGCATCACAGCCTTGTGAAGCTGTACTTGCTTCCCTTGCATCCATGAAATCAGCAGGTCTGCTCCTGGGAGTAAGGATTGCCGGCTTAGGCCCTTAAATCAGCCTCTCTCTGTTTGAAGAACAAGAGAGAGTCTGTGTTTTCAGGCACTGTATGTAACTGTAGAAGAACTCACTCAAGAAAGGGAAATAAAAAGAGAGTAAAAATGTTCGCATTCTCTCTGAACAAAATGAGCTGTGATCTGCAATTGCCCTTTTAAGAGTTGTGACTTTTTCTTGTTCACCGAAAAACTTCTGGCAGCAGCAGCCAGGCTGCAGCCCTGGTGCCTCTCAGCCCAGCGCAGAACATGTCAGGGAAGGTAGGCAACATACGGCTTTGATTTGCAACGGATCATCTACATTTCTTCTGAACAGAAAAGAAAACCAAATTAAATCTCCACATACTCAATATATCTTGAATAAACAGCATTAAGGGGAAAATGCTGTGGGTATTGGGAGGAAGGGACTCGTCGTAGTCTGCTTTGTAGTATGCTCCTGCCTCCTTAAAGTCTATAAAATCACAGTAATGGGGGGCTGACTTACACCACGGCGAGTCAAAGATTGCACTTTATTCCTAGCCCATGCTACACGACAGGAGTTTGGGTTACAATAGGTGTCACACAGCAGAGGTAAATTATCACTGACTTCAGTGGCTACAGCTGCATTTTCATTCTGTTCCTCTTATTCCCACAACCCCCAAATACAAATAAAAGTACAATTTTTACCTAAATTGACAATCACTAGCTAATACAGCCAATTGATAGAAAGCACATATAAAGGCATCTGGGATGAATTTGAGGGTAAGATGACCCAGGCCACCTGATGGTAAGAGAATTACTTGGTATCTTGTCAAATGCCTGTTAATAACAACTGCCTCCGTGCCGAGACGACTTCCTGAGCGCTTGGCTGTACAGCCCAGAGACCCTTCGCTGCAGTTAGCATTCTGGCTGCTGACTGCACCATCGCCTAGGGTTCATGTTCAGCTCCTGCTGATTTTCTTTGCCAATCGCTGCATGTGTTTGTTATTTTTGTCAGCACAGGCATACTTCCAAGAGTCTTCTAGATGTTCCAAGAAATAATCAATGTCCAAGGTAGGCTTTCAAATTTTACGGATTTTGTTCTCCTGGCCAAGACTAAATCCATGAGACGCTACAGCCCATGGCCCTGGGGCAGAGGGCTATGTCATTGGCACGTTGCAAAGTGAAAAATATCTTATCATAGAATCATGCAACTGTAAAAGCTGCTTGGGAGTCTTGTCCAGATAATTTCTCTCCAGAATTTTGGTCTGTAGATCTTTGTGTCAACTTCTAGGGCCAAACAACTTAGACTAAGGAGTCTGTATTACCTGGATTACGGATTTTATCACCAGAAATGCAT
The DNA here is from genome assembly GCA_013399095.1 of Psophia crepitans. Taxonomy (NCBI): domain Eukaryota; kingdom Metazoa; phylum Chordata; class Aves; order Gruiformes; family Psophiidae; genus Psophia; species Psophia crepitans. The sequence continues at coordinate 725,517 of VWZZ01001880.1, forward strand.
GGTAGCTTTAATGTGGCAATGTAAGGGGGCACTCTGTTTTATTTTACAATATGAGATGCACAACACTGTAATCACCTCTCCTTCATTTCACTGCATTTACACTCTTCATACTGATTTTTCAGCAAGTCTGCTTGCTGTGCATCGTGAGGACTTGATGTGATGTACACTGCCAGCACTGAAGAGCGAGATGCCGAAATGAGACCCACCTGAACCGTGGACATGTACTGTCTCATCTGGAACCTCTTAGGTCACTCTGAGCGGTTTCAGGAATGTAATATACACATTGCTGCACATCACAGAGTACATACTTGAATCCTTCTCTCTACCGAGCTACCAAAAATCCTTTCTTTCCCTACAGAACTAATGCCCTCACCCCAAAAGAAACATTAACTGTTATCGCCCAAGATTCTTGCTCAACATGAGACAAAAATCATTCAGCTTTTAACTTGCCACACTGTATTATGATGATCATACTTCTAGCCCCTTATTTGACGTTTAAATAATGAAATCCTGAATCAGCTAAAAAGCTGATTAGCTGAGCATAACTTTTGCTTTCATTTGGCAGACAAACATACATTTATATTATCATCTGTGTTTAGATTTTATCAATTTGGGTGGTCACTAGCCTTACTACAAAGAGAGTTTGTGCTTATATTGCATTCTCTGTATGAAACACAGGCATGTGAGATAAAGCTGAATAATTTCCTCTAGAGAAACAAGTTTTCCTTAAATGCTGTGGAAAGGAAGCATTCGCTCTATCCTATTTCTGCCAGCCACTTAGAGGAAAACAAGGAAATACTGCAACTACTTTTTGCTATGTTTCTTTCCAAAATTAAAAATTTACTAGTTTTGTTATTTTTGGCCAAAGATTTGTGTTGTCCCTGCCTCCTGTAAAAACACTACAGACCGGCACCCTGAGGAAGGCAGCACAGTGAGGATTTTACCGGGATATAAACAATATAAGAGGACAAAACTTGTTACTCTTCCCACCTGCCAGAGTCCTAATTTCCCCTACTGGCTACTGTAACAACAGCGCATTGCTTTGAAGTAAAAGTTAAAATTTCTTTTAAGGTATGATTTTAATGCACAAATTCTGGTGTCCGTTTGAATGGAAGACTGTATTTCCATGGGCAGGGGAAAGAAGAGTGCCTTTGCTTTAAGGAAGACACTATATGTGTGTAAGAACACAATTACCATTGTACTGACCCAAGCGAAGGTTGCATCCAGTCCAGTCTCCTGTCTCCAACAGCCACCCGTGGTGGGTCCCTACAGAAATCATTACAAGAACAGGGCAGACACACACTGTGGATGTGCTGTGCGGTACTAGCGTTGTATCAACTAGTATCTTTTATTAGACCGAGACACATAGGTGGTAAAATCAGCCAAACTTTTGGGCATATAAAGTTTTCTTCAGGTTAGAAACACCAGCTGCAGCTCTCGGTTAAGAACAATTGCTTAACATTCGCTAAGGTATTTATTAACTAGGCCAGCTCGGAAAGGAAGAAGATGGTAGAATAGAAAGGACGTTAATGATGTTAATGACGCAGAGGATGTTAAGGATGGGAGAAAGAGAGGCATTTATTAGCTAAGCATAAAGGAGAGACAGTTACCATACAGCCCATTGATTTGGAGAGAGGCAGCTGAGGGGATGGAAGCAGAGGGAAATTACAATCTACTATCAGACCAGCATCTCTGCTGAGCCCCCGGTTTCGGGTGTTGGGTAAAGCTAGGAAACTCAGTTGCCATGCTCACTTCTGTGGGACAGGTTCTGCAGTTTCCCTTAAGGAACAGGACTCAAAGATCAGAAGGAGAATGTCCTGATCTGTGAGAAACTCTCCCTCACCAACACCACAGTGATTTGGTCTACAAATACCAACTCTGGGAGTTCGTTCTGGTGCCAACTGGTCATTTTCAGCAGCAGAACTACCAGGAAAGCAGCCATGCACAGGATGAAGTTTGTTACAGTCCTGAAACTGCAAATGGAAGATCGGAGGACGCTCATGGTTTGATGACAGGGGTGCTCATTGCTATAGTAGCAGATGGGCCTCAACACATCTTAGCTTTCTTGCTCAGGCACGGTTTAAACTGATCTGGTGTTTTGGATCACAGAGAATTAGGCTTCTAATGATGAGTTTTGTGGTTTGGGGTGCTTGAAATGTAGGACAAGTGCTTCTGGGAAGATTCTTTCCACACAGGATTTTCTTCTGTTATGTGAAAAATCATTGAACAGTTAAAACCAGCAAGTCCTAGGAACTTTCCTGAAGTTAAACCAGCTCTCAGCTCTCTTTCTTCTCCCCACAACACCCCCTCCATTCCCATTTCCACTCTTTCTTCTGGCTTGTTGCATACAGCGACTTAGAACAGTGACTTTTCAGGTTTTCAGTTTGAGAGGTATTTTCTAAATATTTCAAATTCAGACCCCTGTAGATAGAATTTCAGCCAACTGATGATGGGCTTAGGCATCTTAATTACCTTTCCTGGACTGTGTGATGCATCCCCAGGTCTGAAGACCACAGGCAGAAAGCGACCGAGGCTTCCTGAGGATAGTTAGAAATTCACACTCACTTTCTATGAGAAAAAGCATGTGTAATACTTGTTCCTATCTAAAGATCCAGTGTTCAGTTGTTTGAGGATGAACAGGAAAACAATACTGTCATTAAGGGGTGAATATAAATTAGGTTTTGTGCTAGAAAGGAGTTAGTAATTTTAATTACCGGTGTAGATCTGAAGACAGAAATCTGCAGCTTGAACTGTGAATACGATATGCAAGGAATCAAACTTTTTGCAGCAGCAGATGGAGAAAGTTATCATTTGTGCATATCAGTTTTGAACTACGGTCCTCTGAGAAGAGAGTTCTTGGTAGTACTCAAGGAACCTCAGTACACGAGGACATCGGCAACTGACATATTTAAGGGTGTGCAATTTCTAAACATGATCCCGCTCCTGCAGTCATTACACAGCGTAGATCTTGCTATTAATTAGTTTGAATGTGGGACAGCACTGCTGGGAGAAAGAAAGTGGCCTAAATAGCATGGTCCAAATTTTATTTGTAGCTATCCAAGAAATACGGATGTCTTTTATTAACCCTTGCCACCTGTGACAGCTAGAAATAAATGCTGGGCTTGTCTTATTCCTAATGGATTTTTGCAGCTCATTAGTGTATAAAGTGGAAAGGGTGAGAGCGTGCTGCAGTGAAAGAAGACAGCTGGCCAGAGAAGCTTCATGCCTGGTTCAGCTCTGAATGGCAGCATTAACCGTCAGACAAATACGAGGACATTCATGTCCACAACGCAGGGGCTCAGTTACTGAATGTTTGGAGAACGTGGTAGGATTCTCCTCCTCCTCCTCTCCAGGAGCACGGTTTATTATTCTTATTGAATTCCAGCGAGTACAGTGAATCCACCATTCAGCCTCCATCATTTTTCCGGACTAGGCATTTCGGAAGAGCCAACAGGACCTCCATTCTGCGCGAGCAACGGGGCTTCAGACACGGAGGAAGAAATGGCCACCGTTGGCAGCCACTGTATGCCCATTCACCCCCTCCTCACAATACAGCCGGTATTTCCCGTACCTGGGGGGTTCCTGCCAGTCACACGGTGTCCGCCTGGGGTTCGGCTGGGACGGGCACAGGGAACACGGGGACGGGGATGGGAACGCCCTGCTATGCTATTTCCCTGTCTCAGGCTGCTGCTGGAGGTGCGAGAGGAGGAAGATGCACATGAAACACTGGCAATAACCCGGCAGCGAGATACTCAAAGCGCCTTCCGAGAGAGCCGAGTTTTGGCAACTCGCACACGGCCGGCGGCGCGTGCAGGACGGGGGCACCGCGGGCGCTGCCGTCACCCCGCGCCCCAAGTTACTAAACACCCCATCTGCTAGGGTTCGGCCCGGCGGAGCTCCCCGCCCCTCGCTGCTCCCAGCCGCAGACCCCCGACAGCAGCATCCCCCCCCGCCCGCCCTCTGCTGTCGGGCAAACATCGACCCCCGTCCCCCCTC
>VWZZ01001880.1:735290-751869 GCA_013399095.1 Psophia crepitans
CCCCTCCCCTTAATTTTATCCATAAGCTGGCTCCTCATTTGGGAAACATCGGAGCCATCGCCATTCCCCTGAATTTTAATTCATTGACATTTAATTCGTTGCACATTAGGAGGGTGTGATGATTTTTTGCCAGTAGTAAAAACAAAGGAAAGGAAAACAGAAAACCAGAACGTTTAAGCACTCTGGTGGGATGCGAGACCTTAAAGAGCCTCTGCTGTCTTTCTTTTTTCCCCTTCTTTTTGTCGGTACAGTAATAATACTGCATACTACAAAGATGCCGTGTGTGCGGTGTATCTACTACCTTGTACGCTCCTGGGTGTGTGGGATTGTGCTTCTTAATACAAAAAAAAAAGTAAAAAATGAAATTGTAACTTTCAACAGATGCATTTGAATATTTAGACCTCTGTATGGAAAACAGCAGAATGCTTCTCTCCTGATTGTATTGTTTTAAACTTTTTTATATTACAAATGCCTGTATTTAGGTTCATAAACATTATCTATGGCTACCATACCCTGAAATGCAAGATTATTTGAATTTGGTATGCATTTATTTCTGTTCATTATCACAAGATCATCTATATTTATAGAGGAATAGAAATTTATATATATTAAATACCATATTTTTAATTTCTCTGAAATAAATTGAGGTTTTGTACAAAACTATCTTGTCCCTTTACATGTTCCTCTGACTAACTCAAATACTGTGTGAAAGCAGTGTATATACAAGAGGTGTGGGATTCCTTTTTTCTTATGTTGAGTTCACAGTAACAAGCTGGAATTCAGTGTAGGAATTCATTGTGAATTTTGGTTTTTATCTCTGGGCCGGTCTAGATTAATCCTTCAAAAGAAGTAATGTAAACTTCAAGATCTCTGACAGGGTATGGTCGGTGGTGTGAAATCCAAGAAGAGATCTGCTATATGGCAGGAGAAGAAAGAAAGCTCACCAGTTCTTTTTTTGTTTTGTTTTGTTAAAGAAAAGGGTTCTCTGAACTTAGCCTTTCTTTCCCCTTTCCTATTAAAATAAATAATAAAAAAAGAGATTTTCTCGCTGCTCCAGATGATGCTCAGACTGTGTTGCAATATTGTCAGAATATTTTAATGAGTAAAATAGTTTTGTTTTCCTGAATTTGGAATATTTGGTTAATCCAGAGTTAAATGATATGCTCATGGAAGCATTTCAGCTTTATGGAAAGTACACACATTCTTAAACCTTTCAACACAACACATCCTTTTTTTTTTCTTTTCCCCCCTCATTCATTGTTTGAAGTGCCAATTCTTCAGAAAGACCGGCTAATTATGAGACTGGATTTCTGATTTCCAGCATTACGAGCTAGTACAGCATTTCATTCTGTAGATCTGGAGGAAGATGTACATGATTTTTGGCTCGTTTACTTTTTTCAAATCGTGCTGCATAAACAGCCACAGAGAGAACTAAGGGAAGCTTGAAAAATGCCTCTAATGAGGTAAGGCAAGAGGGCAGGGTTTTTTCTTTTTTCTTTTTCTTTTTTTTAATTTGTTTTACATTACTGTAGTTCCTGCTTTCTCAGATATTTTGCACATTTTTCTCATGTCTTTTTTTCCCCCCCCTTTTTTTGGGAACATTTTAATATTTGAAATTGCACTGATCAGCACTCAGCTAATGACCTGAAGTACAAGCCATTGAATTCCAGTTGCAGTGGAATTCTTTTGGGTCAGTGTATAATTACATTTGAGCCGTTTTGACTGATCTGTTTTCTTGCAGCTGAATGTGTGTGATTTATTTATGCATGGGAGAGCACATTTATTTGTAATAGAGACTTTATGGTAGGGGCAGGACAACCAATTTTTAAAAAATACTTTTCAAAGATGAGTAATGGAATTGTCATTTCTACATAAAGTAAAATGTTAGTATATGCAGTTCATGATTTGCAGTAGATACGGATCCTCTTCTTTCTTTGTTTTTTTTTCACAGATTGCAGAGCTGACGCTCCATGTACAATCTTTGTTATTTTAATAAATACACTACAGGGCACAATATGATCACTTAAAATCATTTAAAAGAGCAAACCCCTGCTTTTTTTTTGTTTGCTAATTCTTGCGAACTTTCACAGTGCAGTAATTTCCAAAGGTCACAGTCATTACTGAATGCTGGGTTGCTCGCTGTATGACTCGCTTACCTTTGTATACTTTTATTTCTCAGCTCATCATGGTATTTGAGACTTTATTAATATGATACAAAGGTGTCTTTTGCATTGATAATATTGCAGTCATCGCTGATGTTTTACTTCACTGTTAAAAACAAATCTATCCATTGCTCCAGGGAATTTATATAGGATTTTTTACAACCATTTGTATAATTGATGTGCCCTGTTTACTAGAGAAAGTATCACTGCGTACAAAGAAGCAGTGTTGCCCAGTTCTCTTGTCCCTGACAGGAAGGGTAATACAAGAGCAAAACTGTGGTATGACAAAGTTTGTTGGGCTAGAAGTACTTGTTAAGGCACTCCCTGGTCAACAGCTTTGCCTTCTCATGGGATATATTTATAGCCTGAAATGGAGGGGCACTCAGAATCATCGTTCCCCTGCAGAGGGCTGTAGCCTGCAGAGCCAGGGGTGCTGATTCACTGCTCATCCTTCCGTAACACTAATGCTCTTTAATGTAGTGGCAAATTTGTGGTATTGGAACGAAATTATATGCTGTTTCCATAACAAATCCTATTGGGAAGGGGAAGGATTTCTGGTTTGTTCATACAGTAATGCCCCAAATTTCTGGTATATGCATATACTTTTAGAAATGTTTGGGTTTTTTAATTGAGTGGCAAGGCTGCAATCTAGTGGGCCTGAATTCTGCCCTCTGGAAGATGCCCACCCTTCTGCTGCCATCTCAGTGTGTCTTGTTGGGCACAGTACAATTACAGGTGGTGCTGAGGATTCCTGTCATTTAAATGGACAGTATTTGCATTTTTGTGTTATTCACGGGGATGATAATTAGGCATGAGAAGAGACTGCTGTGTATGTACAGGAGGAGTATTTTTCAAAATGCGCCATGAGCTAGTACCTCACCAGAGTGTCGCCGCTCGCAGTCGTAAGAGACAATTTCCAGACTGACACAATGATCATTTTGAAAAGCTGTGCACCCCGCAGCTGACCAGAGAAAGCAATCGTGAGTTTGGTGTGACATGCGTAGTTTAAAATTATTGAGGGTAATCTTGCAAGAAGTTTGCATTTGTGTGACCGAACTCCTCCATCCCAGTGCTGCATGGCCTCCGAAGGAGCTTCAGCTAGCAAAGCTCCTGACAGCTGAAGAGCCAATAGGTAAGAGGTTAAATGCTTACACATGAAAATAAGGAAACTGAGGTAAGGCTCTGTTTTCATCACAAATTGACCCTCTAGTGCTCAGACTCTGGGATTGCGTTGTATTTGGTAGATGTTCCCAATGACAGCATGTCCGGGACTGTGTGGCAATACTGTGCAGAATCAGTTCTGAATATCAGCCCTGCCACCCCCCTGCCCCTTCATTAGTTGCTTGCACTCGTTGAACCCAGAGCATCATGGCTCTGCACGTTATGCAAACTTTGAGTCGGTGCATCGTATGGATCCCAAATTCAAATGTTGATTTAAACACGCAAGTCCTTTAGCTGCTTGGTCCCATTAGAAGTAAGGGTTGCTCTCTGGTCCATAGCTGTAAGGGGTTCCTCACATTTGTAAATCTTTTGCCTCTGCTGTTCATCAGTTGGGCTGGAAGGCTTAGGCAATGGTTCACACTCATATGGAGAAAGGGAACTTTGTTTTTCTTGCTTTGGACTGAGCCCCTTGGTGCCTGTGTGTTTACAGCACAGAAGTGTCACTGGAGAAATGCTTTGCTCTGAAGCTCCTGATCAGCTTTGGCACAGTAGCCCCGTAGTATAAAAAGTGGGTTAGAGGGTTTAGGAAGCAAGACTCTGTTACTTAAGACTGAGGCTTTGCTTTTCACAGTTTAGTTTTTAGAAGTCTCCAAACTTGAAGATGTGACATAGCTCATTAAGAACAAACTAAGCACCCCAGGGTTAGGTCCTGGACACATAGGAAGCATTACGAGCCCCACATTCATTTGAGAGTAGCCCAGTGACTGTTAAAGCAATCTAGATAATTGTAAGAAAAAAAGAAGGGCATAATTGCATTTATTTGCCAACTGAAATTCACTCTGTACCTTTACTTAGTCATTTGAGGTCAGTAAATGGAAAAGCAAGTACCATTTCTGTCATATGGGAGAGATTTCAGTGAATTAGAAAAATAGACCTTAATAAGCAATATATAATTGCAAGTGCATCATTTTCCAGATAAAAGCAATACCACTTTGACAATTTCGTCGTAGACAGTGCTTTTAAAAAATTTAAATGCTTTAAGAAAACATGCTGATTTTGTAGGCCATGACAACTGTGTTTTAGATCTCAACTTGTGTTTAGTCTAAACTTCCAGTGGAACCACATCAGAGAGTCTTCCAGGCATGAGGTCTTGCCCTTGTTTGCATTTAAATCAGCAGCATTAAGTTGCTTATCTTGAGGCTGAATAAATAAACTCTAGTCTTCTACTCAGACGACACTTAATGAAGACCCACATTCAGCCACTGACCTCGCGTGAAATGCTGCTGGGTTGAGACCCCACGGGCCTTGTCCAAGTATCCCAAGGCGTTGTTGCAGTGCATGGAAGTATTGGATGTGCTTGAACTCACTAAGGTGGAAACCGCAATGACCATTAAACTCTGGTGTAAACACTCTACGTTGGGAGGCTTGTCTCAGCCACCAGGAAAAGTATTTTTGATGGACTATCTTAGAAATAACTTCTTCAGAAATATTGAAACGATAGACTTTTAGTTGCAATTAGCTGTCTTTTGGATAGTCGCATTATTAACGGTCTGCAATGTTTAATAAGGTGTTAGCCGAGGCTAACATACAAGGCTACCGTACATCTGTAGTGCAGCACGGTAGGTGGCACTTGCCCATGTTATGGTATCGCCAGGATCCCTTTGGGTGAGGGAGAACAGTATTTTTGTCTAGTTCTAGTATAACTTGGCTAATATTAATTACTTGCTACAGCACAAATTTAGAAGTCATTTATCATGGGGTAGTTTGATGACAAAGATCACAAGGAAAATGAAAAGTGGCCTGTATCCCTCAGGTGGGATGTCTTGATGCTGTTTTCCTGCATACTTGTTTGTATAAGTCAGATCTTTTATAACTTTTACATTCTGTGACTCAGTGTTAGTCTCAGTGCTGTGTTTAAATGAGTCTAACAGTATGGCTCACTGATGCTGTATGACTTGTCGTGTTGTCTTACCCATGTTAATTACTACTGCTTTGTTAGTGGTAACTTGTCTGACCTCCACTACCATCCTACAGAAGTTAAGGAGAGAATGGGGTAGCCACAGGAGTGTGCAATCCGTTTACCAAGACACGAGGTTTTCTGCCCCCCCGGGCAGCTTGCCAACCACTGGTTCAACGCCTGCTGCTGCACCGTGGGCACAGGACTATCACTCTCACTCAGGGTTCTTCTGCAAACTCCATGGACGTCCTACTGCCAGCAGCACTGCTGGGGCTGTGCTGAATTGGCTCATTTTCCTGGCTGCCTGAGTGATGTGCTGGATCTTGTGTTTTTCCCCCTCCTACCTAGGGTGGAGGCTATCCTGGCTGTTCTTAATCCCTGCATTTGATGGAGAAAGTTATGGGCAGTATGTGCCGTGACAACATCCCTGATGACCTTCCATGGCTCACATGCTGCTGCTCGCTTGCCCGTGCCCTCTCTGATAACCTCACTGGAAGTTGCCTTGCTCTAACCATTGCCAGAATATAACTCATTCAGATCCCAGTTTATTCTTGAGGACTCGCTGTGCAGCGTTCATCGTGTTCATCACAAAATCATTGCTGTCCAAGCAGAGAAGTGACTTACTCTCAAGTTGTTTGACAGCTTCTTTATTCAGGACGTTTTACTGTTGAATACAAGCACAAATACTATCCCCAAGGAGCTGATCTTGAGTTAATACTGAGACTGTAGTGTGAGCAAATAAGAGTTTTCCACTTCTTCAAATTCAAATGTTACTGTGCATTATGATAAATTTGCTCTATGTAAAATTGAGAAGAAAAAGGTGCAATCACACCTTCATGATTGCCTTCAGGAAAACAAGTGTTTCATTTATAGCCTACTCATGTACAAATGCATCTAAAGAGGAAATAAAACAATTCTAAAAAGTCAACACAAAACCTCAAGGTGGGCTTCTCAAAATATTTATATAAATTAAAAGAATTACAGGAGCAACAGCTCATCACAGGCAAGTCAGACTCTTATTAACTTTTCAGTACTACCTTGTAACGGTGAAAGCTTCACTTATTTTCTGTGAACGGGGGGGAATTAGTCACTTCTTAGCATGAAGACGTCTGTTAAAAGAATGCAAGTAGTTTGTTTATTCACTTCTTAATTAAAAAAATAAAAATTCTAATTCTCAGAAAATTTTGCAACATGCTGTAGGGGTTAGTGTTTTGTGGGACTGGGCACTTCACTGTTACTGATACTGATGGAAGCAAGTGGTGCTCAGCTGCAAAAGCCAGAAAATGGGACCTGACCAGTTCCTGTTCGGAGCCGCAACTGAGATGGCTGTAACGTGGTGTGTGAGCATAGTCTCTGCAAAGATTTGCAGTTCCGGAGTGGTGGAGCGTACCAGCCCTAAGCTCAAATGTGATAGCGAATGGAGACCACTATGGTGAACACTGCTGGACCTGTCACTCTTGGTGTTGTGCTGGGACTGCTGTCCCTTGGTGCTGAGGACGTGAGGAGAGAGAGAGGGACATAGAGGCTATGGTGTGTGGGTGAAGAGAGGTCAGAGAGGCAGGAGATGGTTGTCTGCATGGGCCAGGTTTAGGATGGTGAACTGAGAACTATGGCATGCAGGCTTAGTGCTGATGGCCATGGTAACTTGGACATGGGAATGGTATGGCCCCCCAAAGCAAGCAGAAACCATGGGGATGTCCTTCAGCACGTGTCCCAGAGTCACGGAAGGTGGAGTTGGAGGCAGGGAAACAGCTTTTCCCTGGGTTTTCTGAATGACAAGAAGACAAAACCCCATTCCTTGCTTCGCACCAGTGGAATTGGCAGAGTGGGCTGCAGAGCTGGGGCTGGGGGGGGTAGGCTGGGGAGCGGGGCAAGGTGACAAGCCCCACCTGAGCCAGCCCTCTCTAGATGGCAACCACAGAGTTTCCGCCAGCTTTCCCTGGATCCGGTTTTCCACTCCAAGATTAAAAATCTCCCCTCGGGAGAATGAAAAGGAAATTGTGTGGTAGGCTTTGCTGCATTTCCAGCTGACTTTTTCCATAGAAGTGGGCAGTTGGGCCCAGTGTTTCTTAAGATGTCTTTACAGTAAGAGTAAAATCCCGGTTCTGCTGAAGGCAATAGCGAGCCTCCCGTTGGCCTCAGGAGGGCTGTAATTTCATCTTGGCTTCAAGATGCATTAGGAAGTGCATGGAGATCCTGGGGACAGAAAAAAGGATAGTCGAAAATAAAGATTTCTCATCTGAAAGCTGTTCATAGTGCTTAATTCATTTTATCAGGCTTCAAAATATTTTCAGTGTTTTTCTGATCCTATTTATTAAGAGTATATAGGTACTATCCAGGGGCAGACGTTATCTAAGGATCTGTGACTTCAATGCCTCACTCCTCAATTTTGTCAAAAAAAGAGAGATCAAGATTAGTTTCTCAAAAATGATCAGTTATAAAATAGTTGTTTTGATTTTAGGGTCTTTTTTTAAAAAAAACCGACAAAAGTTGTGTTCTCTGTTTGAAATGGGGCTACTTCTATGCATGCTGACAATCTGAATGTCTAGCAGGTATTTCTACCATCGTTTGTTTTTCCAATTCTTTGTGAAAGTCCTATTTTATACTTTCTCAGAAGTGTTTTCTTCTCACAGCAGTTCTGGAAATAGCTTCTCTTCACAGCCGGTGCGAGGATATGTACCATCCGTGAAGGCAGCCTGGAGAGCAGGCACAGGCAAACTACAAAACAACATAACTTGTGGAATTAACACTTCACGTTGACACCCATTAAAAATATTCGGAGATTGACTCAGCCTGCCCATGTTGCACAAATAACATGCTTGGCTCTGAATGATTCAAGATCTTATCTGCTCTCGGCGCAAGTTCAGTGTGGAGGGCCTGATCCTGTTCTCATTAACCTCCAGAGGAGTTCTGCTGCGCACTTCAAAGAGAATTACATCAGCAGCATTTGCAGTGAAGCACACACGTTCCTGTATCTTTTCCCTTTTTTCTTTCTCTTTTTTTTTTTCCCAAATTATATTCCAAACTACAGCAAAACAAAAAAAAGGCTAGGAAGCAGTCGAAATAAATCTACTGTCTGTTGAGCAATGTTGCTGCATGAGAACTTTGTTTGGAGCTCTTAAGTGCAAATTGAGAGTAGAAACTAGCAAGAGCTGAGATTGTCAAGAGTTTGGTTATATTTGTAGCTGAGTACTCTCAATTCCCATCATCCCATGATGGGAACCTTGCACAGTTCATGGTATTTCTTTCATAACTATTTGCAAAGAACTGGAGCTGAGCCGTTGCGTTCAGCCACTGGTAATGTATCCGTGTAAACAGCAATGCCTGCGGTGGTCACTGCAAAGGGCTCCGCTGAGCCCCGGGGAAGGTAACCGTGTTCCTTCTTTGTTTTCCCTACACATAGCTTTTGAAAAGGAGGAGGCATGTGTGGAGGAGGGATGGGATGGAGCAACCATTGGGGATTTTATTTGTTTTTCTGTTTCTTCCAGGCTGCCAGACTAAATAGCAGAATGAATTCACCTGTATTTTACCTTTTTAGTTTTATTGTTTTGTAGAAGAAAAGCCTTGTGACTCTACAAATAACACTGGTTTCTATGGGGCAGGGAGCAGCAAGCATGTTGCTCAGCCATTCAACATACTGCATGTGTTTTAAAAACCCTCTTTCTGCTGGAAGACGGCACCACAAATCCATCACCTACTGTGGCGTGCACCAGCAAGGTCTGCACCTGGTTCCAGAAGAGCCGTCCCTGCCCATGGCCTCCCATGGAGGCCCAGAGGGACTCCTTGCCTCTACTGTCCCTTTTCCTCCATCTCCAGGCGATAACCACAAGCACCTGCCTCGGTTTGGATGCTGTTCTCTGCATCTCTGCGTGTTTGTCCATGAAGAGGCTGTACAAGATCATCATCTGCTGCTAGCTGGCACCCAATGGTAATGAGATGGTGACAAACTTAGTTACTCCCATTGTCTGCCAAACTCAAACCTTTAGACTTCAGTTTAAAGGGTCTTGTATCCCCATTTCCCATTCTCTGAAGCACCCTTATCTGGTTTCAAATGTATGAAGTCATCCATTGTGGGGGATGCTCTGTGCTGTCCTGAGGGAGTGAACATGAACCAGCTCGCTTCTAGTCTTTGAGGGTTTTCCCCCCCGCCCTCCTGTTGCCCTGTTTGATTCTCAGTCAGCCTTGCCAACTCCTTGCCATGCCAGAAGATGGTTTCCTTACCCCCATGCTGCAAACACCCTCTTCCCTCCTGGCTGTGGGCAGGCATACCTCCAAGCTGTTTCCTTCTCAATTTGGCAAGTCTTCTAACACAAGAATCGGGGTAAATGACATGTGGGGACGTGAACCTCTGCTTTTTTCTCCACCATAACTACCTCAGTCATTGGAAACTTTGTTTGCCATTCTCCAGTATGTCCTGATGAGTGTCACCATCTCAGCTTGCACCACTCTCCACAAGTAGTCGCTGAAATGCAACGGGAGGCTGAGTCTGCAGTTCAGGGCTTAGCCTGCTCAATGAGACTTCAAGTCTTGGTCCACATGTCTGCTCCAAGGCCAAGAGAGTGGGAACAGGACTAAAGTTTTCCGTATCTCCCTTGTGTGCCCTGACAAATAGGTTATTCTGAGGATGTGTCCTCTCTTTTTTTCACAAAGGAACTACTAAGCATCTTAATTTTCTCATAATGCAAGATTGGAAGAAGACTGAAATGTTCAAGTTTCAGAGGACAGGTAGGTGACCTGTTTCCAGAGCATTAGTAGGTGACCTCTTTTCAAAGCATCATGAAAAGTGCCTGCTGCTTGGCTCTTTAGTTTGATTCTCACACTATGCTGTCTTTATGGTGTCAGGAGAACTCAAAAACCTTTCTGAAATCCACTGTGAATTTTGACATGGTTAATATGGAAGCAAGCACACACTTTTAACAGTGCTGAACAAGAGAAATGTCCAAAGATTTTGGCAGAAAATCTGTAACCTGGACCCTTTAAATCTAGATGACCTATCTTCCCAAAAGATAAGCTCTCACACACCATCAAATTATTACATTTGAAGCAGCTATTACTGACATTCTGTATCTTGTTTGAGGCAAAAGGCTGGGTTGAATAATTCTAAATGTTTCTTCTGGACTTACACTCTGTCAATGGCAGCTGGAGGAGTTCACCTGAGCCTTCTCCAGCCATCCTGCAGTAAGTACGTTGCCTGGCATTCAGAAATTGCTTGGGTGGTTCTGCTCCAAGTTTCTGTGGTGAACATTATCAGAGAGGTTCATGAGGAGTCCTAGAGAGTACTCTAATAACTGGTGGGAAGACTGCGGGCAGCAGTGTGACTGATGGAAGCCATGCTACTGAGCAGGTAGATGGAAATGCTGCAAGAGTGAGCAAAGACATAAGCCCTGTCCACCTGCCACTGTGCCCCTCTGGAGTGAAAAGAATGGAAGATGTAAAGGAGGACAACACATAAACGTGACAATAGCTCATTAAGAAAGCCTTGATATTCTTCTGTTGTGTTCCTCCTGGAAAAGTATGACTTTAGATAATCACAAAAACATGTCCTGTGGTAAAACTCAATCCCTACCACCTCTGAGTCTGTTTAGAAGATGACATGCTTTTGGCAAGTGCTTCAATAGCCACTGAAATGCCCAATGCATGTTAACGATCTAACCAATAAGTTATAGGTTCCTATTTTTTTTTTATTCGTTGAAGAACATTGACAAAACTGCAAACACATGTTTCTGCTGGTAAAACTTAGTCTTATCACAGTCTGAAAACGTGGAAAATCAATTACATGCTTTGAATTACTCCCTTTATTGCTATAAAAGAATTTCTTCATTCTTTCAGGGTAGTGTATGCTTGGTAACATCTACCGCTAACAGGCTGTTAGGACTTTCTGCTAAATTAATACACTACAAGTAAACTAAACAGAAGGCCAGTGGAATGCTAAACATCCACTTTCTCCTCTGTTGTGGCTGTGCTGCAGCTTGGGAACCCTCAGCCTTGTTGCTACAACATCTGGACAACATTTGGGGCTGTCTCTCAAGTGCACGGGTGTGCACCTCCAGTGAATTTTAACTTTCAACATCTCTCTGCCTCTAATCTATATTTAATGTTTCATGACTAGTAGTCAAAGATACTTCAGCTAAATATCAGGTTGGAATGAAAATGATCCTTGGGAAAACACTAATTTTCAGCATTCGCTGGCAAAGTATCTGTGACAGAGATGTTCCCTGGAGATTTGTAGCCCATTCTCTCACAGTAATAATAATTAAGACTCATGATTACTATGCCCACATAATCAAAGATCGCTTCATAAAATGTACTCCCTAAAGGGACGAATTCCCTGCTCCTAACTGGATGTCAGTCAGAGGGATCAGCACCCCCAGGGATCTGGAGTCTTTGCTTGCCCTTTTCATTACCGTGTTGTTAGCATTGTGTTACTTCATATTCTTCTCAATGCAAATGAGTAGGTAATCATGTGTAAATCATGCCCTCCAGAAGGCACATGTGGTGAGTTTTTTTCCCCAAATCTACCACAGGGATTTCTCACATGGTACATAATTACATCTCTGCCATATGGGCTCATTTATATTCTATTACAGGTTAAGCTAATACGACTCAGAAATATGCTAAAAATACCTCAAAGTATTTTGAGCACTGTCAAAACACTTGTCATTTCTTGCTTGCCTGTTTGATTGTGAATGACTTTATATTTATTTAGAGATCTGCAGTGCCAAGTAACTTCAGAAAAACAAAATCAGGCCAGTTCTGTGTTGCCCCGTTCTCCAAAAAAATATTTTAAATTCTCTCCCATGACATTCTCTTTCAACAACGGCAAATAGATTGGTGAACAATGAAACTGAAAAGCCTCTAAGACATATTTACCTGAAGCAACACCTGTGTGGGTTTTCAATTTCCCAGAAGGGAAGGAGCATGCGTTTCAGTTGTGTAGCTTTGTCATAATTAAGCTAGATCAGGTCTGCATTTCATGTAATTGCTTTGTCCTGAGAAAGCTATACTCACGCTTTAGCCATAACAAAAGTACAAAGCTCTCTACCCATGGAAGAAGGGCTATTGTGGAAATAACTCTTGCCTAAAAATTGATGGCAAGATAAGAATAGGTCAGTGGTGAGTACCACAAATAAATACTTTAAGTATGAAGCAACTAAACGTTATATGTCATTGTTTTCTGAATTGCAGTACTACATAATGATATGTTATTTTCCAGTTTCAGTGGAAATGTTTAATTTCACTGTAAGGTTTTATTTGACAAGATTTATTATTTCACTGATTTCTAAAACTAATACCACTAACATCTCTGTATAAAATTGGGGTCCACCACAATCAGTCTTAGAATCATAGAATCATAGAATGGTTAGGTTTGAAAGGGACCGCAAGGATCATCCAGTTTCAGCCCCCCTGCTGTGGGCAGGGACACCCTCCACTAGACCAGGTTGCCCAAAGCCCCATCCAACCTGGCCTTGAACACTTCCAGGGATGGGGCCTCCACAGCTTCTCTGGGCAACCTGTTCCAGTGCCTCACCACCCTCACAGGGAAGAATGTCTTCCTAAGATCTAATCTAAATCTCCCCTCTTTCAGTTTAAACCCATTCCCCCCTTGTCCTGTCACTCCCTGCCCTTGTAAACAGCCCCTCTCCAGCTTTCCTCTAGGAAAATTATTTTTATTCATAAATTCAGTATTTCATCCTTTGAAATTTGATCAGGTTTCCTTTATTCCACTAGCTAAGGAGGAAATAATAGAAAGTAATACCCAGGTAGGAGAGTTAGGCCAGAGGATGGGAGAGGACTCCACTGGCTCTGCTCGTGATACTTCAGATGATACACTGCAAAAGCGGTGACTGACCTGAGTTCCAAGGAGACGCTTGCTAGAAATGGGACCAGAGTTTTGAAAAGAGCAGCTGTATGTTGCTTATAACTTGGAGATAAAATTCAGTCCTGGTCTAAAAAGCCCTTTGAGGTTTTCAGTGATGAAAATTCATGTGTAGATATAAAATCAGTTCTGTAACTATGAAATAAATTCTGGTACCTTTCTAGAATTGATTACCATTTTTCAGATTGTTGTTAGGAAGCGTTTGCTGGTTTGTTTTCTGTTTTTATTGTACCAGAGAATGTTCAGCATTTTAGGTTATTCAGCATTTGAACACCAAGCCCAACCTTTCCTGAATGTTTTTTGCATGTTTTCAGGAAACAATAATTATTGCTAACACATGGTGCTCAGACACTTGTGTATGTAAGCGACTAACATGAAGTGTATGAAAAGTCCCCTTGAAGTCAGAAGCTTAAATACTTTTCTGAATCAAAGCCTGGAAGCTATGATGATGTCTGTAATTGTGCAATAGCATCAAACTCACAGGAGAGAGTTTCTCTGGAGTTTACCTTGTTCTTAAAAGACACCTTTCATAATCAGCTGAAACAACAGGGTTTTGGTCAGAGCTGTGCACTGATTGCTGAATAAGGAGAGCAGTCTGTTCAACTGTGTGTTCAGCGTAGAAGGAAAAAAATTCAGGCCAGCTATGAGTTTATTACCTGAGAAAAGTATTTTTCCAGCCTTCATTACTCCTGAAGCAGTGTAAGAGACACTACGGTGATTTCATACATCAGGGAAACATAAAAAAAAAGAAAAAAGAAAGGAGTGGTCTCCTGGGCTGTGGAACAAAGAAAAACAAACTTCAAATCTCAGAGCTAACTCCATTAAATAATGTTTTAATTTAGCTGTCATAGACATTTGATTAAAGAACCTGCTATACAATTTCTTTTACAGGTTCTATAGCCCCAGTTGTGTTAAAGTGTCCCATGCCCTTGGAAAAACAGCCTCCCCCTTTCACGCACAAAAGGGAGTCTTTTACTCAACATCTTCACAGCTTGCTTGCTTTTTCTTTAGGCAAGGTTTTTCATTTTCCTTCCATAATTTTGTTTAATGTAAAAGTACGGTCATTGTGGATGCTGCACTGAAAGGTGGCTGCATGCCTGTCCTGGTTTTGTACTCTTCCCCGAGCATCCAGCATTGCCCGCTGCTGCGGTCAAGTCCAAGCGGTGATGTGAGCTGATGGTTGTCCTAACATCCCCAGGTCACACCAGAGCACAGGCAGAGGCAGTGGAAAGGGGCAGGCCGGACAGGTAACAGTATTCTCAAATATTCTAAGTAACAGCCTTTCCAAGAGGGAGGATGACTGTGACTGTTAACGTGCCCTCCTATAGATCGCCTTTATTAATTGCATGCTGGAGATGACAATTAGGTGATATTTGCATGGCATATTTATCAGCCATATATCAGCATGTCAATACTTTCCTCTAGATGGTGGGCAGACACGGGTTTTAAGCAGAAATATCCAGCTAGTGCTGCACACATACATTCAGTTATG
This sequence comes from Psophia crepitans, assembly GCA_013399095.1. Classification (NCBI taxonomy): domain Eukaryota; kingdom Metazoa; phylum Chordata; class Aves; order Gruiformes; family Psophiidae; genus Psophia; species Psophia crepitans. The sequence goes on from VWZZ01001880.1 coordinate 749,939, forward strand.
TGTTCTGGGTGAGGTGTCAGTGCCTGGATAGGAAGTTCTGGTCTGTGCTGGAAATGGGTAAATTTCAGCACGCATACACTTTGCAGGAATTGCTAAATCAAGTGACTTTGTATGAAAATTCGATTCTTAATATCCACGCTGATGTTTTAAGTCAATCATTCCTGGAAATACAAATCATCTCACAATTAAGTTTGGACCTTCTTTGTCATTTGATGGATAAATGTGAAATTCTTTTGCTGTCTAACATGATCTACTCCCTGCTAATACCCAGCTCTCTGAAACCTTTTGTAAACAATTATAGTCTGCATCATCCATTTGGCTAACACACAGTGTCTGCTTTCCAAATTTGTGTAGATGATAATCTGTTTTAATACCTGTACAAATAAATTAAATTTATTTTGTGCACTGTTCACTGTATGCCAAATTGGGCGGGAGACTAGAAACACTTAGCAGGGGAATCAGACTTCACATAAACGTGAATTAGATAAGCTTTGCAATGTGAGTGGGGGAGGAGGGGAAATTTCGCATTTAATTCCCTCATCTACAGAGAGATTAAAAAAATGGCTTCCAGAAGCAAAAATGTAGGGCAGGATTGTGGAGCCCTCACTCATGTTGCTGAGTAGTTTCTTATTGGATTTATCCCACTGAAGCTTAATAATATCACCTCCAGCGTGGCCAAAAGGATACGGAGTTTCTTGCAAGGCACTTTGATGCTTTGTCTACTGCAGAACGTAGGCAACATATCTTCAAACCTCCTTGTGGGGCCGGACTTCTGACTTCTCTTTGCAGCTTCTGATCACCATCGCTGCAATGCAGATTAGGAGCCTGTAAATCTCCAAACTGCCTGGTGGTAAAACCAATGGGTGTTCTGATGTGGCCGGTGGGTTCTGTAAGAGGGGTCGGGGTAGGTCTTTGAGCCTGTATGTATATCCCAGCTTTCAAGCCTTTATTGTAGGCTGCGTGAGTTTTGTCATTTGCCAAATGAAGCCTTCTTCAAGCAAAATTTATCTAGCTAACCTCCATTTTCCCCCTCACACCTATCCTCCCATAGATAACGTGCAGTTGCAGTGGGCAAATTTAAAGTTGGCTGTGACTGAAATGCTTTTTAGTCCTGACTAAAAAGTCAGTGATGCAGATGGATTCAAGAGTGAATTGCTAAACACATTTCAAACTGTGGGGGTAGCACGATGAAAGTCTGCGCCAAAGAAACTGTTGTAAGGCTAAGTATATATGAAATAAGTGCTGCTAAAATTTTGCAGCATAAAACACTGTATAGAAAAGATCATTGTCAGAAGGAGGATGGATTGGTTCACCCTGATATTACAGTAGTGTTCCAGGTTGCAGGTACAAAGGACAGTTTGGTTTTAGAACCAGCAGTGTATCCTTTGTCCACTTGGTTTCTCACTGACGAAAAAAAAACGATTTTCCCCCTCATATGTAGAATTCTCCAAGTTATAAAATTGCTTGGGAGGACAGAATACCAAGAAAAAAATCACTGTTTTAAGATCACTCCTCTCAAAAGGGAGGAGCCTGTACCCTTCTGGTTCTTTTGGAGAAGAATTTCCTAGGCGATGCATAAGGAGAGCAGGCAGGTCATCCTGCTGCTGTGCCGATTAGAGCTACCAATTCCTGCCATCACCTTGCTTTGGGTCTCTGATCTGTAAAACGGGGCAATGAGGAAAGATGCAGAAGGCAGACACCGAAGAGACAGGGAGGAATGGAAGCAGGTTCCTGCTCGGAGAGGCAGGCGGATCTCCTCCCAGGTTGCATTGCCCTCCCAGGTGCCCTTACAGAACAGGTTTGAGGCTCTGGAGGTCGAGGGACAGGAGAATGAGGAGGTGGGTGACAGCCCATCCAGTGGAATGGCTAGGGTGAGTCAGTCATCCCTGCACCTCAAGGCCTCCTCTTCCAAGAAGGAAAGAAGGGTCGTT
>VWZZ01001881.1:0-20342 GCA_013399095.1 Psophia crepitans
TGCACCAGGGGAGGTTTGGGTTGCGTATTAGGAAAAATTTCACCAGAAGGGTTATCAATCATTAGAACAGGCTACCCAGGGAAGTGGCTGAGTCACCTTCCTTGGAGATTATTAAAAGATGCATAGATGTGGTGCTTAGGGACATCGTTTGGTCACAGACTTAGCAGTGTTAGGTTAATGGTTGGACTTGATGATCTTAAAAGTCCTTTCCAACCAAAATGATTCTATGATTCTGCAATTCTTTTCTATGATCTATGATCTAGGAAATGTTTTACATTGAATAGACTGCATTTCATAATTTTATTATTAAGATAAAAGAAATATTGCATTTTACCAAAATTAAGATATATTATACCCTGCTTTTTTTTTGGTGAAGGAATATCTAATATTTGAAAGGAAGAAGAAATTTGGAAGAATAACTTAAAATCTTACTTTTCTATATTTTATGTCTGATTTTACAGAATGAATTTTTTATGATTCTTTTTTAGAAGACATTTTGGTTTTTTGTTTCCCGATTGTAACTGGAATATCCTAGATGATTTTAAGAAGAAAGTCTTGTCCATGGGAATGCAATATTCTGAGGAGAAAAAGCAAAACCAATAGAAATTCACAACAAAACACCACACAACAATAAAAAAGTGCTGAAAAATAAGCATTCATGTTTATATTTGGAATAAAATAATAATCTTGGAATTAACATGGGATCAAAAAGCAGCATATGGAATAATTTCTGCTGGAAAGTACCTCCCTTTCCAAAAAGTTATATCACTGTTTGGTGGGATTCTAGCAGGAGTAAGTGATTGTTCTTCATGCTTTCTTATAGCAGCTATTACACTTGTCTTTCTGTTCTAAAGGCCAAAAAAGATTTTGTTAATTAGCATAGAGGAAAAATGGCCTTTCTTACAAATGTTGCAAGGTAGAAGGCTTACAATGAAGTAGAAATACTACTCCTTCTCCATGAAAAAATAATAGATGTAGAATTATTAATTTTCCAATAACAACAGCAAAGTAATTAATGACTTTTTGTAAGTTTCTATATTGCTAAGAGTAAAATGTCACTCCTTAAAGAGCTACTTGTGAAATTCATCCCCTTCTGAGATGAGATCATGTCATGAAACAAATATTTCACTTGTCTGGTTGAAAACCTCACTGGTGTTACCTCCCCAAACCCTCAGGTTTCAGAATGAATGATGTTGAGAAAAAATGTACACATATGTTTTCTTTTAGTACAACTTGTAACTTAGAACAACCTATCCTAATATCAGCGATATGTATGCTTTTGTAGAGGACCCAAATGTCTATAAAGTGTTTTAATTCCATTACAATGCCACATTTTAAAGATCTGTTTTCAAATATCTTCTTGAAATTGGAGCCAGAAGTATTGCATTTAAAACCGATAGAATAACAGTTTCTCTTTTTTTTTTTAAATCAAATAGAAATAACACTTTAGTTTTGCAAATAGAAAATCTACTAGTACTGAAGTACTAGTAGAAGCTAGCTACTGAAGCAGCTAGGATTTCATACAACTAAAAATGTAAACTGTTGTTGAAACTCAGAACTAGTGAGCAGCTAACTACTTAAAATTTCATTTAGCTATAAAAATTTGACATGCTTTCACCACCAAAGCTTAACTTTCACAGGATCAACATATCTCTAGGTAAAAGCAAGAAAGAAAAAGAGGAAAAATAAAAGTGAAGAATCAATTATAAGAATAAAGGCTCTATGTACTGTAGGAACAATGATTTGTTGTCTCATGTTTTAACTTGGCATTATAAATTATACTTGGCATTTTTAAGGGAATTTTTTTTACAAAAAGCTAGGTTAGATCACACATGCTTTCTCCAGGATGGGTCAATGTATTTGTCAGGCAGTTAAGGCAGAGTTAAAGAAATCTCAGGTATTGCCAACATTGATAAAAATGAGCTTGATCAAGAAATGTTATGGTTTAACTCCAGCCAACAACTAAGCACTACGCAGTCACTCATTAACTCCAGCTATGGCAGGATGGAGGAGAGAATCAGAAGAGTAAAAGTGAGAAAACTCGTGGGTTGAGACAAAGACAGTTTAATAGATAAAGCAAAACTGTGCACACAAGCAAAGAAAAACAAAGAATTCATTCACCGCTTCCCATGGCAGGCAGGTGTTCAGCCATCTCCAGGAAAGCAGGGCTCCATCACGTGTAATGGTTGCTTGGGAAGACAAGTGCCATAATTCTGAACATCCCTGTCTTCCTTCATCCCCCAGCTTTATGTGCTGACATGATGTCATATGATATGGAATATCCCTTTGGTCATTTGGGGTCAGCTGTCCCAACTGTGTCCCCTTCTTGTATAGACCTCTTCTTGTACTCACTGCTGGGTTGGGATGAGAAGCAGAAAAAGCCTTGACTTTGTGTAAATGCTGCTCAACAATAATGAAAACATATTTATGTTATCAACACTCTTTTCACCACAAATCCAAAACATCACCTCATACCAGGTACTGTGAAGAAAATTAACTCTATCCCAGCCAAAACCAGCACAAGAAACTATTGGACTATCTACTCTGCTCTCATGGAGTCCAGCTCTGGGACAAGACATGTTCCTGTTGGAACGAGTCCAGAGGAGAGTCACAAAGTTGATCAGAGGGCTGGAGCACCTCTTGTGCAAGAACAGGCTGAGAGAGTTGGGGTTGTTCAGCCTGGAGAAGAGAAGGCTCCGGGGAGACCAACTTGCCACCTTTCAATGCCTAAAGAGGGCCTACAGGAGAGCTGACGAGGGACTGTTTACCAGGGAGTGTAGTGACAGGACAAGGGGGAATGGCCTTAAACTAAAAGAGTGGAAATTTAGATTAGATATTAGGAAACAATTCTTTACCGTGAGGGCTGTGAGACACTGGAACAAGTTACCGAGAGAGGTTGTGGAGGCCACATCCCTGGAAGTGTTTAAGGCCAGGTTGGATGGGACTTTTGGAAACCTGTTCTAGTGGAGAGTGTCCCTGCCCATGTCATAGGTGTTGGAACTAGGTGATCTTTGAGGTCCGTTCCAACCTTAACCATTCTATGACTTTATGATTCTATGAATCTGTGAGATATTTGTCCATTCAGTTTGATGAGAGCAATATAAGAATGAAATATCTTGCTTATCATTCTTCTGGGGACATACATTCTGTAGCAGAACAATTTTATTTTTTTTTTCAATAATTACACTTCATAAAATGTGGTAGAGGGAAGATTACTCAATGGGATTCACCAGAATTTAAGGGAAAGAGTTGTAATTCCTTATTTCTGCCACAAAAACTGGTCAAATTTTAGCCTCTGGCAGTTGTCAGCTCAGCAGTACTTATAACCCCAGCCATATCCCAGTCCCATGTAGACTTCTCCATCATCTGCAAAAGCTCTGTTTTCTGGACGAGGAAAACACTTCTAGGCTGAAAGAGCCTGGGGCTGGAGTGTCCTAGTCTGCATCTGACCTGGATAAATCAAGGCATAGCATTTAGCATTTGTTAATGCTAACATAGCATTTGTTAGGTTGATGGTTGGACTTGATGATCTCAGAGGTCCTTTCCAACCTTAGTGATTTTATGATTCTATGATTTTGGGAAACACTGTTCTCACTTTTCAAACCAGAAGGATGGTTATTCCCTTAGTTTTCTGTAAATAAAATAAATAATACTGGTTAGTACTTCATCAAAATATTGTGAAGGAGAAATACAGCGAGGTTTCATATAACTTTTATATTAAGAATACCCATTGTGTAAGTTGTAACAGGTGGGTGCAAGTTCACTGCATGGACCTTAAGCCTTTAAGTTAGCACTGTGGCAATAGGGTTTTTAGTCAAGACCTGATTTAAGCATAAAGACAATAAGCTTATCTATGAAAGACTATTTGCTGATCCCTAGAATACGCACCTTTAAGAAATGTTGCACATGGATGACTACTAGTATGGGTATCTTAATAGCTACTAATATAGTGTTATAAGTTGTCTACTTAGAATATATGCTTAGTACTAAGATATACTGTTTCTTGTTTCTGAACCATAGAATGGTTAGGGTTGGAAGGGACCACAAGGATCATCTAGTTCCAACCCCCTGCTGTGGGCAGGAACACCTTCCACTAGACCAGGTTGCCCAAAGCCTCATCAAATCTGGACTTGAACAATTCCAGGGATGTGGCCTCCACAGCTTCTCTAGGCAACCTGTTCCACTGCCTCACCATCCTCACAGTAAAGAATTTATTCCCAATGTCTAATCTAAATCTCCATTCTTTGAGTTAAAACCCCTACCCCCTTGTCCTATCAATTCCTGTCCTTGTAAACAGCCCCTCTCCATCTTTCCTGTAGGCTCCCTTTAGGTACTGGTAGGCCACAATTAGGTCTCCCCAGAGCCTTCTCTGATAATGCTGACCTGCTCAGCACCCAAACTGAGTTATTATTAAGTGTAGCTCAGCTAACATAGTAAATATGGTCAGATCACTTCAAATTATTCATGAAGACCTGCACAGAGTGCTCATATCAGCTGTAAGAGGTCTAAATCCAAAATCTACAACTCCAGAAATACCCTAGGCAGAATATTAACAGGAGTTTTGCATTAATGAATACATGCTATTTAATATAAAAAGGCACACACAAAAAAATCCCCAAGAAAAATGGAATTCTATTTCTGACTCCTACCAAAATACACGGTTATCTAAACACGAGTTATCTAAATTTTGGATGATATGTAAATTCATCGTTCAGATTTTACAGAATATAGTTGTGATGGTTAACATTTCCTCAGGAAGGTTCTTTCTGGGCACCAGAGTAAGCATGAACAGGACATCTCCTTTTCAGTTCCAAACTGAAAGCTGGAAGAAGGCCTAAAAGCCTCAATCTAACAGAAAGTTTATAGTTCTGAATTTCAGCCTGAAGGAAGTTAAACTTCTGCTATGGTCGGTCTGTGGTCCCAATCCAGTTCATGTTATTTCTTCCTCAGACAGCTACTCAGGTTTGAGATGTTGTTCACAGTTTTAACAATAGTCAACAATAAATTAACAATAAATAACTAACAATAAATAGTTCAACATGATAGGTGTAGCTGCAGATGTAAGAAATGAAGTGGAGCTTCCTCATCATTGCTTGATCTTGCTTTCCCTCCATCGTTTTAGTCTGGGGCCTTGTTTTGCTGGTGGGTTGCATCAGACCCCCAGTAGTCTCACTGTATGCACACTTAATAATAGCACCTTGACTCCTGACTAACCACCTCCACAGATTATACAGGATTGCCCAGCCTCTGTGATACAGTAATAGAGCATTTCATCTGGATTCTGTTTGTAGAAGACTCAAGAGACTTGGCCATACACACAGAGGAATGCTTGAGTTAGGCAGTTACTTCAGACACCTTACTTGAAATAGAATTTCCCTAACCAATGAAGACAGATATGCATGTCTAGTAGGCAGTTTGGCCCAATAAACTCCTGTCTCACCTTGCAAAGGTCTGAAATCACCCTCCGCTGACCACTAGAAGAGTCTTGAAGAGACTATGTTCCTAACCGAGGCATTTCAATTAAATATCTAAATGGTTGAAACCTAGTCCAAAATCTAAGTAGAGCTGGGATTCAAAAGGGTCTTTCTCCCAGTTCGCCTCTGTAATCATAACAGCTTCCTAAAATCGACATGTCTGCTCAAGTGGCACTATCTACATAGCGGTAAAATTGATAGATAGGAATATTCCAAGTGTATCTGTGTTGTGATGAAAGTGAAAGGCTTTAGTATTAATTAATCAAATAAAGCTGGTGTGCTTGTTTTGTCTGGGATAGAGTTAATTTTATTCTTAGTGCTTAGTATGGAGCTATGTTTTGCATTTGTGGTGAAAAGAGTGCTGATAACACAGGCATGTTTATTTATTGCTGAGCCATGCTTAAGCAGAGTCAAGGCCTTTTCTGTCTGGGGGTGCACAAGAAGCTGGCCCCAAATAACCAAATGGATATTCCATACCATACGACATCATGCCTAGCATATAAAGCTGGGGGAAGAAGGGAGAGGGGGACTTTCACAGTGATGGCATTTGTCTTCTCAAATAACCATTACTTGTCATGGAACCCTGCTGCCCTGGGGATGGCTGAACACCTGCCTGCCATGGGGAGTGGGGAATGAATTCCTTGTTGTGCTTTGCTTGCATGCGTAGTTTCGCTTTAACTATTAAACTTTCTCTCAACCCACGAGTGTTCTCATTTTTATTCTTCTGATTCTCTCCAGGGGGGAGTGAGCAAGTGGCTGTTGTAGTGGTTTAACCTTGGTTAAACGCCAAANCTGGCTGTGTCCCCTCCCCCCCGCCCTACTGCTGAGGAGGGGGAAGAAGGGTTGGAGACACAGCCTTGATGTGTGCCGGCACTGCTCGGCAGCAGCCAAAACACTGGTGTGTTATCAGCACCTTGCTGCTACCAATGCACAGCACTGTAAGGGCTGCTACGGGGAAATTAACTCCAGCTCAGCCTGACCCAGTATAGCTGTGTGGTGCGTAGTTGTTGGCTGGGGTTAAACCACAACAACTGGTTATGTTCCACTTAAATTAGGGGAGAGAAATAGCCAGAGACCTTGAAAAGTGTGCTCTTTATTATAAAAATTTCTTAGCTCATAAATTCTGTCCATCTTAAAGCAATTGGATTTACCTTATTGAACTTCCCAAATAAAGATTCTTTTTTTCTGCACTGACTGAAATAATTTCTCCTTGGTATTTTTTGCTGCATTTGTTTTCCTCATAACTACTGGGCTGATGACAACTCACTTGTCACACTGCCGAATGATTATAATCAACTGATAATTGAGGCTTTGTGCTAGTTAGCCTTTGCAAATTCAATTTCTTTAGCTAGAATGGTATCATTACAGACAGATTTATAAATCAGTATTACATGCTAATTACCAATATAAGAAAATAATAGCTAAAATATTGTCCTGAATAAACTGAATGTTAAACATGCACAGAATGCATAAACGGATTGCTCTGTTCTTCCCCTTGTCTAGATTTATGAGAAAATACTTATATGCTATTCAATAACATAGTATAATTCCTACATTCAACCAAGTTGCATGTTTTGTTTTTGTTTTCATTTGAAAAATCTTGGGGTTTTTTTGACATATAAAAATGAGAGATATTTTAGAGGACCACTCAACTGTACTGTGTAAAGACAGGAAAGTTCTTAGTTTGTTTATTTCTGCTTTCTCACAGAAGGTAATCACTGGCACATAATCTTGATTGCAATCACATTTTAATGACGTTCCTTACCCTTCCTAATCTTTTGGTTTATAATTCTCTAACCTTCTAGTGAATTTAAAAAGAGAGAGAGAGAAAGGAAGAGACTCAGTTTGGATGTGTGGTAATTGGCAAAAGGCAGAAGGGAGACTCAATTATCTCAGATTATTAACACAGACATGCTACATCTGGTAGTGACTGCGTCTGTTTGTCCAGAAATACCTATCAAATAAATAATTAAAATCAAGTGTTGGCAGATGTGAATCTTGCCTCTCATGATTGCTTTCCCCTGACGTACAGGATTTGATAAAGTCTTTAATTTTAATTTCTCTCTCTCTTTTTTTTTTTTTTAAATCCCAAAATAATATCTTGGATGTTCAAAAGATTGTATGCACAATACATGTAAAACTTCGTGGGAAAATTAGACATCTGTATGTGTTTATTTAGATTTTCCCACTTGCACTGGCTTAAGCTCTGCTAAAATGATGTAGAAAGTAGAAACAATCTGTATTCTTATTGTGCACTTAGAGCCCTGAAGGAAAACCTGCTGGGATTGGCTGCAGATGGCTTCATCTCAGAAGAAGAATGTGCCTCCTAACAGTTGCTTGTTCTGTATGCATGATCAAGCAACAGTCAATGGTTTCCTGTGCCTCATTAGCTGTGGTGACAGGAAGAAGTATGATTCTCCCAAAATACCTGCCCTTCCTCCAAACTAAGTTAACACTGCATGGAGGAAACACTAAGAAACTTGAATTTTATGGATTTTATTTTTTTTCTGTAAAGCAGAAAATAGCAAAAATTAAACAAATTAGCATAAAATTATTATCAAATTCTTGACAGGAAATTAAATCACATTATAGTAAGCTTGAGCTTTTGATATGCAATTTGTTACCTTTTTTCATCAAATAGAAAGAAGGAATTATTTCCTTTGGGTAGATGATAATTTTTTAGCTCTTTTTTTTTAGTTAGAAAAATATGACACATCCCTTTAAAAAAATGTGCCAATGATGGAGATTCTTAGATGCTATACTATAACTCAGTGTGCACGTAGACCAGTATTTCTGTATATACCTTCTTTAATGTTCTGTATTTTACACTGTGGGGGCAAAGGCAGGGCTGAAATTTCTAGGATTGCTGTAGAACCAGGGAGGCCTTCAGATATTAGAAGGCGAATCAGAAGATACTTTTAATGTTTATAATTTTTTTGCTGAGTTGTTTGTGTAGTTGCAGTCAAGTTACTCTTTTTCCTTGTAGCTTTGCTACCATTTCTACCATTTCTCTGTTTTCAACATACATGCTAAGGTTCATATAATCCTGAAGAATGTGTTTAAAACAAGTGATCTGGTGTGTACTTTGAAAGTTCCTCTCTACTGACTGTAAAGGAAAACATTTTGATTCAGATCTGACAGCTATGTTAAATTCTGCCCAGGCAGTTTCAGTTCGTGTCCCTAAAGTAATATTTTCCATTTTAAACACTTCTTTTTCCTACACCTCAAAAAATGAAACATGAAAGTATGGTAATACAACAACCATAAAAATTACTGCAGTCTAATGCAGCACAATTTTTCATAATTGTGAAACATACACTTATTTATAACCTTGAAAATTTCTGAGGTAATAGACTTAAAGTACTGATAACCTCAAGACTGCTACTGTAAGTTGCAATACAGCTAGAAAACATCCAGCTGCCAACTAATGTATTTAGTTCACAGGTTAAGTATTAGAATGAATTAGACCCCCAAAATTCTTCTTAAAAATGCAATACGGTGTATTTATGCTGATTTTTTTTTTTTTTTTTTTTTTTGTGGGATTTGTGTCCTACAGACAGTGATGATATGGTATCATACAGAGATTCTGTTGGTATTTACTCAAAATAAACAGTGTAATAGATGCACTTTCCACTCAGTCTTTCAGTTTATCATTTGGAATTCCGTTTATCATTCTAATAATGCTTCTTCTAAGTAATTATGATTCCTAATCAGATTTATTTTTCTTCATATATATATGGTGGGTTTTTTTTTTCCCCACATACATATTAGTGTGCAGGTTTATTTAAAGTTGTAAATTATTCTGGCAAGGTAGATTAAGCCCTTCAGCCAAATATATGTGCCTAACTTAAACCTTGCTTTGAAAATAACAAAATGGATGCGCACATATTTTTGAAAGGATTGATTGCCTATAATTTCTTATTTGGTGGGGTTGTAACTGTCTGGCTCTTTAGAAAGTTAATTAGCTGTCTAATTAAGTGCCTTAATAAAGGCCTAGAAGCCTAATATTAAGAACCAATTAAAAAATTCTTGGCTATGTGTTTAAGAAAAACCTTACACCATAACATGAGCTACATATGTACCAGGCTCATTTTGTTTCATGTACTCAGTCTGTAAATACTCAACAAATGCATATGTTAGATATTTTGTGAGAAATAATATGCGTATTATATTATGAATGCCAGACTATTTTTATTTTTTTTTAGTGAGACTGCAGTCTACCACTCATGTTATACTGAAAACATTTCTAAACATTAGAGTTATTTTTTTTGTCCTGTTTCATATTCCTCCACCAGCTAAACAATTCAGTGCTCAATTACAGTGGATTGAATTGAAGTCAATAGGATAAATTTTTCCACCTTTCTCAAACTTAGTGATATCTGACCTTATACTAGGTGTAATAACTATACTTGTAAATTCAGTTAGGAGTAAACACAAAAAGTAATATAAGTTTGGTTTTTGTTTCTTTTTTTTTAGTAAAAGTACCTCGGATGGGTGGGTTTGTTGGTATCACGGCATTTAACTAGCTAAGCAGTGTTTAACTGCAAAGTTGTCTTTAACTGTATAAGCCACAGACGATAGAGTCTCAGCCAGTTTTTTCAATGCATTGAACATGTGTGACAGTCATTAGACAGACAGTCACTATTTCAGCTCCCACCTCTTGGACATCATTGTTGGATTAACAGACATTACGTGTTTTAGGAGGAACAGGTAAATTATTTACTTACAGGATAATCTAATGAACAATTCCGGTTTTGAAGGAAGGATTTTCTTTTCAAATGCCTAGCTTGTAACAAATTAAAATAATGAATGAACAAACAGGCAGCTATATTACTATGGCATAATATAGCAGAAAATAGCAAAGTTAATGGAAAATAATTTGGTATGGGTTGTTTGTTTTGGGTGGGTTTTTTTTTTAAGAAGCAATCTTTATTAATCCTTGCCATATACACTGCCCTTCTCAAGCGTCTTTCTCTCCTTAACTTTATATCAGGCTGCAAAAGGGCATCAGTTACTCAAAATCAGAAGTCACACAAAGCAGCTCTGCTCTTTTCTCTGCCTCTTCTCCAGTAGTTGGACAAGATGTGGGTCTGGATGGGCCTCAAGTGCCCAGGGCACTGCAGAGGGACTAGCTGATTTCTAGTCCAGTTAGGATCCTGGAGAGGGCTGCTGGGACAGAGAGCCTGAGAGCTACTGAAGGAGAGAAAAGTTGACAGTGGTGGATGTGGGAGTATAGGGAACAGCTTCAGGACTTCATGTGCAAACACACACTTGCCTCTTCAGCTTTGACAGGCTGTCTCTGACAGGAGAGGTAGCAGCGAAATCTGACAGGGCTAAGGATCCTTTTTGCCTTTTTGATTTGTTTGGCCTCAAGTGCCATTGCCTTTTTCTGCTACCTTACCTGTAATGTTGAGCCTACAGCTTTTAAATACATTGATAATTTTCTTTACAGAACAGGAATTTTAATTTTATGATGTATTTATAAAGACTTCGATAAAAGTAGCAATATGTAAGCTGTTACAACCTAATGATATGAGAACAGCAAGGATTGTAACCAACAGTAAAGTTCTTTATGAGACCACTGATGTAGAAGCAAAGAAAGAGATGATTTTTTATTCAGCATCCCTGAAAATACTTGGCTGACCTTTCTTGTTACTCTCTGGTAAGTGTCATGGGAATTGTTAAGGGCACTCTTCCCTCTTTGTTCCACAGAGGTTAACTCCTGGTCACCTCCTTCTGCTGTCACCTCTCCACTCCACAGGTGTTAACCATTCTTTTCTCTTGAGTGGTCTGATTGATTACCATAATTACATTATTCTCAAAGCAACCATTTTTGTAACTTCTTGCTGGATTTTGTTGCTTCTTGTCAGACCTGATGAAATTATTCTGAACATGTGTGTGAATAGGTGTGTATATGTGTATGCCTTGTCAAAATCTGTCAGCTAGAAACTACCGCTGGCTCATAAAGGTAGGCTTAATTCTAGTACCTTGTGTTTGCACACTGTCTATGTATCCATTTTTATATCTGTCTGATCTTCTATCTGTCAGGATAGTGTACAATAGCCTTCAACATCTATATGATTTACAGTGCTGTTAATGATGAATTGTTAAGTGTGGTACGTTACTTTTTTCCTTTGTATACTGCATAAAACAGTTGTCTTTGATTCTTCCTATTGTATAGCTTTCCCTTTGATTTCCATCAGCCATAGAAACTGCACTGGAAACTTTCTGTTTCAAAGGAATTCACACTGTAAATGATATATCCATGTGTGCTGAAGTATGGCACGTCAGCATAGCGGAGTTTTTCTGGAAAACACGGCTGAAATGGCACAGCAGGACACAAGAGACATAAATGATCAATTAGTTACGTAAAAACTGATGGTTTATACAACCCATTTTGAAAATGCATTTCTTTCTTTTTATATACCTCATAAGAGTAATAATATAATGTATGTGTTCTATGTTATGAGATCATGACACATAAGGTCATGTTCCTATATAAAATTGAAATAAGATGGAATGAGGAATTGTTCTTTTCCCCCCGTTACAGATAAGTAACTTCTATGAAATCACTTTTTGTCAAATGAGAAAGCAAAGCAAAGGAAATACAGGAACAAAAACCATTCTCGGCAAATACACTCCAGTATGTACAGAGCTGATTCTTTTCCATGGTAGGATATGAGAGCATGGCTACATGACACTTGTGAATACTGTGCAGGTACCCCTAAGCCAGGACTCCAAGAGGGCTCTGATACAATAGAGTTTTTGCCACATGCCCAGGCTAACCAGCCAGGCTGAAAGGCAGACTATGCAGTCTGAATCCAGTGAGGTGTGGATGCTGCTGTACAGCTTCTGGGGTGAGATGAGTGTATCTGCATGTTGCTGTCCCAGCAGTGTTGGACTGCGGTTACATGTTTATAAAGCAAAACCCAGAAAACAGAGGCAGTAGGCAAGTACAGCATTGAACTGGTGATCATTTACATTGCTTAACTGATGGCACTATTCTTGATGGCATGGCATTGGCCACTGTCTACCCTGAGATAATGTCCAGGACTGGTTCAGGAGAGATCTCTGCCTACAGGTAACATGGATGAGATAGTGCCAGGCCTTAAAAAAATCTTCTAACAAAACAAACTTTATGTCTTCAGACACCCATCCTTGTCCCAAAGCAAAAAGACACCTAACTGTGATTTCATGTTATACAAGCATAGCCCCCATATTAACTCAGGCACTTAGAATGGAAAAACAAGACATAAGAAATATAGAAAATGTATTTTTAACCTACATCTAATCAAGGTCCTAATGCCTTAGTGCAGTTATCATCATTTTCTGCTGCTTGGCTTCAGAGACAAATAATGGTCCCTGGCTTTATATTTTTAGCAATACAGACAGATACACATCATGATAAAACAACAAATAAGGTGCAGTGCTGCAAAGTGATTTCAAAAGCAATTACAGCAGGCAAACTAAATTTCACAGGCTAGAAAAGTTGCTTTAACCTGGAATGTACACTGCCCTTCCTGTCATATAACCAGTTTAACACTGTTCTAATGCATTTTTAAATGAGCAATTTAGATTTAGTTTGAGACCTAAAGATTTCTGTCAGGGAAAGAGAGAGTAATATCCCAGTGGGAGAATTTTTTAGACTGGCATGACCTTATCAATTTCTACTGTCATTCATAAGCCATTCAAGAAAATGCATCTTCTCAAAACTTTACAAAAAAGACTTTTAAGTTATAAAAAAACCAGTAGAGAATAGGTATTATAGGTTCCCTTCTCTACTGATACACAGAGAATCAGTTGTTAGAGTCCTCAACTGCAAAGTCATGGATTTTTATTTCAAGATTTTAACAGAGGAGTTCTCCAGTTTGATCCTTATGTGTCACCCCAGCCTAAGGCTGTCATGAAGGCACATTTGTAAAAGTGCACAAAACAGTGCAGAGAAGAATGCAGTCTGAAGTAAAAACAAGTCAATCAATATTGTTTCAGAGAAAAAGAAGACTGTAATAAGTCATGAAGAATTAATATTAATTTACAACTGTGTGGAAACAAAACAGAGAAATCATGCCTGGGGCCATGACCTTCCAGTTGAATTGTTTATTTTCAGAGTTGTTTGCCTTCCTGAGCTCTGTTGAGATTTTTAAAATTTATTTATATATTGTGGAAAAATATAATAAGCTGTTTTTCATAGGAGACATGTTTCCGATGATTTTAGGGAAAATGGTTAGCATTTTTTTACTCTCTGATTTCTGTTTGGGAGCAATGGTGTTTTTCTCCTGTTTCTCTAAAGCATTCTGTCATTTGCTGACTCACCAAGAGTCCACAGAATGCTGGATAGTTATTATTTTCTTTGAAAAACTACACACATGTGGGCAGAACAGTTTCAGCACCGAGGGTCATTTATATTTTATGTTTTGTGGTTCTTCATGGATTTAATTTAGAAGTAATTCTGTCCTGTTTGGGTCTTCTCCCTCTCTTTGGCAATTTCCTTTTGTGTCATATATTATACCTACATCAGTGTATTGATTTGCAGAATACCTCTGCTCTTTGGAGGTGCATAGTTCGCATTTGCTGCTTGCAGCCGTGAGGATGACTGGGATTTTATCACGCCATCTGTCTGAAACTTAGACCTTCCTTGAAGACTAGAGGAAAAATATGCTATCATCAGAGCCGAAATTTTTCTGGTCAAATGAGTACCATTAAGATGTATGAGGCAGAACCTGACAGATCATCTAGGATCAATTTTTCAGCAGCAGAAGCTAATTACACTGATCTTACAAGCGCGCCTAGAGATTCCTAGAGAGTGTATATTTGGTTGTTTTTCACTGGACAACTCTCTTTAAGAAACCCTAATACTTGATATTAAAGTAATGCTTCATAAGATCTGCTGTACTGGATAATAAATAATAGGAAAATTCTGGTGGTCCTAGGAGGAGGAAGTTTATTAAGAGAACTATTTGGAGAGATATTGCAGCTGTAAGGAGAATCGCAGTTTTGGGCATAATGATTTGCTGCTGCTGCTGCTTGTCCCATACTGTTCCCTCCTGCTACCTGTTCTCCATTCTTCGAATGCCATTCAGTTTGGCTTGCTAGAGGAAAAGATCAGCTTAATTAAAAGTCGTCCATTACTCCAATTTCATGACCATTTTTTCATACATTATAATTCTGTGACATTTAAAAGCATTCGGAAGAAAATTTTGCAGGTGATTTCTCTGCCTCAGGCTGAATATTTTTTACTTACAGAACAATACATTATTTCATTTGCATTCAAATCCACATTACAAGCATTTCTGGAAATTACTGGGATTTTTTCTATGCTTTGTGATATGAGGTTTGGTAAAAAGGTGGATAACATTTGCATTGAGACTAAGTTTCTGTATTTTTCTCTGTAGTAAATAACCCTGATATTCAGTGCAACGTCCATTCTATACTCTATGCGAAGCAGAAATTCTATAGAAAAAAAATGAGTTATACACAAGTAATGAATGCTTATTTACACAAAAGACTTGCAAATAAAGTTACACAAGCAACATCAAATCTGTCATTTCTTATCTCAGCAACTGCTTTTGTGCCATCTGTAGTGTGGTTTCTGGGGAATATTTTTAACATGCACTTGATAATGACAAAGATTTATATGATATCTACAATAGAAAACTGGTAGATTTCTCATGTCATTTGAAACCTGGCTATCACTTACTCAAATCCTAGAGAGGGAATTCATATCACCTACTTTAAACATTCACACTGTAAACACTTCTATCTGAGCTAGTCACTATATGCTCTTTTTATAGTCGTTCCTCGATAGGGACAGAGAATCACTTCTAGATACATTTTATCTGCTTTAGATGCCTATTTTGACACAAAATTAATTATGTTCAGGAAGTGTCTATTTTTGCTCTATTAACTTGAAATCAAGTTTAGGATGACTAGCTCTGGTATAGAAGTCTACAATGTATACAGCTACACTTGGTGAGAAGTCCACTGCAGCAAACCACTAACGGAAGTCTGTGATTGCACCTAAAAATCTCGTTGCATAAACCTGTCTTGGAGCAAGTTCTGTCTTTCTTGAGTATACTTGCTTCTGTGATCTAACCTAGAATGATACAGTTATTTATGCATCCAATTGCTATTATTAGCTTCAATGTCTCTCCTCTTTTTATGTTTGCTGCTGATTGTGGTGGAAGGAGGTAGTAAGCATTCATTTACTAATTGTCTCTTATTAATAACCAATCCTATTAGGGAAGGAAAATAAGCATTTAACTTCCTTGTTTGTTCATTTTCATTTCCTCTTCATTAACATGTTGCCCTTGTCACTCAAAAAAGACCTCTGTACAGACGTAAAACCAGAGAAGTCCAGGACTGTTCTTGTGTTGTATGAATCTCTTTACACTGCCATATACTCTCCTAGATGTAAAGTTTCTCAAGGATCAGATCGTTTTCTGGAGGCTTACCCTGAGAAAGCAAAGAGTTTGGAGTACACAGCAACAACAAACTCTAGTGTTCTTCTTTGAAACTGAGAGGACTTTGATCTTCCAAATGGTTTAGGGTTTATTATCTTCCAAATCAGCTACCTCACCTCATTCTGTATATAGTAAAAAAATTTTATATCATTTTAGGAGCCATATCTTTAAGATCCTGAAGTCTTTTACGGAATCTGAGTTGCATTACAGTGAAGGGGGAAATAAAGTACTTTGAAACTGCAGTTCAATTTCTTTGACAGATGAAGACATTAAGGTTTTAATCCTGCATGGACGAACATATTCATATAACACATGTAATAATGACTGCAGCCCTCCATTTGAAAGGACTGTATTAACCTAGAAAGCAATCAGTGGGTCACTGATAGTCAGTCGTGGAGTAACACTCAAGTGGGTAAAGTTCCAATCTGACAGGGACTTCTACACCCAGAGAGGCACTGGCAATCATGGTCCTTTTGGAAAGTCTTGTTTGAGGTCATTTAAGGCTTAAATGACCGTTTGTGGTCATGTAGCAAGTTTCTTTATTCACAGCAGTCACGGTTTTCTGCACCCTCTTTAGAGGTTAGTTACAAGAAGGCTCTTTGTCGTATTTCACAGAGTGCTGCTTCAATAGAGACACCATTCCTGCCACATGACAAGATGACCTATGTAAATAGTGGAGAATTGCTAAGAAGAGGAACTTAAACATTTCGGAGGCAGGGAGGGAAGGACATTTCTGCACTTTCTGTAGAAAGGAAAGGATATACAGAGAAGTGCTGACCAGCTGGATTCATTTCCTAGATGTACACTTGAGCTTGGTTCAGAAAATGGGTCAACAACATTAAAGGCCAGATATTTTCACTAAATTCCTCTTGTCTCTGAGAAACATTTCAGTTTGAAAAGAACAACTTTTGCAGCGAACTGTACATTTTATTTACAGTGTTATAATCTATCCCACATTTTAGTGGAGTTTCAGTAGGAAGTGATAACAAGCATGATAGCTATTGATGGATATTGTGGTGTTGTTAAATGATAGACATACACCTTGGTAGTGAAGAGATTTTAGTATAAATTCCAACAAGGGATAGATTCCTCTGAGAGGAAAGGGACTAATCAGGTTAAAGGGGTTGATTTAATAATACATTATAAATCAATAAAGTGAAGTCAAGAGATTCACACAAAATACATTCAAGAAGTTTTGTTTTTGTTTTTGGTTTGTTTTTTTTTTTTTTTGGTAGATGCCACAAGCTCCTTCTGCATCTGCATCAACATAATTGGAACTGGGAAGTATTTAGCACTATTCAAGATCTTTCAATGGAGCTGATTATTATTTCAACCTAAGACTTGTTTAGCACATTAGGTAGATCTAACATAACATGATCTTAGACCAAGGTTCCATGGATAAAATACTTATTTTAGGCCTTATGCAACATTTGAATATTATATTTACCAGAATCTTAGTGAAGGCAAAAATATTTGTTTCAGGAGTTTATTTACTATTATTTTTGTAAATTCTTTTTGAAATATAATAACAGCAGGAATAATCTGTTCATCTTTTTCTTTCAATGGGGGTTAATTAGAGAATTTTTTATAATTATTTTGTGAGCACTGTAATGTATGCATATAAATCTATTGTACAGAAAACCTGTTATAGCCACATTCCTAATATAAAGACCCAGACCACAGGCAGCGAAATAAGAAGAATCATAGAATCTTTAAGTTAGAAAAGACTTCTAGGATCTTCGAGTCCAACTGTCAACCCAACATCACCCTCCAGGGTCGGTGACTCCACCACCTCTCTGGGGAGCCTGGTCCAATACCTGACCACTCTTTCAGTGAAGAAATTTTTCCTAATATCCAATCTAAGAAACAGTAAAAATATAATTCCTCCTATTGCTTCTCAAACATATGGTCTTTCATGGAAATCTAAGTGATGCTGGTTTCTAGCACACATTAACTCTTTACTGTTTCTTGGTCTGAGATTCATTCTGTGGGATTGAGCACACAAAAGTTCTTTGGTCCTCATTCTGCTGGAAATATATACTGAAGTCCCAGAAGAT
The DNA here is from genome assembly GCA_013399095.1 of Psophia crepitans. Taxonomy (NCBI): domain Eukaryota; kingdom Metazoa; phylum Chordata; class Aves; order Gruiformes; family Psophiidae; genus Psophia; species Psophia crepitans. Next base: position 17,992 of record VWZZ01001881.1, read on the forward strand.
GATGCTCATCCCTCCATTTAAAGCACTACAAGAGACTCCAAAGACTTTCGGTGTTCTTGGGGCAGTGAAGCTGATTGCCTCACTGGGCTATAACGTTTAATACTGTAACAAGGAACTTCAAGGAATGCATTCTGTGAGGTGCCAAGTGATTTTAATTCTATCTAAGCTCAGTGGGAACAGAAGGGAGTCAGCACACATTTGGGTTATGTCCCCAGATAAACTCTTCTCTGCTTCAGTTTCTCACAAGAGTAGAAAGCCTGTAAATAAAATGTAATGAAGTGAATTTAATTTAATAATAAGAACGCATCGCAATCAGAAATGTTCCACAGTAAAAGCAATGAGATTCTCATGGAAATGGATTGAGAAATGCATCTCATTTGAGTTATCTGCACAGCCTCCATTAACAAAGCAGCAAGAACAGCACAAATACCATAAACAGCTGAATGAGGTACAGATGCCCTTTTCTAATTCTATGAACCTATTTCAACCTCCTGCATTGGCTGAAAAGAAACATTTGTACATCAACACAGTAGGAATTAGTCAATCCACCCTCAGAAAAACAAGCAAACAAACAAAAAAACAGGTTAGTATAATTTACCAATAAAAGAACATCTGTTTTGTGTCCAGTGAAACATTTCTTATGTTATTACTGAAACTTCCATAGTAAAATTTTGCATCCATTGTCATCTGTGTGTACACAATGACTTTCAGTTAACCATATAAAATTGTGTTTCTCCAGTGGGTAGTTTTGGAAGCCCTTACTTCATTGAGCTGTTTGGTTTATTGTACTCTGTTTTCCTCCTTTCTTTTCTTTTTAGTTTCCAGGAAATACTACTCTACATTATGGGTGAAGATACTTGCTGCTTTTCTTGAATTTAAAATAACTTCTTTGTTAAATAATGCATAAAATTACTTTTCCAGCTTTTTTTTCCATAATTATTCTCAATTTCTAACACAGAATGTTTGACCTATGGCCTAGGGACTGTATACAGCTCCCAGGACAATTTGTTTCAATCTGTTTGTGATATTGTATGCTTCATTTTTGGGTCCTGTGTTCAACATTATAGCTAGTATGTGTTTGATCACAGGGTGACAGAGGATGTTGCACCCCTAGTATTGATCACATTTTTTCTCAAGAACTTCTACAATTTCTTCTGTTCTGCTTCAGGAACCTTATCTAACTCAGGCAATGAGCAGGAATAACTAATATGTGTATAAAAGTCAGATATATAGTGTAGATACCAAATACCTCATCTTGTAGAGTGGCAGAGCAGTACTCAGGCTCTCTTGCTTGCAGAAATGGATATGTGGCAGAGGGGACCACAGAGCCTGTTTAAAATTCTTTGTTTATAAAGCAGAAGGACCAGTTTCATTAAACTGTTTTTCACTCAAAAAAATAAGATGATGACATCCTGCTTCTCTGTGGTTTTCTTCTGTCTTTCACTTCTTCCAGGCTTCACAACATTTAGCTCTCCTCTAAAGCTGTATCATCATCTGGTCTTTCACTTGCAGTCTACTTGTTTTACTAAGTTACTTGCTGAAAAAGGAAAGCCTCAAAAAAGAAGAAAAAGAATGGGAAATGTTATGCAGATTTTTTTTTTGTCTTACATTGCATTACTTGAAGTGATTCCATGGTTATTTTTTAGTCTCAGTTATGATTTCTGAATGTTTGCAATAATCACAGCTTTGTTTCTGAACATATTCTATATGGTTAGAGTTGCTTCCCTTCTGCTTTCTCACCTCTTTCTTAGAACATGTAATTTTTAATGCCTTTCCTTCAATAATTTTACAAATAAAATGTGTTCTTGAAATTGTACTGGCTCCATTACAGTAAATTTTTTTATTATGCAGTCATCCCCTACTCTTCATAGCTACCTCTTTCTTTATTGCGTTTTTGACTGGAGTTTGTTGCAATCAATCAGTACTGCTGTCTTTCACCATCCTATTCCATCACTTTAAGCTGTTTTTCCTTCTCTCTCACAAGCCAACTGTATAAAACATTGTTTGTCTTATCTATTACTAACCAAACAAGCATTTTCAGTCTTTCATTGGAAAAATATTCCTGTGTCAGGGCATATTCTTCTGTAATCTTTCTCTTTTCTCACTTGAGAAAGCCTCACTACGTACATCCAAGGACTATATAAGGGAAACTTTATGTGAATAAGGTCAATCACTCAATACTTTGTGACATTCATGGATTTCATATTCCTGTAATCTCAAGATGACTTTTAAAATTTTCAGAATAATTAGTTCATAACTTTAGTAGTTGTAGGAAAGAAAAAGTCCTATGTACTTTTGTATGGTTTATATGTTTTAGTTCTCTCAAAAAATTAATAGGGAAGGGAAGGGAA
>VWZZ01001881.1:20512-32438 GCA_013399095.1 Psophia crepitans
GAAGGGAAGGGAAGGGAAGGGAAGGGGATGCAAAAAAACCCTCAAGATGCTCACCACCAACTGACCAATGTCCAGCCAGTACCCAAGCAATTGCAACCCTGCCAACCTCCTTTGCCCCCTCCCCAAATTTTATTGCTTAACATGATGTTATATGATATGGAATATCCCTTTGGTCAGTTGGTGTCAGCTGTTCCAGCTGTGTCCCCTCCTAGCCTCTTGTGTACCCCCAGCCTATTCGATGTCGGAGCAGAGTGAGAAAGAAAAGGTCTTGATGCTGTGCAAGCAATGCTCAGCAATAGCTAAAACATTGTTGTGTTACCAACACTGTTTTCATCACAAATCCAAAACATGACTCCATACAAAGTACAGTGGAGAAATTTAACTCTAGCCCAGCCAAAACCAGTACAAAGTGTTCATTCTTCCATTATAAATTCCAAATTTTTTTTTTGCTCATGACAACCAAACAGGTTTGCTTTAAGGCTAGGACAAGAATATCGATTTCTGTACAATCTGAGGCATAAATTTATTTTCTATCACACTCAGAGGAAAAAAAACCAACCAAACAAAACAATTAACTTCTAACCTTCTAATTTCAGTGCGTAGATTAAAAGAAGACATAAACTAGCAAGCTACTGTCCCTGGAGTTACATGGAAAATTTTCATTATTAATAAATATATAAGTACAACTCCAAGTTTGCAAAATAACTGAGCAGTAGATTATGATCTAGAAACTGACAGGTATATTGTAAGTGATTAAGAAAAGAAGCAGAACTCTCATAACTGAGACTTGAGAGAACCCTCGCTATCTTCAGCCTCTGTGTCTCTCACTGTGGTGTCAGTGCCTGCACAATCATTGGAAGACATTATTTACTGGGCAATTTCATCAGGTAGGAAAGGGAAGCCTCCCTCAGACTCTTCCATCTGCATAGGCTGAGCAAGCTGTGGTCCTGCTATATCAAAAGCTACGTACTCAGAGGTTGTTTCCATAAAGAGAGCAAGAATCCTGTAAATCTGTCATATACAGAAGAATTCACAAGTCACATGGAAAAAATAATTGCATTTTCTAGTTCCAATATTATTTTAATAATATTCTAGAGCCACAATGTAGTAGGGCAGAAAGCTGGCAAGTATTAAATTATAGGAAAGAATGCCATGGGATAGAGGGACCTTTTTTCTCGGCAAGAATAAGTGTGATATTCTGCAGTTTAGCTGTAGATGATATGCAACAAAAGTGACATGGAAGAAAGCATAAGGCTTTTCTCCTGCACCACTCTCCAGGCAGGCACAGGAAAGATGTGCAAGGTAGGGATTTTCTGAGATACGAGTCAGCTCCCGCCTCCGTACCACCTGTAGCTGTTCTGAATTGCACCGCTGTTGTGTGTCTATGACTCTATAAAACACGGAGACTTATTCTGCATGCTGTTGCCTCCATTTGAGCACCCACCAATATAGGGGAAGGAAAGCAAGAGACAGAGCCAGATATAGTGCAGCGGTGCCTAGCCAGAGTTACCATTTTCTTGGGAATCATCTGTTTCGAATCTTTAGAGACAGCATAGCTCTAAGTGATGCAAAACCAACTGTTCACTTGAAAATCCACCGATGTATTTAATGTTATAAAAATTGTCAATTATACAATAAAGCAAAAATATACAACATATCAAATAAACCATCAGATAATATTTAAGTACACATAGTTGTAAGTATACCTACTATAATCAAGTACAGTCTAATTACAGCCCATTTGAATTATCTGGAGTTCATTTTTCTGCTGCAATTTGTAATATGCTGACTGTTGCAAAGATTACTCCTCATATTTGCTCTAAGTCCAAGTAATACCTTAAAAACCAGATAGAGTATCACTGTGTTGCATCACTGTGTTGCATCACAGTCAACAACTGACTCATAATTACACAGTCATCTTTAAGCATATTGTCTGTGCTGGTATGTTCACTCGAGGGATTTTTCATATGTTTGGGTGGGGTTTTTTTGTGAGGTTTTTTTCTTGTTTGTTTGTTTTATTTGGGGTCTTTTTTTCCTTTTTTATTATCACAACATTGGGATGCTGAGGCCTGGCTACAGAAACGATGAGAAATACATGCTCAGTTTTTGGAAGAGAATGATATGCCCATGTGGCCAGCTAGGACACTTGGTAGAGGTTTTTATTTCCTTCTTGAAAGAACATAGGATTTTCAATTTTTCATCTCCATAGTAGAATTTTGTAAGAAATGCACACTACGTCGCAATCCTTACAACAAGTATTTCTGAAGAATCTATGAAGTTAAATTGTGATGTCATATAGTTGTGATTCCATGTTTAGTCTCCCAACTTCAGGAAGGGGAAATAAAACTAGCACACATAGCATGATGGGTCTGACTGAATAGCATGCGAAGGTTTGGAAAAATGATGAAGGAAAAAAAAGATATCCAAGCAGCTAATTGCAATGTGGGTTAATATGCAAGTTGGACAAGACAGATTTACAAATAGACCAAGACAATCTAAAAGAATACATTTTCTTGATATATTTATTTCCTAGAAAATGGATCTTTAGGAAAGATGATTTTGATAAAATTTTGGACTTTTTTAATGACCCTGAAGAAGATGGTACTTAGTGTAATTCAGAAGGTGAAGAACTTTATCAAAAAACCCCACTAATGAAATAAAAATTTTTGAGTTGGAGGAAGAGGAAAGGGGAAGTTACTTAAGAATGAATTTTGTGTTGCACTTTTACTGATTTTAATTAATTGGGGAAAAAAAAAAGAATAGTATGTTAGTTAAATGCCTTGATGACACCATTGCTATAGAGCAAGAATGGAATGAGAGGTATAGTAGAGAATAACGTTCATGAAAGATATTCGTTTATATCTTGTCGATCATAGAAACATAGAATAGTTTGGGTTGGAAGGGACCTCAAAAGTCTTCTAGTTCCAACTCCCCTGCCATGGGCAGGGACACCCTCCACTAGACCAGGTTGCCCAAAGCCCCATCCAACTGGGTCTGGAACACTTCCAGGGATGAGGCCTTCACAACTTCTCTGGGCAACCTATTCCAGTGCCTCACTACCCTCACAGTAAAGAATTTCTTCCTAATATCTGGGGGACGCCAGAGCTGGATGCAGTACTTCAGGTGGGGTTTCACAAAAGTGGAGTAGAAGGGCAAAATTACCTCCCTTGACCTGCTGATCATGCTTCTTTTGATGCAGCTCAGGATATGGTTGGCTTTCTGGGCTGTAAGCACACATTGCCTGCTCATGGGAGTCACCAAGACCCCTAAGTCCTAATGCTGAGTTTATTAATTTATTCTTTCTCTGCCTACAATCTAAAACTTGTTTTGTGTGTAGATATATATTTATTTAGGTTGTATTGTGATACTGGGCTGTCATTCAAGTGGATGAAAAGGAATATCAGAAAGTGCAAGGACTAACAGTACAAATTTTTCCACACCCAGGATGATAATCAGACTAAGCAGAGGCATAGAAGACAGGTGTATTTGCTATTTACATTGTCAGTTTGGAGCACCAATGTGGACATGAAACAGGCAATTACGATTCTAGAATGCATCTGGCAAGGTATTTTCATTGAAATTTAGTGCCATTTTACTAAAGCCTAGTATATTTTTTATCAGTAATAATTTGTAAGAATTTGTTCAAAGATTGTAATCTTGTCTTCAGTCCATAATACATCTACAGAAGAGCTATTACAGTGAACAAATATGGGAAGGCTCTATCTTTACTGAATCGAACAAGAGAGCTTGGCAAACCATAGACTGAGAGAATGTATGACTGCTCTCTGAAAGTATATCACAGAAGTCAATATCAGATAAAAGTTAGAAAAAGACGTGAGCCCAAAATACAAAGGGCAAACTTAAGCAAAAGAAAAACAGTTTCAAATGGATTCAATTTAATTTAGACTGAAAATCAGCAGATTTCTAACGACTGAAAAACTGAAATAGTACAATATATTTGAATAAGAATATTAGGAGAAAACCCAATAAATATTTTTTTTACTATGGAAGTATTAAAATTAAGAAAATTATGTAATCAAATCATGTGCACTGGCAAGTCATTTTCCTGGATGGCTTAGGAGATTCCTCCTTCTTCTATGAAGATTTCTGAGCTTTTCATATCCTTCCTGTGATCTCTTGTGCTATATCAAGGACTGTCACCAGTCACGTACTACCCATTGGGTACATCAAGTCCTGCAGTTACAGCCGCCACACTTTTGAACCTTCAGAAAGCTACAAGGTCACATTAACCCTGGAATCTGTCCACAGTCACCAAGTTCTCCTACCTTTTTACACTTTGAAATATCAGAAGATGATACGGTTTACTTCCCTAAGGAAAAAAAATAATAATCAAAGTTACAGATCTAAAATAAATTAAAAAAAAATAATTAAAAAATAAGCACTAGGTACAATCTGCCTGAGTTAGCATTTTTGAAAAATATTTATGAAAATAAATACATGTACTAGTTTAATCTTACTCTTTTTTATGTTTTTATACTTTTTTTTATACTTCTTTTTATACTTTTATACTATTCCTCCTAACAGCTACTGTAATTCTCAAAACAAACCCCTTTAACCATGTTTACATCTTGATTAAGGAAAAAAAGGAAGAGGAAAAAGCAAACACTAATCATTTCTTCATGGAAACTGAAGAATCTGAATCTCTGTAATTTGTGGGGACAGAGTTTGTGCAAATGTATTTGATATCAGAACAAATTTTGAATTTTGATTCACCGTGCTGTGTAAGGTCTTTCGTTCTGTGTATACCAACAAGTAAAAATAACTATTCAAAATTATTATTTTTTAAAACACTAGAAATTCATTCATGGAAACTTTTAACTGAATTTTGCAGCAGTGAAGGAACCAAACAAGAACCCAATGAAATATGCAGCAGTTCTGAAAGGAAGGGAATTCTTTTTATCTTTCTTTTGGAGATGAGATGTGGCATGGAGAAGTGACATGATTTGCAAGAGGTCATACAACAGTTTGGTGGAGATGCAGCCTTGGGTTTCTGACTGCAGTTAACACAAATAAAAATTACTTTGATAGTGCAAGCTCATTTCCAGTATGCAGAAAGTTGGTTAATAATAAATCATAAAATCATCACTCAGTCAAGCATTGCTGCAAATCACAGCTAGTGGGTTTGCAAGTTAATATTTAGGACCATTGTCAGAAGCATGAGTTTTTCACTTTGTAACAAAAAGAGATAGAGTACCATTGTTCTTTTCACATTTAATCTTTGACAAATGATAGATTTTAGAATGAAGAAAAAATAGATAGAAATTCATAATAATATTTTATATAAAAGCTGTAAGATGAATGTAATTAACTTGATTTAACTGAAAATTAATTCTGAAAATCAAACACCTTGAGCCTTTCCTTTGATATCTTATGGAAAAATCGTTGTCAGTTTTTTAAGTTTAGTAAGCATTAACCTATGTTGTCAAAAACTGCTCTCTGTTTATTTCCTGTTTATTTCTCATATGACTTTTTCTAAATACTCTACTGAACTAAGATTTAAGTAGAGGAAGACTAGTAACTGACCTGATGGTGAAGGAATGGAAATATAACAGGATTTAACCAGTAAACAATTTGTTATAAATTATTCTCCTAGCTATTCAACTTCTTCTAAGTGATGTGTAGACATTCAAAACCACAATATATGAATTCCTGAGGGATGTGTGAGTGGGAAGCTCCTAATTTTTAAACATGAGAGTGACTATTAATATCCACATCTCTTAAGCATTTACAGTGTAATTATTGGATTAAAGACTTTTGTAGTCAATGTCAAGCCGTTTGACAGTGAATATTTGGAAGGCTGGAGCCCTAAAAATTATCTTCCATGTTAATCCAGTGTTATAAACCCAAATGCTTGGATCCTCTGAGTCTTAAAAACATTTTGTAAGCCATGTGTTATGCTGCTTAAAATTTTTTGCGAGATTAAGTAGTAAATTTTTTTTTAGATATTTTATTCACATGTGCATATTGCTCTTTTGAGTTTCTGTTTAAATTCTGTTTAAATTTGAAAACAAATGCCTGATACATCTCATCTGTTTGCTGTACTTCACCATTATTCTTATATTTCAAAAAGATTCAAAAGAAAGGTGGTAAAATATTACACTACTATGTAGCCTTTCAGAGAAGCTCTTGTAATGTAAATTTGACCTCAGATTTATCCCGAATCCACATAATGAAAGCTAGAGATTCTGTGTAAGAGAATAATGAAAAGTAAAGAAAGTTAATATAATCCAGATATAATTTATAATGTAATTTTACAAAGGCAAACGTCTTGCCATGATGTGAATTCAAAACCTCAAATCAAGTGAAGGTTATTTTTAAGTTCTAGACATTCCCTTAAAATATTGCAACCACTATAGATGATTTAGTGAAACATTTATAATTTTGTGATTTCTTCTTTTATTCAATGATTTTTTTTTAATTTTAGCTAAATGCTACCTGAAATATTCCCAACCATACTTTTTATTAGCCTTATTTGACTTTTAGTTTCTTTATGAACTTGAAGACTATGAAAAAAAAATTTTATTCAGGAAGTAGATATGTAAAACCAATTTGTATTGTGTTTATATATTCCCCTTTCCATCATTATATTGTAAAAAAACCTCCAACTAAATAAAAAAAAACCCAAACCAACAGAAAATATGCTATTCATACTCTTCATACATTCCTGTAATTTCTGTACATATAAGCGTGTACCTATGTGGGTGTATTACTAAAAGATTAGATGTTTTGCTTTTTCATAAGAAAATATAAATCTTCATATAAAGGCAAGCCATATTAATACAATATATAGCAATTTACAAAACAATTACATTTTAGTGTTTTCTAAAATAATTTGGATGACAGTCATTTTTATTATTTTTTATTATCGTTATTATTTTCCAGTGCAAAAGATACCCTTCATAGAATGATGAATGTATGTGAAACTGGTGGTATTTGCACAGGCCGTATTCGGTTATAAGTGAAATCCTACTTATGAATAAACAAATAGAAGACCAAGTTTTCATTATGGGTTAACTGCTGAGAAGTTTGAAATATGAGCGAATTGCCTGAAATGCAAAACATAATCTACAAAAGGATGTCACTTGCATTGTTTTACTGGAGAAGTGCAGATACAGTCTGTGCAAATGGGACTACACAACAGAAAGCAAGTTTAATACTGAAGAAAAGCATCTTGAGAGCAGGTAATATTGGATACTTTTGTAATAGCAAAGCATTTGCAGTGTGCTTTGAAGTAGAGCTATACTAGAGGTTGAGTCCAAAAGGAAACAAAAGAGGCAGTAGTAACGGACAGAGCTGAAGAACTTCAGTCCATAATATTTTATCTGATAATTAATACTTTGTTATCAAAATAAAATATGCTGTCTGTTCAATTAGAATGTTTTGATCGTAGAAATATATATATATTTAATTCCTTTGTTCTGGAATCAAAAATAAAATTCCTTGTAACATATTAATTTTAGTTTTTTGAAAATAAATTATCAATGAAACAATTTTATTTCTGAACTACTTACTGTCCCATCCCACTTGGTGGGTGTAAGGGAGAGAATAACTTTTAATTCTCTGTGCGGTAATCAGGAGTAATGACAATTATTCTAGAGGTTCAAATAAATCATAAGTTTACCTAAAACTCAGAACGACACAAGATTACAGCTTGGCAAAAGTTACAACAACACCTAAAACTCAGTGGAATGACGAGTGCCAACGGCTTAGCAAAACTTGTGACGTACTTGGACATGTGCTGAAAATGATGTTGAGACAAAGAGGGTGTTGGAGAGGTAAATAAAGAGAGAAAGAGAAAGAAAAGGAAGACAAGATGTCACCACCCTTGGATCCAGTGATGTTCACTGCTTGTAGTTCTAGTCCTCAGGTGGTGGGCATGCACAGAAAAATGTTGTTTAACCCTTTCATAACCCAATGTGTACACTGCCCCCTCCCCTTCCCTATAGGAGAGGTTTCGTCACCACTGAGCATGCTCAGTGTGTGTTCAGGAATGTTCCATTCAGGAATGAGTTGGTGGGCTGTGGGGGTCTTGGGGCTCTCACTGCCCCCTCCTTTTGGTGCTGACTGAGAGATGACCCCTCATGGGCGTGCACGTGCAACGGATGGTCTTTGTCCGCGTGTTGCAGGAACAGGGGAATGGACTCCCAAGACAGCACCCTCCCTCCACAGGTCCTGCCCTTGGTCAGCACTGTTTCACTCAAGGAGGACGTTTGGGATATTCACTTGTTACCAGAGCCTCACACCTACTCAGACACTCACAAAGATAATTGTCACAGCTTTATTTTTTCTTTATTTTCAGCTTTATCTGAAACAAAAAAAAATCATTTTTTAAAAATAGCGGTAAACCAAAAATCTACCACATAAACTATGTTCCTCCAACTTCACACAGAACTCTGCATCACTGCCTAGTTCCAGTAATGGTGTATTAGTAATTTCACTTGCTAAATGGCCTGAGGATTGAAATGACGAATGTGAAAAGTCCTAGCTGAGTTCATTTTTTAATTATGGAAATTGCCTATTCCAGAAAGTGTGCTTTTTTTTTTCCACTTTACATACATTATGCTGCAGTGGGAATGTTCATAATTTGGCACAGGTGCTCTCTGAGATGTTTATACAGTTGCTATACCAATTGCCACCTGAGAAAGGCTGTCTTTAGGTTTTATATAAGCCTTTTTGTAACAGACTGGCTTTTGATATTGATTGTCTTGTGTATTATTTTTGATTGAAGGGAGATTAACTTGTTTTTAAACAAGACAGCTGTATCAAAAGAGACAAGAAACTGTAAAAGCCTAAACCCTTGAAAATAATGTGTGACCTGTGCAGACATATTGTTAAAAAAAGTATGGATATTTGTCTTGTGAAACGTTTCAGCTTTTTTAGACTAAAACAAGGTTAGCATGTATCTGAGATTTTATATAAATTTGAAAAAGTATAAATCTATATGTTTTCTAAGAAGAGACACTTTATTACAGCAAAGAAAAATGTGTTGATCTACACTGTAGTGATTAGACCATTTGTCAAATACTGTTACTGTTTGAGATAACATTTACAGGTCACACACACAAGTTTTCAGCTCCCATTGGAATCAGGCTTGAGAAATGGAATTTATCCCCCTGAATTCAGGAGACTGATTGAAATGATTGACTTTGGCAAATTCTTTTAAACTTTTCTAAATGCCCTCCCTTTGCTCCACCCTTCAAAATGCAATATTATTACCAAACTGAAAAAGAAATGTAGTTTTGAAGAGAAGAGAAGAGAAGAGAAGAGAAGAGAAGAGAAGAGAAGAGAAGAGAAGAGAAGAGAAGAGAAGAGAAGAGAAGAGAAGAGAAGAGAAGAGAAAGAATAGGATAGGATAGGGTAGGAGAGGATAGAATAGAATAGAATAGAATAGAATAGAATAGAATAGAATAGAATAGAATAGAATAGAATAGAATAGAATAGAATAGAATAGAATAGAATAGAATAGAATAGAATAGGTGTCGTGGTTTTACTCCAGCCGTTGGCTGGGCACCACATAAACGCTCGCTCCGTCCCCTTCATCGGAAAGGGGGAGAGAATCGGAAGAGTGAAAGTGAGAAAACTCGTGGGCTCAGATACAAGAATTTAATAAGTGAAGCAAAAGCCGCGTGCACAAGCAAAGCAAAACAAGGAATTAATTCACCGCTCCCCATGGCAGGCAGGGGTTCAGCCATCCCCAGGACAGCAGGGATCCGTCACGCGTAATGGTTACTTGGGAAGACAAACGGCATCACTCCGAACGCCGCTGCCCCCCCCTTCTTCTTCCTCCCAAGCCCCTTATAAACCGAGCATGACGCCATGTGGTATGGAATATCCCTTTGGTCAGTTGAGGTCAGCTGCCCTGTCTGTCCCCTCCCAACACCTTGTGCACCCCTCACCATCCCGCCGGCGGGGTGGTGCGAGAAGCAGCAAAGGCCTTGGCTCTGTGTAAGCATCGCTCAGCAACAGCAAAAACATCTCTGCACTATCAACGCTGCTTCCAGCACAAACCCAAAACACAGCCCCATACTGACTTTCTTGAAGAAAATTAACTCTCTCCCAGCTGAAACCAGGACAAATTAGAATAGAATAGAATAGAATAGAATAGAATAGAATAGAATAGAATAGAATAGAATAGAATAGAATAGAATAGAATAGAATAGAATAGAATAGAATAGAATAGAATAGAATAGAATAGAATAGAATAGAATAGAATAGAATAGAATAGAATAGAATAGAATAGAATAGAATAGAATAGAATAGAATAGAATAGAATAGAATAGAATAGAATAGAATAGAATAGAATAGAATAGAATAGAATAGAATAGAATAGAATAGAATAGAATAGAATAGAATAGAATAGAATAGAATAGAATAGAATAGAATAGAATAGAATAGAATAGAATAGAATAGAATAGAATAGAATAGAATAGAATAGAATAGAATAGAATAGAATAGAATAGAATAGAATAGAATAGAATAGAATAGAATAGAATAGAATAGAATAGAATAGAATAGAATAGAATAGAATAGAATAGAATAGAATAGAATAGAATAGAATAGAATAGAATAGAATAGAATAGAATAGAATAGAATAGAATAGAATAGAATAGAATAGAATAGAATAGAATAGAATAGAATAGAATAGAATAGAATAGAATAGAATAGAATAGAATAGAATAGAATAGAATAGAATAGAATAGAATAGAATAGGAGTAATGGTGTAATGCTTCTACTTTCACTGAAATTTCTTTATAAAACTGGTGTCTCCTTTAAAGTATGCATGTCACAAGAAGAGTCTTGCTACTACTCACTACAGACTACAGAATAGTGCATCATGAAAAGCTTAATTATTTCCCAGCTGCCCTTTTTCACAATTCTTATTACATGTTATTGAAGAGGCTCAGAACTCATATTTCTGCATTAGGATGAAATTATTTGGATCTTCTGTCATTGCTGAAACAGCGTATACCTACAGGGAAAGGTAATCCCATACATTATATACCATTCACTTCAAACAATTCCTTGTGCAATCCCCACTGTCTGTCTTATGTATTACCTCTTGACCATCAATTCCAGGTATCTGGAAGGTATCTGCTCAGTAGAGGTGATTGCACTTCATGTGTTTTTCAGGGTAACATGAAGTTTCCTCATACTCGGTTTCTCTTTCACTAGTTCTTTGAGTCAGGAGAAAGATGAGTAGGTGTATCAGAAGCAGGGACCATTTACCTAAAGCACTAAATAAGCTGCATCACAACCACCTTGAACCTCTATATCTTCTTTCAGCAGAAGGAATTAGAAAGTCAGGGTGATGAATCTTGGTGCTTAACTTTTTGGCACTGCAGTATCAAGTGTCACAAAATCTGAAATTCATTGTTGGATTTAGACCATGACCTTTAGAAAATCAAATGTTCTTACAGTCCCTGCTGCTGAGTGCATGAGTGTAAGCTCACTGATGAAAATGTGGTTGCCTGTAGTTTAGGGTAAAACTTGACCTCTAATTTTAAAGTGACAAGCCTGATGCTCAGTTCCAAAATGCTCCTATGAGACTGCCAGATTGATTATCTTGTTAGCTTTAACAATAGGTAAATTTACTGCTTCAGAAAAATCAAAAATACTTTTTTGTCTAATGTACTAGAGTAGGAAAAAACCAAATATTTTATAAGCAGAGAATAGAATTTATTCATAGATACCTATCTGAGAAGTGATTTATATTAAAGCAAACCAAAGTGTTTTATTAATGTACAAAATACCTGCCTCACCAGAACTGAAAATTCATCATTATATAATGAAAATAATGAAGATAATTGAAACAATATAGTGCATGACAGAATACAAAATACTGAAGCATTAAAATCTATTTTGAGGCTTAGTTTCCTATTTATTGTTACTTTCCGCTGAGGCACCC
>VWZZ01001881.1:32483-70617 GCA_013399095.1 Psophia crepitans
AAAAAAAAGCTAAATATGCTCCTGATATTTGGTACTTGTATTCTGTGTTACCTTAGTTTGATGACTGAATCTGTAACAAGGTTTAACTTTGGAAAACTACCCAACAAGTTTGCTAATTATAAGGAGTATAAACACTAAGATTTATCATTTTAAACAAAAGACAGTGCATCAACATACGAAACCTGTAAGCACTAAGGCTTCGAAGACTGAGAACAATCAGTATACACTTAATTAGGGTGGGACTCTTCCTATCGAGCTGTGGGCATTGTAATGTGGGCATCTCTGTCTGATGTATGCACTTTATTTTCTTTTTTTTTTACAGGCAGAAACAATTTTGCCACCTTTTCTCTAAAGGTGCCTATTTTTGCCCAATCACTGCAAAAGTAGCCTGGGGTATTAGCTCAGATGTCAAAATCTATGTATGATCTTTGAATTTCTAACAGCATTTGTTTTAGGTAAGAAAATACATGGACTTAAGGAAATCTTCGTTTCCCTTTCCTCCCCCTCTCTCTTTTCACCCAGGAAGAATATGATTAAATGAAAATTAAAGTTTACTATACACTGGCCAATAATACCACATTGAACACTGCTATGAGATTTCCAGATAACTGAAAGACCAGTGCCCAGAATTCCTAGACAATTAGATATAGTGTGTGCACAGAGCAATTCTGTATCATATTTACAAACTGTGATGAATCTTAGCCAAACCATACTGACATGGTAATCATTCTGTATATTCACAGTGAAATCAATGCATCTGGGACATGCTAGAATTACTGTCTTTGCACAGATGAATGGTTCATACATGGCAGGTCACTCTGAAGTATCAGGCTTATACAGCTTTTTCAAAGATTCAATATGATCAGTTTGGGTTTCATGAAAGAGTTTCACAGGATTTGGTCCTTCACGGACAAAAGTCAGTGTCTTTTCTTTGCCTTTTGAAATTACTTTTTATTATGTTCTTTACTCCAGATGTTAAGACACCCACATGTATACAATTTTCTTCCAAGCTTTTCCCAGTATGAGTCAGAATTTGACGATGAAAAAGATAAGAACCAGTCTGCAAGAAAAAAAAAATGTTGCAGCAAGCAAAATTTATGCTTTAATCAGCATCTCCTTCATCTGCTGTGATTCACACATTTTGTTTCTGCAAAGTGCAAAGCAGTTTCACTGAAGAACCTGGAAAAAAACCAGGGAAGCATTGCTGAAAAGTGTCCCTCCCTTTACCCAGCTATTTTATGACATCAGAGAAACAAAACAAAGGAGAAGAAAGAGTAAAAGAAACACTTATAAAGTTCCCATATTTCCTTTGAATAACAACAATTCTGTGTGCTCCTAGCTCTGCTCCATGGATGATTCCCCGTGAATTGCACCCCTGTGCTATCTTAAAATGTGCTCAAGGGAGTTAATAGGAAACAAAGTCTTTTGTTTGACATATGAGTTAAAGCAACAACAGAAGACTTAGATAATCTGTTTTTTACACATATTCAGTTAGTTTAAAGATAAATATGATATCAAAAGAAACAAGGTATGTTTGTTTACGTAGAGTTGGGGTTGTTTGGCTTTTTTTAGGATCTGCATAAAAGCAGGGCTTGCAATTGGTACAAATTCACCAAGTCTAAACAAAGTATGGAGAATCAGAAAACCTAAAGACCATTTCTTAATAATGATGACATTATTCACAAATATAAAACAAGGTTAAAAGTGTTCTGACTTTCTGTTTTCTACTGCTTGCATACAGGTGAAACGATTTCTATAGCAAGTAATACCCTATTAGCACCAATCCACTCTAACTTGGTTTAGCAGATCTGGGTCCATTGTAGGCAATGATAAATTGAACACACAAGGAATGGAAAAATATAATCTATGTGAGAAACTATGCCTTTTTTTTTTCAACAACCTGAAATCTGCTTTGAAAAAACTTGACTAGAAATTATGCTTTTTCAGATTGACTCAGGAAGATTGGCAGTATGACAGATTAGTATGTAGAAGATAATGAGGCTTTCTGCAATGCTATTTTAAGTGATAAAGTCCTGGCTTATTAACCCAGAATTGTAGGTGGGCTCACTCTTGCCTTTAGAGTGTTGCAGTTGAGGGAGGGAGGAGTTGGAGTCAATGAAGCTTAATAGGTATAAATCCAAAAAAGATGACAAGATAGTAAAATAATGATAGTATCTAACTGCTACGGTTAATAATAATGACACTAATAATAACCCATACATCTCTTAAAGTGAAAAAAGCTATATGTGGCATGAAGTTTTTCTTTGTAATTGTCAGCTAAGTAGGTTGACAGGTATTGAGCCAAACCTTGTTTGATCTTTCCTAATTTCCATCCAAACATAGAATTATATATCCAGGAGAACCATATAGGAACTAGGGTTAAGATTTAAAGAGAATTTTGAAGTCAGATTACAAACTAATAAAACCTGATTTTTAAAATATAACTGTGGAATAATAGTCTTTCCTGTGACAATAGTCACCATAAGAATTTCTTGTTAATATGAAAAATATTATCAAATACTAGGAAAATGAGTCAGTATTTTAGTAAAGTGGGCCAAAGCTGAGTTATTGTCCAAGTGGAATACACTGAGTTCAAGGAAATAGGAAAAAAAGAGGATGGCTAAATGTTTCTATCCTTCCTTTACATGAAGTACTCCTTCAAAGGTAGACTTCAGAGCATGTTATATCTAACAGGACAGTCAAACACTGGATTTCAGTTTTTGCATATATTTTCATCCTTAGGAACATAGGCACCCTACTGTATCACTGATCTCTCATGAAGCTGGTTGAGGCATTCAGCAAAACTGATGCATCAGAGGGCAATATTCCATGCTATACCCAAGAAATTATATTGATTAGGGGAGGAAGGGGGAGATTAATACATAAGAAATAAAGGGAAAAAGTGGTTTAAGTTCTCTTCAGACAGTTGGTTTCAACCCTGAGTCAGAATGTCTGATATTAACACTAGCAAAATAAAAATCAGCTGAAAGAAATTTTGATAAGCACCTATAAATCCACCTGTCTCACTTGTGTTTTATCTAAATGGTAGCACTTCAAACAAATCATTTGGAAATGCTAGCACCTTTTTAGCTTTCCTGAGCAACAGCATTTATGTGAAGGTCACAAACACAATTTTAAACTATCTTAACTGCAAGAATAACCAAAGTACAGAAAAATCAAGAAACTTCTTGAGGAATTTGGTATGAGATTTCCAGATATCTTGAAAGACCAGTGCCCAGAATTCCTAGACAATTCCCTAGAAACATTTTCTGTGCCTAGGGACACAGGAAAAACTTACACCATGGTTTTCTGTCCAATTTACTTTTAATCGGAACCAGGAAAAGGAAAGATAAGTTATGATTTCCCCTTTTTTTCTGAACATGGATGTTACAGTGATACACTGATCTGGAAAAAGACTCTTCAAGACAGTTCAGTGATGAAGGATTCTCTCAGTAAGTGAGCTGTAGGAGACACATACAAGGCACTTCCTCAGAGATCTTGGGATGTGAAGCGCTATTGAGATTCAGTACAGCCTTATGACCCATAGAATAATTCAGGACAGGCATTGTAATGCTAATTGTCCTTCACAGCAGTTTGTTTTTGGTGGTCTCAACGGTACCTTTGAGCTAATCAGCCCCTTCACTCTTCTGCTGTATCTGCTGGTTCATTCATGCCTGTTAGAGGTGCAGCACTGAATCTCACATTTATGCTTACAAGGTCAACAGAGTTGTTATCATGCAGCCAGTTCATTAAACACTTGTAAAATCTACTTCAGAATATAATTCAAGTTAATTTCACTAAATACAAAAGACTGGGGCATAAAGAGACAGAAAAGATGGCGTTATAAAAAATAATGCTGTGTCATGCTGTCGGACAAAGCTGCTTACAAGTGCATCTGGCCATCAGCTGTGGGTGATGACCTCTAAAAGTGTAGACACCAAATTAAGAATAAGGATACAGTTATATAAATTAATTACTAGTTAAGAAATATATTGCAAATATTTTAAAATCTGAAGCAGTTTCTTGAGGTCAGAAAGAGCAGCTTATGAATTTCTGTATATTTATCTATGTTTTCCTGACATCCCAAAAATGTTTTATCGTATCACAAACCACATCTAAGTACAGTTGTAAAACATTTTCAGACTCAATTCTTCTGTTTAAAATCACTGTCATCCAACATGTCCATTCTAAAGAATTCCAAAGTTATTAATTCTAGGAAGTTATGCGAAGTTAATTTTAGGGGGGAACTTGAAATATATCCACTCACAATATAATTTCTATTTAATATTAATATACTCGGGGGAAAAAAAGTAAATTCTCTTGAAAGGATCAAATTGTCTTGGTTAGATTTTAAAGAAATTCCTGAATCCATTGAACTGAGGTAAATGTCTCCTTTCTGAGCCAAGACTTTCGGTTGATTTGGCTTACTGAAGGAAACTAACTTAGTTCACTCACAAAAGTACTTGATCTTAGAACATTTCTAGATGACTATTCATTTTACATTCCCTAAGAAGTGTATTTATAACTGAGTACTGGTTTAAGCATAATTTTTTGTTACTTGTAGACTCAGAACAGTTACTAGCATTATCTAATTAAAAGCTTGCAATTCCCCTGTGAGAGGTAAGCATTAGTATTCTAATTTTACAGATGCAGTGAGTGAGCACAAAAACTTTTGCTTTTGCCCAGGGCCACTGATTTAGTCAAAGAATCAGAAGAATATTCAGAAGTTTCTAGCTTCTGACCATAAGTTTTCCTTCATTCTACTAACACGCTGACCTACATGGGAAAAAAAAAAAAGAAAAAAAGGTGAATTTCTTTCACTTTACTGATGGTAGGAGTTATTTTCATTTTATAGGATGTTCATAGGAAGTTCATCACTTATATAACTAGTGTACACATTTCCTCACAGTTTTAAACTTCACCTTATTGTGAGTTGTCTTCATCTTCAATAGGGAGGGAAAGGTGAACTTTTACTAATTGAGCAGGCTGAAACAAACAAAGATGAAATACTCTATATTTTCCATTGTCAATAGCTGACTCAGTCTGCCGCACTACTTATCATTCTTGGTGAGATTTATACTGCAACCACACACAGACATACACACACCCCCTCCACACTCACCCCCATGCCTGAAATTCTGCACAGAGCAGATGTCAGGAAAATGAGAAAATACAAGAAACAGGGAGTAAGTATAGCACATGAATCCTTGCAGGACTTGCTGCTAGCTTCACTTGAAAATAAGACAAAATCACAAATCAGGAGAAAAGCAGTCCTGGGGTTGTTCACAAGCTTGTTAGGAAAACAAAAGTACTAGAAGCCGGAAACGTATTCTTTAACAGGCTTCCTAGTTCCATTTTGCAGGTTGGATACATTTGAGTAGCTTGAATAAGGCTCAAAGAAATATTCAGTCTTTTGTATAGCTTAATAATAAATGGATCTAAGTAAAAATCTCTATATCTAGGTCCTGTCTGGCAAGACATATCTACACAATTTTGGTCTGACCAAAACTTGATGAGGTATGAGCGTCATCTGACTTCACTCTAGCAGAAACACCCTATTCAAAGAAATGGAAGCAAAAAAACTAAAGCAAGAGTGCCTCCAGATCAGGAATTATTTTATACCTGCAGATGGCATTGTTGATCTTTCACAATTTTGCAGATAGCCTGAATAACCCGATATGAAAATGTACACACACACACACACTCGCACACACACAGAGGCAGCTGGGCAAAGGTACTAATACATAGATTAAAATAAAGATCTACAAAAACAGTGATAATGGCTAGAAAAAAAATGCATTGAAAATCTGATTGGCATGTTACTTAATTAAAATTAACAAGAAGGAAGAGCTTAAGGTCACATTAGGGATTACTTTCTGTGACAACTTTTCCAGAGTATTTCACTGTGGGAGGAGGTTAACACCCAATTTATTCATAGTCAAATAATTGTATTTAATCTATTGATGACACGAGCTAATGAAGGACAGAGTGACACAGCAAACTGATGAACGGATAAATCAGGTAAATGCATGAGGTTCAAATTTAAAGGCATATATGGCTTTTATGGCACTGTATACATACCTATTGAGTACAGCAGCAAACATACAGATTCCTCCAGCCCACCAGTAGTTTGGCTGGGTCTAGCCTTGATTACTCTACTCTTTCATGTCTATGCTGAGGGAGACGTTGCATTGCATGAAAAAGTTTAAAACCTGTTATATTCCACTTTCAACAGTAATGTGTTTTATTTAATCTTAAAAATCCTGACTGGATCCAACAGTTGACTATTTTACAGCTTTGTTCACTATTTTAAACCATACAGGGTAGTTATAAACTGCTAACAAATCAGAACTGCAATTGGTGTTGTATGTAGTTGTAAGTGACTGCATCTCAGGAGAAAAGATGTGCTATAAAATATTTCTTATACTGAAAGCACCTTCTCCAGATTTTACTAAAATCTTCAAAGTCAATAAATTGTGGGGTTTTTTTGTGACACCCCCAAATTTAAATATTAAGCATTTTTTTTCTTATAGCAACTGTTGAAAGGGAAATTATCTATTTCCCTGTCTGACAGAAAGAAAAAGTTCCTGATTTGGATCTGCTTTGAGAACTGCTGGTATCTTATGATCCAGGATTTCTTCTTTTTCTGTATTTTATCCTGGAACAACTCCCACTGTTTTCTAGAATAGAGAGACAATTTCACACCTCAGAAACAATTTTTGTGGTCTATGTTTCAAAAATTTGTATTATATTCACGCTGGTATTGAAAAGGAGATTGATCATAGACAGTGGAGATCTTTAAACAATACCACTAATCAGGCATAAAACAAGGATAGAACTTCATTAGTTCACTACATGAACCTGATTTAGAAATAGTAAATTTTGAAGTGACAATCTTGAATTTTAAGAGATAATTTTGCAGAGGAGTGATTTGAAGAGTAAATTTTGAAGTGGTATCAGCCACTGAAAGTCTTTGAGAGTCCCATTACTCTTACACCTGTGGGTATATACTACAGAACTTGCTAAGTTTTACTTTTAGGGAAAAAGGAGAAAATAGCAAGTCTACAGAGAGCAAAATTTACCAGAATTAACTTATCAGTTGGAGATAACTTTCCTGATGATCCTGCCGTTTTCATAGATATTTAGACGCTGAAGACATAGACTAGTACTGTTGAAACTCCCTTTATTGGGTCCATTCCTCAGTATAAAAATGGATGGCATACAGGTTCCTTGACTTTTCAGACAGCTGTAGAGGTACTTGCAGCTCTCCGTGTTTTCAGTTAATTTCTTCCTTTCTCAGCAAGAATTCTTTGTTAGAACGGAGGCAGAGCTCCTATGCTGAAAATGTCACTGGTACATAAGGTTGTGAGGGTTTTTTTAAGAGGTTTTTTTGTGGTTGTTTTTTTATTTTTGGGGCCGAGGGGGGAGGTCTTAAAGAGCCTTATTGACAGAAATCACTGTAAAAATGTAATGAAGAAATTCACCAGACTGTCCAGGCTCTGCTAGTTGACAGCTAATGATGCCTACATGTTTGTCTATGCAGGCTGCCACTAGTGAAAGAGCAATTACATACAATTCGTCTTTTAACTGTTATTTATCATCTGCTTCATACAGATTGTTATAGCACTAAAACAAACCAGGCTAACAAAGTGAATCCTGTTTCAGGTAAATTTTGAGAGGTTTTAGGCATCTAAATCAAGACTCTAGTTGATTCATAGGTGAAAACTTAGAACACGTTTTAATTGCAGGATATAAAATGAAGAATACTGCTCTGGTAATCCTCTTTGTACAATTTCTAGGAGATGACATTGGAAGGAAAGTTTAGACTCCCACATATACCTTGAGATGACACAGTCACTCTTAAAAGAATCTGGAAAGGTTTTAGCTTTAACAACTTTATAGAATTTGAAGTGTGCATTAAAAATGCAGTGCAGTGCTTTGTAAATTCACTTCTGAAGCGTAACGACAAAAGGGAGAGAGTGAAGAAATTAGAGCAGTTTAGATCATTTTATTTTTGTCACTTCAGTTAAAACAACAGCACATCTGCTGTGACTTTGGACATGAAAAAAATCTAAGTGCTGTGTTGCTCAGCTGTGTGGGGAAGAAGTAGAGCTCTCATTTGAGAAGCAGATACTGTAATTTAAGAACATATGATGACATTATCAGGGAAAGCAAGCAAAAACTGCATAGCACAGAAGCTACTGCTGGAGCAGAGCATGTATTGCGAGAATGTTACTCCAAACTGAAGGTCCATAAATGAGCAGATTTTCATAATGTTTCTTCAGTGTAGATTTAGGTTTGCAATCCATCATTTTTGTAATCAAATAAGACGAACCTACAAAACACTTTTCAATTAACCATCTGGGTATAATCTACTGATTGCGTAGCTCAGGGAAGGTGCCATGCTGTACTGCCAAGATGTATTGATGTCCACTGTAGGAGACAAGACCAAACAGGAAATTCCTATTGTTCCACTTAATGCTGTATCTCTTCAGTGTTAGCAGGACCTTACTTTGTCCTAAAAGACTGTGAGTGACAGATTGTCTTGCAAACAAGACACAGAACAGAACAGGACTGGCAACGAGGAATTAGAAATCCAGTTCGAGAACTATGGGTAAGAAAGCTTCAGCAGTGTAATTTTGAATGCCCCTTTATTCACAGTTTACATTTCTGTGTAAGTCTTTCCAAGTGTCTCAGGCTTACTGCAGTGCCTGTCCACAAAGTCTCAAAACCACTGCTATTTCTCAGGGATATAAACTGTTTATGGCTGATTTCAAATACTTTCTTGAATGGATTATATATTTTGGACAAAGCAGGTACAGAACTAGTTTTCCTGATGCCTTCACATTTGTGACATATGACATTTAATAACCTGACTGTGGTTCATCCTATCAAATGTGCAACAAACCATGACATAACATAAAAACATGTAGCTGAAAGTTTAAATATGGTCCTTCTTGCTTACAAGCTGGGCACACGTATTGAATCCCAAATAGAGGTGACAGTAATACTTCTTTGTAGTCACGACAGTACTTTTATGAATATTTTGTTTGGATTATTTAAAAAATTAGACGTGTACCATAGAATTGGTATCTCTTTTTCTTTTTTTTCTCCAAGGCAGCAGAAAACAGCAGAGTCAATATTTGCTAAGATTTCTTTGTAATATCCTGAATTATATGGAACTGCTGAAATAGATTATGAATTTTAAAGCTAAAATAATCTGCTGGCCAGTGCATATGGGAAACAATGACTGCCCTATGTCAATGGCTGTTTTGCAGTGCTACCTCTTCTGGGCAAAATATAATCATAAAAATTAAAACCAGCCAATGAAACAACCCCCTTTAAAAAAAATAAATCAATCTGTTAAGGAAAAAATTACATAACTCTATGACCTAAATAAATAATCAATTATCTGAAAAGAATGTTTGTTTGCATCCTCTGAGCACTGTGGAAAAATCTTCTCTATATTCTAAAAACATCACCACTCACTGGGATTTTGTTGTTTTGGGAGTGTTTTTCTCTTTTTTTTTGTTTATTTTTTTTTATGAAGCATCAGATATGAGCTACTGGCACAAGATTTCAGGACTAAAAAAAATATTGGTCTGAATTGGTAGGAAGATTCCTGTATTCAAAACATTCTGAAGTTACATATTTGGAAATTGTAGTCCTCCTCCCCTCTGCTGTTTGGAGGAGAGAAAATGGTTTTGTAAAGTTTAGTCTTTCCTTTTTATGTACTTTGCCTCCTATTGTTTCTTAAATATTTTCCAGAGCTTTAGATTAAATATGTCTTTAATAAAATAGTACACAGTATTCTTTCTACCTGATGATAATCATAGAATCATAGAATCGTTAAGGTTGGAAGAGACCTCAAGGATCATCCAGTCCAACTGTCCCCCTGCCACCTATTAACCACTAAACCATGTCCTTCAGTACCACATCCAACCTTTCCTTAAACACCTGCAGGGATGGTGACTCCACCACCTCCCTGGGCAACCCGTTCCAATGCCTGACCACCCTTTCCGAGAAGAAATTTCTCCTCATCTCCAAACTAAACCTCCCCTGGCACAACTTGCAGCCATTCCCCCTTGTCCTGTCACTAGTTATCTGCGAGACGAGGCTGACCCCCAGCTCACAGCTCGCCACAACTTCCTTTCAGGTAGTTGTAGAGGGCAATAAGGTCTGCCCTGAGCCTCCTCTTCTCCAGACTAAACAGTCCCAGTTCCCTCAGCCACTCCTCATAAGACCTGTGCTCCAAACCCTTCACCAGCTTTGTTGCCCTTCTCTGGACATGCTCCAGGGCCTCAATGTCTTTCTTGTAGTGAGGGGCCCAAAACTGGACACAGGACTCGAGGTGCGGCCTCACCAGGGCTGAGTACAGGGGGACGATCACCTCCCTGCTCCTGCTGGCTACACTATTCCTGATACAGGCCAGGATGCCGTTGGCCTTCTTGGTCACCTGGGCACACTGCCGGCTCATGTCCAGGCGAGCATCAATCAACACCCCCAGGTCCTTTTCCTCTACACAGCTTTCCAGCCAACCCGCTCCCAGCCTGTAGCGGTGCCTGGGGTTGTTGTGGCCAAAGTGCAGGACCCGGCACTTTGCCACATTAAACCTCATCCCGTTGGCCTCTGCCCAGCGATCCAACCTGTCCAGGTCCCTCTGCAGAGCCATCCTACCCTCCGGCAGATTGACACTTCCCCCCAGCTTGGTGTCGTCTGCAAACATACTGAGGGTGCACTCAATTCCCTCATCCAAATCATCAACAAAGATGTTGAAGAGGATGGGCCCCAGCACCAACCCCTGGGGAACACCACTCACAACCGGTCGCCAGCTGGATTTCACTCCATTCAGCACTACTCTCTGGGCCCGGCCTTCCAGCCAGTTTTGAACCCAGAGACGAGTGTACCCGTCCAGGCTGTGGGCTGCCAGCTTCTCCAGGAGAATGCTGTGGAAGACCGTGTCAAATGAAACCTTTTCCATAGTTATGTCAGGGTACTTCAAAGGAATGATGTATGAATTTAAATATCAGTACATCATGGATTTCATTTTCATGTGAAAAAAATAAATTGCTGTTTGCAAAACTTCTTTTAAGCTCCACTTCCCATAAAATAGTCGGTTATCTAGTCTAAATCACTCCTTCACTCCATACAAATTCCCTAGTGATACCCTTGCTCTCTAGTGAAAATGCATAATGTTTTTGAAAAGATTTATCCCATCTCTGCTCATACCTGATATGAATATTCAATGTGGTTTTCTCCTATAATGAGCTTGGCACACATTAGTTGTGAAAACTTAATATTTACAACTTGCTAGGACATTCTACTCTCTATTGTTCTCTCTTTTCAAGGTTAGTAGCTTGATTCCCTTGCATGCTATTTTCTCAGTGCTGGCACCATATCCCAAGGCTTATTTAATTTGCTATAAATTCACAGAAGTTAAAAGAAAGAGAAGACCTGTTAGGTTATCTAGTCTCTAAACCCACGACAGCTTCCCTGTCCATTCAGGATTGATCCTTATTGTTCATTCACAAATGTTTTGATCACTTTAAGATCAGTTAAAAGGTTCCATGCACTGGGGTTTTATTACCTTTGGGAGGTTTTTTTCTGCAGTCTGATAGATTTTTCTTTCAGGAAGTTTTATTAAATGTTCTTGGCTTCATATTGGCATATTCCCTTTCACAGAAATGTGGTCTTATTTTTCTCTCTAGCTTTAGTAGTCCAAGTTTAAATCAAGTCAAAGACTCTGAGTCACCTCATTTCCATTTAAACACTCTGTTTCCTTTGAACATTTAATAGTCGGAATTACAAAGCCTAGATCCAATGGCTTTCATATTTTATTTTGTAATAGAATACTCTCCCATACTTTCTTGTATTGTCAGTTGCTCCAGTTATATTCTTTACAAATGTACTGTCCTTTATTTTCACTGACTTTACAACTACTTTATCTCATATGCCCTCCGCAACAGTTTGAGTCACTCAGATTCACACCTTCCAACTGGACTCTGAGAGTAAGCACTTTTGCAGTCAGTCTTAAAAGGAAAAAATGGAGTTCAGAATTCTAGAAGGTGCTAATAGGACTTTCCAAAGGTCTCGTGCTGAGAACTCCTCAAAGGATTTAAGTAGTTAGTAAAGAAAGCTGAAAACCTGGGGAAATTTTAACAGCAGAATATAAGTGATATTTGTCTTTTGAAAATGAGCCTTTAGTACAATCTCTAAAGATGTTTCAGCCAGGCAATGTTAAACTACAAAACTTCCTTACCTTCCTCTGCTTACTTTGTGGTCCTTAAACCGAATGTAATTTGAAAGGGACAATACAGTTATTCCTCAGAAAAAAATAGAATGACCTTTATAAACTTAAGCACTGGGACAACAAAAACCTCATACAGTTTGAAAAGAGAAAGTAAGGGAGGTTTTGCACCATGCTTTGGAATAGGCTATGGATCAATTAGCACAGTATTACTACTGGTCTGGGACTCAGGGGTGGGTTTGGTACATGCCAGGCTGTACATGAACCAACAGTGTGCTCTCACTGCAAATAACACAAATCACAGACCGCAATACTTTAGGAGGATTGTGTCCAGCAGACCTAGAGAAGTTATCACCTTACTTTCATCAGTGTTAGTGAGGCTGCACCAGGAATCCTGTATTCAGTTATAGGCCCCTAGCTGAAGAGAAACAAAAACTGGAAACGATCCCATGGAAGCATACCAAGATGCTCAAGAACCTGGAGTACATGTCTGATGGAGACAGGATGGAAGGGATGGTCTTGTTTAGACTGACAGAGAGAAGGGAGTCTAGAGGGTGATCTAATGTGAAGAGTTGTTGCAGCGATGATAAAGCAAAACTTTTCTCAGTAGTAGCAGACAAGATGCAGTAACCACAAATTATTGATTGGGAGGTTCCAAGTGGATGTGAGAAAAAAGCTCATCACCAGGAAGGTAATGAACCAGAAATTGTCCAATCAGACTGGGGAAACACTCCCTGGAGTATTTCAAGACTCATCTAGACAAAGCTGTAGCTGACCTGGTCTATCATTGGCAATAGATCTCTTTCAAGTAAAAGAGGACCTCCACATGTCATTTTCCAACTAACATTTTTTGTCATTCTGAGAAATTCAGAATTTTGTGATTCTGAGAAACCTAGAAATCAGAATGCTGACAGAAACATGCTGATACTTCCCAAGCTTTTTGTTAGGAAGGATTTTCAGTGAGTTGTCAGCACACTCCTGTCCTGACT
The DNA here is from genome assembly GCA_013399095.1 of Psophia crepitans. Lineage (NCBI taxonomy): Eukaryota > Metazoa > Chordata > Aves > Gruiformes > Psophiidae > Psophia > Psophia crepitans. Next base: position 45,720 of record VWZZ01001881.1, read on the forward strand.
TATGTCTGTCCTCATCCTGCCTTAAAGGATTACCCTAAAGTCATTATATTGCCAGAGTGATGATCTGTCTTGGAAAGCAATGGATGCGAATGTCTTTGTGTTTGTTTGGTGCATGGGGTTTGACTTTAAAAAATTCAGCAAAATGTTGCTGCCAAAGTGGAACCCAAATTAACTCTAAACCTAACGTACCCATTCCTGGTGGTAACTTTAGCTTTTCACATAGCTGCACAGTAAACTGTCATAATTAGAGATCATAATAAATATTGTTGGTCAATAGCAAACTAATTCTAGAGTCAACTTTATTCACCAATGTATTCTAAAGAACAGCACTTTGTTCCCTCAGATGTATCCATTTCTACCACAGCCATTAATGGTAAAATTCCCATTAGCTTCAATGGTTTAGGATCAAGCTGTAAGAGGGATTCATTAAAAAGCAATAATAACAGAGGAAGAACGGGTCAACTTCCTAGCACAACATTTTGCCCTTTAAATTTCTCAGCCTCTGCTTCTTTTTAGCAATAAATGATATTGGATTTTCTAAACATAACATAACCCCATATGCCAGTGCTATTTTCAAGAAGAGGAATTTGCATATTTTAAATCAGAGAGGAAAGTAAGGAAAGTATATATATTTTTCTCATTTGAAATAAGCAAAAACTTACATTGAGCACTACAGAGCTAATAGCAAGATAGTGTCACAGAGCAACAGAGAAGTCATATGCTTAATTACAGAGTAGCTGACACTTATATTTAGAACCCAAAGTCTGGAGAAGGTTCTGTGATGAGTCTAGAGTAATTAAATGAGAGTTCTGATCTCCTCAATGTCAAACGCAGCTGTGACATATGGAAGTGGCAAACATCCGTTTCTTCAAGACCAAAGCAAAAGCTTTGAGTTTGATAAAGGATATTTTCTGTAGTGAGTTTGCAGGTTTTAAATATCATTTGGAGAGATGAATTGGTTAGCTAAATTGCTAATTTCCCTGCTTAGTGGAAATGGTATATCCCTGGTTCACATCTGGAAATGTAAGTTATACAGCTGGCTATCATACTATATAATGAAATGATGGCTTTACCAGATAACATAAATATAGCATATTCTATAGTCTTAAAAAGTTCTATGGATGTTGGCTAACTAATACTCAGAAGAAACTTGTAAGGTAGTAGGAAAATATAAATCTACTGAGGCAGAGACTCTAAGTGACTTGCCAAAAGCCACAGAGAAAGTAATTTTAAGAGCCAAGATTAGAATTCAGAAATTTCTGGCTTTTTGCCCTGCACTCAGTCCACAGCCTGCACTAGATTTGAAATTCAATAGGCATTTATACTAGAAATGCAATTTTCAAGGTTTAACATAGCAACTGTTTGAAATTACATTGATTTAAAATGTGACATATAAAATTTTAATCCTTATCACATGTTAATTTTGAGAAGAGCTTTAAAAATTGTCACAAAAAATATAAGGTCTTAAGACCTTTTATGTAGAAGATGGTAAGAAACCATACAGAATGCAGGCAAAGATTTATACATTTCTTTCCTTTCATTTGTGTCCTTCAAGCTCTAAAATAATAAACTTCCTTTTAAGGAACTTCTAGGTTACACAGAAAGCCATCATGAATTTAAAAAAGATGATCCTTGATCTCTTCATATGTATTAAAAATGTTGTTGAACTCACAAAAGACATCCTGTTTAGAAACTATTTACATTAATATACCTCTTCATACTTGCCGTGGAAAAGATATGGATGAGAAACTGTAAAAAATACTTGCAGAGTAAATCTAAGATTTACACAGAATTGACACACATAACTTAAAAATTATTATAAAAAGTATAAAAATCCCTTATAGTTTGTAGCATATGAAATTAACTTTTGCATTCAATAGATCTATATACATGTAGAAGTGCAGTATCCTTTCTGAGCTGACTGCCTTGCAGACAGAGAGAACAGCTATCTCCCTCTGAAACCTAGTCATAGGACTCACTGTGCCTGATGTTCTACATAAGGTAGCTTATCGAACATTCAGGGAAAACCTAATAAGTCTTATGCAGATGCTAATAGAGTTACTTTAAAAATTATTTTATACAAATAATGGTGCCTATTTTCTTTTCTATAGAAGCTTATTAACCAGTAGACATAGATCTGGCATTTAATAAAACATTTCAGATTCCTGGGGCCAGTAACAGAGACATCTGAAGAAATCTAAATCTAGGAGTCAGTAATGGAGAAATTTTGTATTATGGTTGGTGTTCTAGGAGTGGCTTACAAGACAGTCTACATGCAACACCCGTTAATAACATGTATGCACAGTCCTGTTGTGGTTCTGACCATTTATATGCAACCTGTGAGACAAAATTACACGTTTATAAGCTTTAATGCAATATAGAAAGAATGACTGTCAATTGCCCACTTATAATATAAACCGAGTATGAGATCTCAGACTGCTCGAACACTGTAAAACATTTGCCTTGTGTTCCTGAGAGAGTAAACACTTTAACCTGACCTAGTTATGATCTGCAACCATTTCAAAGGGTTCTGAGCCATAGAACTAGTGATCCGAGTGTTCAGCCTACTCTGGGTGGATTTCCTGTGGATCCTCATTGTGATTTTAGCATCAAAAAAATCCAAAATCTTACTGGCAAGAAAAAAAAGGTATATGCCTCAGAAAATAAATGTCTTCATTTCGAAGACTGATCCTGAGTGAGCATGTATTCTACTTAATGCAGGATTAAGACTGTCTTCATCACTTCTATTTGCTTTTTTTTGTGCAGGGTCTGATCTAGAAGACATGCTTTTAAATGCCTCCTGAGTGAGTATGGTGGGTTGACATTGGCTGGACACCATGTGCCCGCCAAAGTCACTCTGTCACTCCCCTCTTCAACTTAACAAGTGAGGAAAAATGTAGTGAAAGGCTCATCGGTTGAGATAAGGACAGGGAGAGATCACTCATCAATTATCATAATGGGCAAAACAGACTCAACTCAGGAAAACTAATTTAATTTATTAAAAATAAAATCAGAGTAGGGTAATGAGAAATAAAACCAAATATTAAACCATTTCCCCCCCACCCCTCCCTTCTTCCCAGGCTCAATTTCACTCCCGATTTCTCTATTCCTCCCCCTCCAGCAGTGAAGGAGGACAGGGAATGGGGGTTGTGGTCAGTTCATCACATGTTATCTCTGTCACTCCTTCCATCTCACACTCTTCACCTATTCCAGTGTGGGGTCTCTCCCACAGGAGACAGTCCTTCATGAACTTCTTCAGTGTGGGTCTTTCCCATGGGCTGTAGTTCTTCACAAACTGCTCCAGCATGGGTACCCAATGGGGTAACAAGTCCTGCCAGCAAACCTACTCCAGCACAGGCTCCTCTCTCTATGGGAACACAAATCCTGCGAGGAGCCTGCCCTTGCAGCAAAGAAGGGTAATGGTATCCTGGGCTGCATTAGACAAAGTGTTGCAGGCAGGTTGAGGAAGGTGATCCTTGCCCTCTACTCAGCACTGGTGAGACCACATCTGGTGAACTGGGTTCAGTTCTGGGCTCCTCAGTACAAGAGAGAAATTGACAAACTGGGGAGAGTCTAGGAAAAAGCCACTAAGGGACTGAGGCATATCTCCTTTAAGTGAAGACTCAGAGAGCTGGGACTGTTCAGCCTAGAGAAGGCTCAGCAAGGATCTTATTAGTTTGTGTGAATTTCTGAAGGAAAGGTGCAAAGAGAATGGAAGTAGGATCTTTTCATTGATGCCCAGTGAAGAGTCCATCTGAACAGGAAACATGTTTTTTCCATTGAGGGTGTATGAACACTGTCACAGGTTGCCTAGAAAGCTTGTGGAGTCTCGCTTATTGGAAATACTCAAAACCTGTCTGGACACAGTTCTGGACAACAGTCTCTAGGATGCCCTACTTGAGGAGGGAACTTAAACATATGACCTTCAGAGGTCCCTTTCAACCTCAACCACTCTGCGATTCTGTGCAAGAGTTTTTGATCTTTAATGAAAAGTAATACCAAAATGTGTTGATTTCTGATACTTCAGGAAGAAACATTACCATCTGAATTTTAAGACTGATTGCAATGCGACACTGAAGATAAAGAATTTTGTTTGTAAAAATCACATTTTATGTATGCATATAGATAGTCAGGAGCTGGGTTTGTTTTTTTTGTGGGGGAGATGTATAGAGTGCACTATTTATGTATGTGTAATAAGGTGAAGACTTCTGAGGAAGAAGGTAAGTGATGAAGCTCCCAGGCAGAGAATGTAGGAATGATTCCATTCTGGAATGAGTAATGCACAGAACCAAGATTTCTTCTGAAAGAAGTCAGTCACTGATTTGTTCTCTGCCTGTCCTAATGTCCTGGGAGAAGAGGGTATGAAATAAAAATCAATCCACATCCTTTGTCAGAAGAGACCATTTTTGAAGGGAAACATCAGAAAGTAACATTCATCTTTTCTTTAAACCATGTAGTAGTAGATTTTCTGCTTGTTGCTATAGAATCAATATTGACTTTAATCAATAGAAAACTATTATTCAGTTTTCAAAACTGACCCTTCCACACTGTATCAAGTATTCTGACATTTATATTTAAAAGGTTTGCTTTTCTTTACATCTTCCATTCCTGTTCAACTGATGTAACTCAGAAGAAGCAAACATCATTTGCTCGCCTACGGTAACGGATTAATGTTCCAAGATTTAAAACTATAGTCTTTGTTTCAAAGCAAATCATCACTGTGGAATTCCCATTATATATTAGGTTACATTGCATTCTTCATGTTTTTTACATAAACAAAGAATTTGTCTATTAGACACTTTCTTAAATAACACTTTTTCTGTCACTGTATTAGCCTCAATGAAAAATCAATGACAGCACTTAAAACTGCGGTTAACACTTCCAATTATCTTGTTTTTGTCAGACCACTTTCCAATTTTATCAGACTGATTTCTTTCCATATTCCTATTTATGAAGCTACCAGCTCCAAAAGCCTGCAAGCTCTTAGAATGATAAGTATTTCCAGTCTAATTTACTGTCATTTTGATTCCTATTTTATGAGCTTTTGAGACTGCATTCCCAGCAAAAGTTACATGTTGCCTACATGCCATCTGCAGTTTAGATTCTCAATATGAAAAATACCTTCCACTAGCTTTTAAATCAAAATTACCACCAGTGTCAAACTCCTGGCAATCAGAGCAATTCAATTATTTCCTGATAGCAGAATGACATATTCTCCTATGTTTTTTATTAAATATCTAAAAGCTATAAGCCCCAGCAATTTGTCATTCTTCTGAGTAACAATCTATAGTGTGTCAAAAAGCTTTTAGTCTTTTGTTATAGTAATAACCTTATTTATTGCTCAGTACTTCATAGTTAATGAGGTATATATAATGCCCTCCAACACAAAGATTGAAACTTGCTGTAGTATAATTGTAGCTGCCTTGTATTACTTATGCACTTTCATAATTTATTATCAATTTCTATTCTAAACAACTATGTGTAATAATGAGCCTTAAGACTGCTGTGGTGAACTTCTCAGACTGATGAGACCAGCAGCAGACACTGGTTTGACAGCTAAAGGCTAAGAATTATGCTTTCATGCATGGTGCATCTTCTCTTTAGCACTGAACCTAAAAACCAAACCATTGCCACTTACCTGTTTGGTCCTTTCACCCAAGTGTTTTGCAGATGAGTCATTATCCTCTCTGCCATCTGCTTTTTTACTATGCAAAATGAAACATATGGGCCAAATCCAGATTATAGTCCAAAATAGACACTTTAGAAAATATAGAAAATAATATTAGAGTTGAGTATTAATTAGTTAGTACCTCTAGACCTTTGACCTGACACATTTTTTTGTTTGGTTAGGCTTTTTAGTGCCAGTTGTAAGAGTCTCAGGTCATATGCTTCCAAAAGTAAATAGTGTTCCTGTCTAATAGGCAATTTCTTCTCCAGCATGATTTATTGTATTTGTATGTCTATATTTTATTTAGCAGAGAATTATTTTCTGTGTTTTCTCCAGACATTTGATATTAGTAACTTCTCAGAGAAATGTTGCTTTTTAAGTTTTGGAGATTAATATTCAATAACAACCTACTTCTTTTTTATTTATTTAATTAATTCTAAAACACTCACAACTTGAGAGACAGTCAAGTAGTCCTAATTTGTTCATTTGTTCTACTACTCCCACACTATGGTAATTCAGCTCGCACGGATTGTCAGCAGAAATCTATTTATCAGATGCATCTGGTTCAACATACCATCGTAGGATTCCTAAACAGAAATGAACTAACAAACAAAAAATAAAAATCGCATTTCATTCCATTCTATTGAACTTTCATTGGCTCGCAGACTGCAAGAAAATTGATTTTATGGAGCCTTATATGACTTCCTCTTGCCTCATTTTTACTACCATATATTTTTACTTCTTCACTTTTAATCAAACTCACAGCACATTCTGAACAAGCAAAATCCAAATTTCAGTTTGACTTTTCACCACCTACGTACTATATTATTAGCTAAGGTCTCCTTTCTACGTAGTTTTTTCCTATAGCTTGGCTGCATGGAAGTAGAATATAGAGAAATGTACTGTGCCCTCTATTTACTCATGTAGATAGATCAAGCAGGAAAGAAGAAAAGAAAGGGAAGAAAAGCTTGACATGGAAGGGAAAGTCTTAAGGAGAAAACTGAAAGACAAAAAAGAGAACAAGGCAGATACTCGCTCTAAGACATTGCATGAGTCCTAAGTACATTAATATGATCTGTGCTACAATTACCTTGGTCACCAAAAAATACCTAGGTAAAGAAAGTTTCAAGCAATATCAAACAAAAGGATGATGTCAAAAAGAACAGAAAGTTATAATTGGTATATTTAATCAATGCCTCTGAATATATTTACAAGAGAGGACACTAGCAGCTTACTATTTGGCACTGAGAGTAAGAATGCTTTATCCTAGATGACTGCAGGGTCTGTGTGGCAAAAGGATTAGATTAATTGGGGAGATTCAAAAGTTGCAAATCTCTAGGATCAGGCAGAATTCAAGCCAAGTTGTTTAAAGGACAGCAGAAGCAACATCACTCACAATGGACAGAAATCCAAAATAGAAGTCTCTAAAGGCTAAGACTGTGAAATAAGAGAGCAAAAGCAATACTATAACTTCCAGCCACCAAAATACAAGCCCGATACATAGACACTAGGACTGCGTCCACATAAAATGTCTGAAAGGAACTCATAAAAGAAAACAAAGAAACACTCAGATTGGAGGTCTGCTCATTTCTGAGTAATGCATTTACAAAAATAAAGACATCACTTCTTATATTCTACCTGCTTAATATAAGTCAGATGCCTTCTGGTGGAGCTAATACGAGTGTGCACAGAGTGACACTATAATTCTCTGCAGGACACCTTCCATTCACAAAACCCAGGAATACCTGAAGCCTAGCCCTTAATACCTCTTTGATATGATGGATATCTGAAGTTTTTCATCATGTAGGATCAAGATCTATTGTTTTTAGGTTTTCAACAGCACTTCACAAAAAGGAACATATAAACTATTATTTTTAAATTTCAGGCCATTGGATGGAATTATTCCTCAGGGAAATCAGCCGCTGTTACTATGCATCACCATTTTATTTCAAATTCATAAATCTGTATTGATTTTCTGTAGCATATAATATTTGGGTAATAGCTCAAACAAAACCCATCTGGCACAATCAGCTGGGGATGCTGAACTTAGTGAATCGGACTGAAAAGTTACAATATGCTGTGTCAGTAACAACATATCAGCTATTCAAGAGGTAATAATTAAAGTCACAAAAGGAAAGAGGAATAAAATAATAATTTAAATTAAAAAGATAACAAAGATGAAGCAAGGAAACAAAGTACTCTAAGAGTTCATTCCACAAACAAATGTAAATAATAAAGATCTAGATTTGATGAAGAAGAACATTTAAGAATTAGCAAACTTATAACCTGGCATTTGATTTATAGAGTCAAAGAAGACTTTCATTACATTATATAAAGAAAGGAAATATTGCTTGGATTTTCTAACCTGTTGTCTAAGCAGTAAAGTGAGTGTTGCAGATATCTGATACTCACGAAGCTCCTGTACTGGAAAGAATATCACTACGTTTGCTTGTACTTTAATGTTTGGTTCAATACTAAAGGCAGTAAAATAAAAATGTATCTAGGGCAGTTACAGAACCTTCTAATTGAACTCAGAAAAATATATTTGCAAAGTATCGCAAAGTATGAACCTCTGGTTTCATTTGAAGCATCAGTGAATACATATTCTTTAATTCCTAAGTAGTTTTTAGTAAAATGTTCAGTGGAATTCACCTATTAGCAAGCAATGAGTAATGAAAACTAAAGTGTTTTGGGTTTTTTCCCCTTTTCCAAGTTAAGTGACAGAAGTTAATAACAAAGGCTGCTATTACAAGAAGACTTGGTAATGTTATAGTTTTGAAAAGGTGTAGTTAGAGGTATCAAACAGCCAGAAACACTCGGATCAGTCTCTTGAGCTGGACCAGAACATGTATGCAACAACTGCTGCTGTATTTGTAGTGTGGAGAGTAGCTCCAGATACCAGTTTTATGAGGTTGCAGGGGGGAAAAAAAGAACTATATGCAAAATAACTTCCAGTTTCCTTTTGCCTTAGATCAGATCTACTTTCTCAGAAATCTGATTATAATACATTCATAAATAACAAGTTTTCGCTGGGTTTTATTTTTAAGTGTTGGTTTTTTTTTTTTTTTTCTAAATACATTATGAAATTTAGCAGTGAATGTACATGGGATGGGACCTTTTCAAGAACAATTATTTGAGCTGTCTTAAACACTTAAACACTTTCCGTAGGAGATAGACTGTCTGCATGAGGTATCTGTCCGCTGATTACAACGGGAATTTATATTTATTTGATTTGAGATAGACAGTGTGAAATTTAGGGACAATGATTCATATTTCTGCACTCCACAACAGTAAACATACCTTCACTGAAGTTAGAAATTCCAAGGCTAACGACCATGTTCAAGTATAAAAAGGATATGATTACCTTAAAACTGTAGCTTTTAATCTTGGTACTGGAACCAAAAAGAATAGGCCCGAGGCCTGAAACGGAGGCCTACTCCTAATATGCATGGTCAGAAATTATTCTTTCTTTGCTTTAAGTAGAGGGATAGTTCTTAGAATAACAGTCTACTTGTGTTGTGCATGGTGAGAAACTATTCATTATTTGCTTTAGGTAGAAGACTAACAATTTTTAGAATGATTAACAATCGTTGAGCAGGTGCTTCAAAACCTGATAAAAAGTAACCGTGTCTAGTTGCAAGACACTCCAAGACGTCTGTGTACGCTCTTTGCAAGGACACTAATTTCCTCCTATGGCACCATCCTTATCCTCCTCAAATACTTGGTGAACATTTGATCAACAATTAGCATCCAGGAACCATAAAAGGACAAAGTTAGGAGGGGTATTCTGCTGCCCATGACCACCAGTGACCATCAAAGACCCTCAGGCATGTGTACAAATGAACTGCTTATGGAACAGGGATGGAAGCGCATGGCTAGATTAGAATAACAAGTTGTAATGATGGTTATCTAATTAGATAGGCGGGAGTTTGCATATCCGTATGTATAAACTATGCACAAAAACATTTCGTGGTGTGCTAGGTTTGTGGACTGCCACCTAGCATCCAGCACTGAATAAAGCAATAGCTCTTCTCTAAGCTAGACTAATTCCGAGAGCTTTACTTTCCAGGTAACAATACTACAAGAGCTTGAGGTATTCATAAATTCAATCTCCACTGGTACAGTGTTCCTGTGCTTTTGTCCTGTCCTTCACTTCCTTTAATGTTTTAGATTACACTTAACGCTAAACCAAAGAGTGTCCAACATAGTAGCCCAATTAAATTTATTATTGCTCTTTTTAAAAGACATCCTCAATATTAAAGTCTTTAAAAATTAAAAAAAAAATAGCACTGCACTGAAACATTTAAATCAGAAAATCATATTTAAGAAGTGTCCTCCCTTCCGTGTGGCTATAGACCACTTTCGTGAAAGTCTGAAAAGTAAAATGAAATAAAACTTCTATTTAAGTCAAAGAGAGTTTTACCACTGACAGTAACAGAGATAAGATTTCACTCAGTAGAAAGGTTCCAGACACTGAAACTTAGTATGAGATCTTTTGATGTCCTGATTTTTTGTTATAAAATAGCTATACAAAATTCAAACCAGATCCTGAAGCCTAGAAGACACATGCCTAGGAAGAAACCTTGTCTATTCAAAGATCTATTTATTTTTCTCTTTGGTATGTTTCATTTGAAACAAAATTTATATGGAAAAGTATAGAAAACATTTTATTTTATTTAAATTTAAAGCTGCAATCCTACGAACGCACAAAGAAATACACTTAAGTTATTAAAATCAATGTGCTAGCTCTCAATTATTGCATTTTAAAAATATTTCCTTGCTTCAGAATATTACTTCAGAAATCAATGTAAACTCAAGGGCTTGTGTCCCCCACATAATTTAATAGTGTGTTTGAAATGCATGAAATACTTCTTAACAAGCTGGTATATCCACATAGAGTAGTAGTGAAATGACATTCAGAGTCAAAGAAAATTGGCAATTCTGCAGCACTGCTTAAGTAGCTACTTCCATTTCTTGGGCTGGTTTGTTTGAATTTTTTTGATACTTCTTTATGGTGCTTCATTGAACAGACAGGAAATACACCCTAAAAGGTGTTTTTGCTGGGTAGGGTTGTATCTAATATTTGTACCTTTTTTTTTTTTAAATCTATATATTCTAAAGCTACAGCTAACTATTGTTTGAGCATGTAATTAATTTAAAGGCATATTTTGTCATCTTTATTCCCATTGCAGATTGTATTTCCTTTACTTTAGGACACTTCTTCAAATAGACAATTGGCACCTGAGTTATGCTGTTAAAAATAAAATGTCAAAGACTTTTTTAAATATGCTTGCATACTCAAGTTTTGAAGTCCAGACAAGAAGAGGTGATGATATGTGTTTAGTGTACTATCATGGTTGGGTCAGGATGTAACCTAGGCATGGATCCAGCCACTGGGGCTGAGAGAGCTGCTGAACCAAGAGAGCAATGAAATCTTTGTAGTCTAGCACTTAGGGTGATCAGCTGGAAAAAGGAACTCTAATTTCTGTTTATGTGTCCTATTTAGCCACAGATCTCATTTAGGTACCTGATTTTTTTTTAGGGGAAAAGATGTAACTTTGGCATTTGCTGTATTCCTTTATTTTAGTATTAGTTGCTATGTTATGTTATTATTATTGTACTATTTGCAATTACTTTTCATTGCTTCCAATGCAAGCTGAGCAGCACCATTTTCCCCTCCAGTTTACAAAGGATGTCCCATCCTGGGCTTTGCTGATGCTCAGGAAGATGTCCATGGAGTCAGGCATGCATGCACAGAGGGAGACAAAAGCAGGATCTATGTGGGTCAAGTCATTCTGGTGTAAGAGCAGAGTACCTACATCTTTTAAAATACAAATATATACAGTACCAGCCTGTTCCTCGGTTGCAATGGAGCACCTCTGTCAGACAGCAGTATAGGAATGGTAGTATGGCCATCCAACCTCTTCCACAGCACTGTGAAAAGAATATAAAGGTCGCAGACTGCAGCCATCATTTTGAGGCCCTTGAGATGAAAGCCAGTAACTGGTAACATAACAGTTGAATTTGGTGTGAAGTGTTAATGATAGTATGCCAGTAATGTTGTTTGGTTTTTTTATAAATGATTTTTATTATTTTAAATGTAGAAGAAATATATGACATCCATTCAAAAATACACTGAAACTAAAAATTAAAAAAAATATTTAAAAAGGCAGATTGTTTTATGTACCAAGGCTTAACCTTGGGAAGAGCAAGTATTTCCTCGGACAAGGAAATTCTGAGATCCATGATCTTAGTGATGGGCAAAGGCCTGTATTTTCTTTTGCCAAGGCTAAGGCAAAGCCGCATATTCTCTTGGCTTCTTTGACTTACTTTTCTGGATTGTATACAAAATTGCCTCAATGTATAATAACAATGACACCTGAGGTTGAAATAGGGGATTCATAACTTTAGCAGAGGGAAATACATATGTGAAGAAAGAATACAAACAAAACGTACTAAGCTTAATATTAAAACAATTACATAAAGAATTATAAAGCTAGGCCATTGTATTTTACTACTCTTCCATACATACAGACAAGAATTTTTTAATTTTCTTTTTTTTAATTTATCTTGTAAAATCACTTTTCTTCAAGAGATAGACAATGGAAACTACCAAAGTGAGCTATCAAATGTGCTTGAAAATATGTTTTTATATCAGATACATTACTCAATTCCACTTTTGTTGAACTCAATGAGTAATAAGATAAGGTCTAAAATTCTACAGATCCATATGGTTATTTTGGGGTTTGGTTCTAAGTCAGAATTTTGTAAAGAATTATTTTTAATAATATTCTTGCTTCTTGTTTACCTCACTGTTGTAGAATATGGTTGTTCAGGGCTTTGTGTCAGAGGAAGAGATTTCTCTGCCACCAGCTTCTCTCTGCAGACTAAGCGAATTAAATAAAATAGAATAGAGATTTCAACCCTAATAAATATGACTCTGTATTAAGCCACTGTGTCACTTTTGTAGCTCTTTCAATAAAGCCAGGAGAGATTGATCCTAAAGACTTTTTAATCATTGTGCATGACATTAGAAATATTTTTTCAATCCTACCCTATCAAACCAATTGCTTAAACTTCAAAATCACATACCCTGTATTGACTGGTATGAGTTATTTTGTTAGTGCAAAAGACAATTGTCAGAGTATCACATAAAATTCATCTTATTTTTTTCTTTGAAGTAGTGTCACAAGAGAGACTGTTTTTCACTGCTGCAATATTCAATAGATTATGAAACATAATCACAGTACGTGACACAGAAAGTGGTGCCACAAAAACAATTACACTGATTTTTTTCCTGTTGATTTTACCAAATGCCATTCAAGACATACTTGGAAAGTCCCTTATGTGAGTTTTACTCTTTATTTCTACTGTTGATTAGCTTCCCATTACATTATATTTAACTTACATTTGATATGGAAAAGCAAAACTACGATACATGCTCATGAAGCTACACACTGAAATATTAAAGATTTTAATGATATGATCATGTTAAATGCATTAATGAATCAATTTTTTCAGATCTAGGCTCTAATTCTATGTTTTTCTTAAGATATTCATCACAAACTTAGTGATGTCAGTATTATATCCAAAAAAAAAATAATTTAATATAAATCCATGTTCCTTTTGTTTCTTATTAAGGTTTCCAATCCTAACACTGCAAGTGAGCCTTAACATAGGTCTTTTAAAGATTTTAGTGCCTTTAAATACAGATCTCCTTCATCCACAGAACTGAAGTTACAATTATAATTCTGCACCAGGTAAAGTTATCTTTCAAGTCTGCAAATCAAAGTACTGAGGGTTTGTTTTTTTGTGTCGGGGGGCGGCAGTTATTATTATCAAGCATTGCTCTATGTGCCTGGAAGGTATAGTAGCAAGAAGGTTGGAATGATATTCACACTGCTGAACTGATGTTATTAACAGTTCTTCTGTTATCCTGTAGGTCACTTGCTATAGAGGACAACGTTGTAAATCTAGTGAGGATCCTTCAGACACTAAGTCAAAGGTTAAAAGAGGCTATAGAAAATAAATGGCTAAACTGTTCCTATGGGAGCTTTCTATGCACAGTATGTTGGTGGGATACGAGTTTCCACAGCAACCACAGATTCAATATCAGAGCGTAACCCTCCTACATTATGGTATATTACCTGTGATTCCTTATGCCTAGCTAGTGTATTTTTATGGCCTCCTCAACTATTATTGTACTGAGTATATTTTTCATCTGTACTTGCTTTTCTTTAAAACCAGACTTCTAAGGTACCTCATAGGCCATAAAAGCTTTGAAAATATTTAAGAGATTGTCTTCTCTTACACATCAGGTAAATGAACATGTTCATGACCTTGGCAATTTCAGGAACAGTTGTCTTTACACGAGAATGGATTGATTCTGAATAATTTCTACAGTGTGTTGTTTTATAAATAATGGAGAGAGGAGCTGGGAAAAGTTTAATTTTCTTTTCTTCATTTTTATTTACTTTTCCACATATAAGAAATTTTATGTGTGGTACTACAAAAGTGGTTTGTTCTGCTAATATACCCTCACCTATTTCTCCATCAGGGTATGAGAGGGTAGCCACTTATAAGCAACTTTAGAAGAGAGATTTCTGGGAATGTCATTATTTATATAACTAAAAGTTTGACGATCTTTCAAAATTCTTTTTTCTATTTCAAGCAGTATAGAGTCCCAGAGCCTGCATATAAACATCTATAATAATTGGCTAATGACTTATTATTGCGCTATACTAACACCTGAATTCCTATTGACAAAGCTGCTTTTCTATGTGGGTATATATGAGGAGACGAACTTTTCACAAGAGAGCTTTCATTCTAAATAAATAAAAAATGGTGTGATTATACCTGGAACACAGTTAAGCGAAGCAAATTAAAAGAAAAGGCTTATGATCTATGTTGCTTGAGTTAGCAAAACAATTAAACATATCCTGAACTTAAAAAAATTGATTTCTTATTACGGTGTATTTCTTAAGATATGATGTTGAGCGTGCACAGGTTAGATTGATGCTCCCTGTGGCTTTGGTCAGATTGGTGTGTGCATTACACGGTTTGTTGTGCAAACCCCAATTGTCTGTTAGAGATTGGCACTGAAAGTCTTTCTGTGATCAATGAGTGATCTGTGGCTCCTGTACCAGAACTGTTCTGCACAGCTCCACTTGTGGAGGACAAATAGAGAAATAAGTCACATTTAGCTGAAGAGCTAAAAAGATGACTCGAAAAAAAATATTAAAAAATTACAGGCAAAATAGAAACAGGGATTCATAAATCTTATTTCCCCTAAGCATATTTGCTTAGGAATCTAACTAATAGGAAATGACGAGATTTCTTTGCAAAGCTATGCAACAGTTCATATGGGCCAGTGAAATGAACACACATATTACATAAGAGAGGCTTAGATTTTTTGCTTTTGTTATGTTTCTTTTCCTTCTGAACAAACTTCGTGTTCTAGTGATGTTTCATCATATGATTTTCCTCCAAATCCTACAAATTGGCAGGAGGTTACTGAAAATCACCAAGAGTGATCAAGTTACTAGAAGCATTATTTGACAAAAAAAAAAGTCAACCCAACCCAAACTAAACCAAAACACCAATAATAATAAAAACAAACTAGCCACTTTTAGCCTCTTTATTGGCCAAATCCAGACTGTATTTTACCAGCAGAGTCATTGGTGAATGAATTTCTCTAAAATGCACGGAAAGCAACAGTAGCAGCATACGTATGTGGTTAAGTTACGAAATTAATTATTTTTTTTAGCAACTATGGATAATAAATGAATTGAGATCATTGTAATTTCAGATTTACGATGGAAAAAATAGCTCATAATTATTTTGTCTATTACATTCAAGTCATTCTGAAGAAGTAAAAGGGAAATTAACAGACAAAATTTCCTTGTATAACTTCTCTCCTATGGTTTTGCAGGATGTGTCTTAAATTGAGCACTGGAACAGGCTGCCCAAAGTAGTGGTTGAGTCTTTAGGTAGGTTGAGTCTGAAGGTATTTAAAAGGTATATAACTGTGGCACGTAGGGACATGGTTTAGCAGTGGACTTAGTAGAGCTAGGTTAATGATTGGCTTCCAAAATAAATTATGCTAAATAGCAAATCTAAGTCAAAATTTAAGAGGAATCACAGATTTTAAACCACAAAAGTTTTTATGTTGATGCAATTTTCTCAAAGCTACAAATGTTAAAAAAGAAATGAAAGTTTTAACAAATTTATTATAAACACATAATTCAACTTAAAATTATTAATCATCTGTACTAAATATTGGTCACTGAAATGTTATATATTGCAGCACTGTCTGTAGTGGAGAATGTAGAATTTTAATGCAAAAAACATGCTTTTTTCTTCAGGTTTCATTGTGATATATAATTTTTTCTATAATAATTAAATTTTACTGGGACAGAAAGAAAGAATGACACTGTATCCTGATCATCAGTGCATTCATCTAAGAGAACCAAATTCCATTTCTTGTTGCAATCAAAGAATTTACACAAAAGGGAACAGATTCAAGAGGAGAGACTGGTAAAGAATCACCACCACCATGTAAACTGATGGATATGACAGTCTTTGGCGGTGTGTGTGATCTTGGTTTAAAAACTTGTCATAATTTGGCTAGGGAAGAAATAGAAATGAAGGAGTTTAGTGTACTGAGTGATTTTTCTAACAACATATTAAAATAAAAGGTCATGGTGAAGAATAAAAACCCACAAAATTTCAAAGCCAAAATCCTTTTCTGCCTTTTGAGGTCTGATTTAAAAGCCATATATTAATAAAATAGATCAGATAAAACTTTGGAGGTAAGAATAAAAGAGCTTCAATTTATGACTTCTACCAGAACTAAGAGTCTTTTAAATTTGAGAACATTTAAATGCTTCCTAAGTTAGCTTGCAGCTAATTTGACTTTTGAAAATAAAAGTCTTGGACTTCAGTGTTTAAAATTAAGTTTGTCAGAAAACCACACAAATGAGTAAAAAAAAAAAAGAGAGTTCTTTCTCAATTTCTTCTCTTTTATAAATCACATGCTATATTATATATATTAGAAAGATATACACATCACATAATATTGAAAGTATTAATTTATAAAAACCTGTAGAAGAACTAAAAAAAAATAAAAATGTATCCATTGTAGATGACATTTTGAAGAGTCCATCACTAAAATTCAAAATATTTTTTATAAGTCACTTTTTAAAATGTCTTCAGGCTTACAAGCACATTTCTGTGTGTTTTAATAATTGATAGAAGTGCTGATGCTGTTCCAATGTTGGAGTATAATTTTTTGTTTGCTTTGGTGGCTTTTTCAAAAAAGAAAGAAGAAAGAAGGAAAAGGAAGGAAGGAAGCAAGTAAGGAAGGAACTTACTTGCTCTGTGTCAATCCTCAGTTGAGCCGGAACAAGATTATATCTGTCACAGACGATAAAAACATATTTATTTTTCATTGTATGAATGTATCACTTTAAAGACTGCTGTCAAGAAATGTGATAAATCTAACTAATATTATTTGACATTATAGCTTTCATTTTGGTCTCCAATGCAGCTGAATATGATAGACAAAAAACTTGCAATCAAAAATATAGGAAAAAAGGGTTTTTTCAGGTCAAGTTTGGTGCTTGTTTTATTGGATGTGTTATAGAAATGAGAGTTTCAGGAGTTAAAAGGTAAAAGTAGATCTTGATATATCTTAATCAAACTTCTGTCACAGACTTCTTGTGAGACTTCTAAAGGCCCCTCTAATGCCCTTCTTCCATGCTTTCCGGTTCTTCTGTGTTCTTTCTCTTTTCTCTCATTCTTTCTTAATTTTCCAATAAAAGTGTCATTTCTTTGGGGTAGAGGTCACTTTATCCTGCTAAATTAGTATTCAGTTCATTTGACTTATGTGAATCAACATAATTAGTTTTTCCTGTTACAAAATAGCTAGTACAAAAAGCAGGGGGAAAAAAGAAAACTGTAACAATTACTTTAAAAAATAAAAGAAAACAAGAAAAGGAAAAAAAAGAAACACAAATAATGCCGGGAAAGGATAACATTTGTAAGAGAATGAAGACTTGAAAAAACCATGAAGACACAAACTATGGGAATACTATATAAATGAAAGGTAATGACAGGTAAATTACAGGATAGCTCACCAAATATTACTATAACAAATATAAAGCAAAAGATCATATGTAGAAAAAAGCAAGAAAAGTTTGGCAATTGGCAATACAAAAGTTCCCCTCAAAAGAATAAGATTATGTTCAGAAAAAGCAGAACTTTGGCAGCAAATCTTATAGAAAAGCAGAATAGATCAAAGGAAGAAATATTTATGTAATTTGTGTATGAATTCTTTGTGAGTTTGTCTACCATACTACTACAAACAAGACCAGCATATGAAAACCAAAGACAGATGAAATAAAGACTTTTGAAGAAAGAACTGTACAGAAAACAAGTGTTTAAGCCTAAGAGGCATCACATTCAACTGAGAAAGGAACTGACCTTTCATTAAAGGAAGAAACAAAGAAATAAATCTTTCAAACTCCATGCACATTACTGAAACACTGAACATATTTGTCTCCTGCCTTAAGACAAAATATAAGTATTTTTTTATAAATAATTCTGTTAGTTCTAGATTTAAACTTGTTGAATAGTGAAAACTACTACAGATGTTCTGTAGCATCCATCGCAAATGTTTTAACAAAATAATTATTAGGGGTCAATTTTTTTCAATTTGGGGAAAAACAGTGAGTTTCAGATGAGACTAAAATATAAACAAAGATGTAACTTATAGAAAAGCTGGGTAATTTTTCAAGATAGACATCTTTTAATTAGGTTGTAAATATTTTTTGTTTGCAGTATCTATAATGTATGTACATATGTATCATTATCTTCTGTATCTTGTTTTTTCATTGAGGAATAATGAAAATAAAACTAAGTTTTCTTATTAACAGCCTCTGAGCCCTCTGTCCTTGAGATGTTAAATATACAAAACTGACTCCTGTGAGTCTTACCCTGAAAAATCTGGCTAATGATAAAATTTGTCCATGATTAGTAACATTTTCTTTAGTTTTTGTTTGCAGATGGATTTTAGGTGCCTTTTCGTATATCTTTTCTCAAACATTTCATTTAAAAGAAATCTGTTCAAAACAGTGCTGTAAACAGTCAGACAAAAAGTAAATTTTTCATTCTATTTTGTCAAGCTCGCGTGAAACTTAGAAGCTGATGTCCTATTTCTAAAGATACAAAGAACTGCAGATTACCAGAAATGCGTAGATCACATCTGAACAAAATAAAATGCTAAGCAATATGCCTGCATAATGCTCATTGCCTGTTACAGTATTTAGACAAAGTTTTCTTTTGTGATCAAATATGAGTGGCAGGCATGCTTTGTGTTCATGTCATGGGGATGATCGGCTGGTGACGCCCACCCACTTTTGTACAGTTCTGTATGCACTACAGAACCTGAGCCAGGCAGTGTGCAGTGCATGCATTCTGACTAAGATAAGCCAAGTGAAACAAAACTTCTATTTTTCAAAGTCTTTTAGAACCCATGAAGATTTAATCAGCTCATATTGATTATATGGCACTGTGTCCTACTTCTTAATGACTAGTCTTGTAGATTTTCACTTTATCAATCAAGGCAAAGAAGTATAACATTAAAAAATAAAGGTACAGCTTGTATTTATTTTTCTTTACATGGATCAGTGTTTTGAAAATACTGTAAAGAATATTACTTTGAAGATAGGAGAGAAAAAAAGCCCCAGATTTATAATCATCCCTTAACAATCAAATTAAAACTAGGGTCAAAATAGAGCAACATGTAGAATACCAAATGTATCAAGAAATCCTGACAGTTACTGAACATTTAGCTTGTGCTTACAGTTTCATTTATTTCACTGGAAACAGTACCTACTGAACAGACAGCTAAAACTTGCTAAGATTTGCCTCCTACATTAAGATTTATTTATTTACTTTTAACAAATTCACAGGAATGTAGACACTAGTATCGCAGAAAAGATTCTAGGCTACTGTCTCCTGTGACAGAACTGGATTGAAAACTTTGATTATCTGTTCTGAAATGCTATACCATCAACAAATATAAGTGTGGAAAGTAAGTCGGTAACTTTTGTTACTCAGGGTTATTTTTCCCCCACTTCTGGGACTATCAGCGTATTGTTCCATGTCCAGACAAAATTGAAATTCAGCCAGTAATGCCCAAGTGTTTTCATATTTGGCTTCTAGGTGTCCCAAATTATTTAGCTTTAGATAGTAGTTGCTCTCTCAGACGAACCTGGAATCTCAAAAGAAAGCTATGCTTCTGGTGTCCAGTAGTATTGATATTTATATTTTAGTTTTACATTTTCATGTGGGAAATTATATTCCTCCCCTTGCTTTCCTTACCCAGATCCCTCCACTCTGATTTATTTTGAAGGTCAGCCTTGGAACAGGAATTTCAAACTCTGCAGGTGAGATAGAGAAATTCTTAAGAGGACTGTTTTACACATTTCAGAATAATTTACACTGTTCAGAGTTTAATAACTCAGCTGAGAAAATCCCAAAGAACAGTAAAGACAGCTGAACTCAATCCTAACCTGTGTTCCCATAGTACCTAATGGAGCAGAAATGCAGTGTTTTCCAGAAATGTCCATCTTGCAGTTGGTTTGCAGTGGTCCATACCACACTACCACATACCACATCACTTTCAAAGATCAGTAAAGAACTGTCTCTTGCCCATCTGGTCTGCTCTCTAAATCATGTTCAACTTACTATCTGTTTCTTTTTCTACAGTAATATCCTTAAAAGAATAAAATTCACTCTACAATTAATGTTCTGAAGTATTTCCCTTGATCATTGTTTTCCCAAGTATATTTCATACATTTATCAAAAGGATGTCTAGCAACATATACACCTAACACATAACTTGTATAATGAATAGATTTGCCTTTAGTTTTTGTGTCTATAAGTTACTGTGCACGTGACTTGGCCTTATTTAACTGCATCTCTCCAAGAAAAGAGACAAAGTTCCAGCTAACTTTGAAAAAAATAGCTAGGGAGATATCTAAGGTTTATCATGGGGGTTCATCCTTGTAAAAAGCAATGAAGTGTACTTAAGCAGTCCCAGTGAGGGAATATTTTGCGGAGAGTTCACAGGATTATAGGAGACAGAGTACACGGGGGAAAAAGCAATGTTGTACACTCCTGTGCAGCACTGAATGTAACAGAAAAAGAAGAGTGAAGGTTGAAATATACATATGCATGAACATGCAGATGATATGTGGTTAATTCTTTAAATGAATTCAGACAAACAAAAGGAAACCAGCTGCTGCTATATCATCCCTGAAGTATTTCTTTGGAGAGTGACTTCCCTCTATCCATGTACTAAATTCTGAGTGCTTCCCAGTGGCCTTTATATTTCTGGCCTTCTAATGAATTTTATAGTAAAAACCTGCTCAGTATTTTGTGGATACTTGTGTATAAAACATATATTCTGTTTCATTTGTTCATGTCACACTTGTTTAATGGGATTTATTTAGGATTAGGACTTTATTTAGGTAGACTACAAACTGGAAAACTATCCATGTAGCAGCAGTTGTTCTAGTCAAGGACCAAATACATCTTAATATAACACCACTGAACAATAAAAAATTCAAGAGGACACTTTACATGGAATCAGTACTCATGCAGGACTTACTTAAAAAAATAATAATAAATTTAAAAAATGATAATTTTGGAAATCTAGCATTAAAGTAAGGATTGATCCCCCAGCTTTTTTAATGTTTTGCCAATATATAAGTTCTCTTCCTTAGAGATTTTCTTTTCCTTAAACAGCATATGAAGAAGAGAAATTAACAAGAGTTGCTGTCACTGCAACTGAAAAGGTGTTAAAGTCTGTATATGGCTGCAATAAAAATGGACGAATTCTGTCCACTTAAACCCTGATTGGTCAAGTTTTGACGGTACCTAGCAGCTGCATGCCTGCCCATGTTGAGGAGCACTCTCTCTCTTGATGAGTAGAAGTCTGGTGCTCTCTGTACCTGGTGCTCTCTTTAGAACAGTGAAACCTTCTTGAATTCGGCAAATGAAAGATTCAGGAATTCAATCCAAAACCAAGAAGAGTCCCCTGGATCAAAGGAGAAATGAATCTGCATCTTTAAGGTGGAAAATCTAGCCAGCACTAGAACTAGAACAACAGAATACTCTCAATTACCAGAGTGGTAATTAAATAGTCTCTGGACCTGGGAATGAGCATATATAGGGGTTGTCACATGTACTTGAGATAGAAACATTTTCATTTTCATGTTTAATAAATGTCTAGCTATTTTTTTGTTACAAAATCACAGTCAGAAAGGTAATTTTACCATTATACTTTAGAATGTCTCCTCTACAAATCAAGGATAAATAATTGTTCCATGCAAATTAATAAAACTGTAATTGCTGTAATTATGTCTCACACAGTTGGCTTTAGCTAGTGGTGGAAGCTACCTGCAAGCCTTCCAGCTGCAGCTATTATGTACACTGAATGATAGAAGGACCCACTGAACAACTCAGCAGAATCATGAGTGAAGGAGTTTGTTTGTGTATCCAAAAGAAAGACATTTGTCCTGAGGAATTAATGTTAAATCCTTTCAGTAGCATTGTAGCAGCAGAGGAATTACAGAAATCCAAACTAACTGCTAAAAGTTAGTGGAAAATGAATATTTTCTAAGGTTTAATAATGTGTTAGGGAGTGAAAAAGTGGAGAGACTGTAAAATGTTCTGAAGATATTAAAAAAAAATACTAGTACATAACTTGCTATTTCTGAGGACTAGTCTGGTGATACAGTTTACAGGACAACACTCAAGTGAAAAAAAGTATCAAGACAGACAGACCTACCAGAGGGAATGCATTCCTGGACCTTCTGGTCACCAACACAAGTGAGTTATTCAGGGACATCAAGACTGGAGGCAGCTGGGGCTGCAGTGGTCATGCACTGGTGGAGTTTGCAGTTCTGAGGGATATGGGTCAGGCAAAGAGTAAAATCAGCACTGTGATTTTAGGAAAGCAAAATTCCAGATGTTCAAGGAGTTAGGCAATAGAACTCCCTGAGAAACTGCCCTCAGGGACAAAGGAGCATAACAGAGATGGTAGATCTTTAAAAGTGCTTTGCATAGAGTGCAGGAGCTCTAAGTAGTGACATGTATCCTGGGAAAAGTATAGGGACATTGCCCAGTTATGTATGGATGGGGTCAGAAAGACAAAGGTGTAGATGGAACTGAATAAAGAATAGTAAGAAGAGCTTCTATAGGTGTATCAGACAGAAAAAAGAAGATCAAAGAGAGCATATCTCCTCTGATGAACAATGCTGTCAAACTGGTAACAACGGACAAGGAAAAGGCTGAGGTGTGCAACATTTTTTTTTGCCTCAGTCTTCACTGACAACCTCTCTTCCCACACCTCATGAGTAGATGGACAACAAGACAGAGACTGGGGGAACAAAGTCCCTCCCACTGTAAGAGAAGATCTGGTTCATGACCACCTGAGGAACTTGAACATACGTAAATCTACAGGATCTGACTCTAGTTGCGTTCTAGAGTCCTAAGGAAACTAGCTGATGGAGTTGCCAAGCCACCCTCCATAATATTTGAAAAGTCAAAGCATCACTTTAAGAGTCTGATGAAGGAGTCAGTAGGGATGACAGTAATTTAAAACGGGTGTTGATGATTCTGTCAACTTATATTAAAGAAATTGAATGCAAATCACTTACAGATTTGAACTGTTAAATTCTATGTAACGTACTGGTTTCCTAGGAAGTGATTAATGACTTAGAGTCTGGAGCAATCTGTTAAACATGCACACTCTTGGACATAAACTCACTGTGCTGGAAGAAGACTACCAATAAATACTGAGGTAATATTCAGAACTGAGGTAATATTCCGAACCTTTTTCTCTTAACCCATCTATATTCTGATGGTTGCTTCTGGAAGTAACTAACAAGAAGATAAATTTGGTATCAACTGAAGTAGTTACTTTTTCCACATAATTTCTTCATATCAGTTCTTAAATGTTAGATTGCCAAATATTTAAAATACCCAAATAGATGAGAAAATCAAGTGTGCCCATATTCATGCTCTGGCATTGATATTCTTGGACGTATCAAAACATTTTTCCAGACAGCAGTTGCTTCCCACGCTTGGACAGCAGAAGTGCATCCATCACAATGACGCCTTATTCTAAATGGAATTTTCTAGATACGAATTTAATAGAAATTAGTATTGAAGTTATAAATATCATTAAAAAGACATGCAGCTATGTAATATATATTTCTCTATGTATGCAATAAATACTTGCCTTCATCAATGTGACATGCAATGAAGACAATAAATTGTTCCGATGAGAAAGCCAAAAAATATACAAGGAAAGAATGAAGGAGATGAAACTAGGCAACTTAAATTTAAATTTCAAAACGGCTAAAACTTTTATGAAAGTATCTAAATATGGGAATACAATTAATAAGCATACACATGGAGGACATCCACAAATATTTCTTTATTTCTTATATTATATTTAACCGGTACTATTTAGCAAATATCTAAAATGCACATTCAGAAATACAAAAGCACTTTAATTTCATTATTTTATTAAATTTTACTTGGAGCAGTAAAGGCAATTGGGCAAAAGAATCTCATCAAACCAAAAAGTAATTAGGTAAGAGCTAAATAAGATCATCAGCCATAGAGGAAATCTGGAGCAGGAGGCAAGGGTGAAACATTCATTACCCTTCATATTCATGCACATATGGGCCTGATATAGCAAAAGGATTATGATTGCCCTCAATTTCAAGACAGAAACAAATTTTAAAAGGTGCAGAACAATTGTTAGGAACTAAAGATCAGACAGCAATCAGCCATACATGATAGAGTCCAGTGACTAATCTATCCTCTTCAACATCTTTGTTGATGATTTAGATGAGGAAATTGGGTGCACCCTCAGTAAGTTTGCAGACGACACCAAGCTGAGGGGAAATGTCAATCTGCCAGAGGGTAGGATGGCTCTGCAGAGGGATCTGGACAGGTTGGATCACGGGGCAGAGGCCAATGGGATGAGGTTTAATGTGGCAAAGTGCCGGGTCCTGCACTTTGGCCACAACAACCCCAGGCACCGCTACAGGCTGGGAGCGGGGTGGCTGGAAAGCTGTGTAGAGGAAAAGGACTCTGGGGGTGTTGATTGATGCTCGCCTGGACATGAGCCGGCAGTGTGCCCAGGTG
>VWZZ01001881.1:80494-110385 GCA_013399095.1 Psophia crepitans
CACATCCCCCACACCCCTATTACCCATTAAACCATGTGCCTAAGTACCACATCCAACCTTTCTTTAAACACCCCCAGGGACAGTGACTCCATCACCTCCCTGGGCAACCTGTTCCAATGCCAATATATGCAACAATAATGAAAATTGCAGCCAGTGTAATTCTATAAATTGGCATCATGCTGTTAGGGAAACTCTAATCCATAAGACTGTTACACCAAACCTCCTGTTGCTTCTGAGTCCATGAAGTAAATGAAAAAGAGCCGTGTTCTCTTATGTTACATAAAAGCACAGAAAAAAGCGTTGGCAATAACAATTGAGACTTATGATTCTTGAAGACATTTTACATTATTCAAATTGCCTTAATAAGACTATATTGTTAAAATAAGGAGACTGTCCTATTTAATAGCTTACTAATGTCTGTCGTTGGCTTTAGGTAATTCAAATCTGTCTGGTCCTTTTTGGTTGGATATACAACCTTGAAGACATCAGAAAATTTAGCTAAACAGTTT
This sequence comes from Psophia crepitans, assembly GCA_013399095.1. Taxonomy (NCBI): domain Eukaryota; kingdom Metazoa; phylum Chordata; class Aves; order Gruiformes; family Psophiidae; genus Psophia; species Psophia crepitans. The sequence goes on from VWZZ01001881.1 coordinate 81,004, forward strand.
TGCAGAAGGATGAAGAATGTAATACTCAGCAGCACAAAGAGTCCACATTCACACTGGATCTCCTCTTGCCATGGTTGGGTTTTTGCTGTGGTTCTTGAAGTGGGGTTTTGTTTGTTTTTCTCTAACAAAGATTTCTTCAGCTTTTTTTTTCTGTTACAATAAAATTGGGCTTTAGAGTATAAATCTGAGATAGCAGTAATGTGCAAAATGAGCTGAAATTGATTCAATACTTTTTTTTTCTGATTATTTGAAATCTGCATCTTTACTCAGTTATACAACACAGTAAAAATATTGTTTTTTCACTATCTCAAGATACTTAAATAATTTTATAGGAATTCATTTGTATATACTTGAAATTATTATTTTCTGTTTTAATATTTTGAAAGTGTATCATAGTTTATTTTTCTAAGATATGAAATGTGTTCATCACCTTAGCTATCTTAGCTGTAACATTTCTGTCTCTCTTTTTTCCTTTTTTCTTCTGTTGTGATTAGTATTGTGTGCAAAGAAAAAAAAAAAAGAAATCTGAACTTGCTTTCTTCCTGAGGCTTCAACATTATCATCAGGAAGTGACAAAATAACTGAGGCAGATATTCGTCAACTTTTCCATTTTAAGAGAAAGGAAAATTTGTATTATCCTATATTCCTAGAATGCATTTTGTGATAAAGAACAATCCTTACTAATATTCTCTATTCTTACTTTCAAAATGTATTTTTATGGACATTTCTTTCAGATTTTTTAAACTTTATGGGTTTTTTTATTATTTTGAAACACTACTTACATTTACTTACTTGTACAATTCCCAATATTCAAAATATAACCTTGAAAACAATTCACATTAACTTAATTGATTTAGATTGCAGCAAAGAATTGTGCATGCAGAGGGCTTGGTAAATGTCACGATCATTTTTAGATAAGATGTTCACGTCCTTTCATGCTTATTCGTATGCCTAACATAGTATCCTTGCTTATCGAAGCTGCAATGGCTTTGGACTTCTGGGGTAGAGGAACAAGTCTCGGCCATTTCTTACTTCCATGTTAGAATAAGACTTGAGTTCAACAGACACTCTCTGCTCCCTGATTTGTATGGAAAGGAAACTCAGGCACACATATTGGAAGTTGTCATGTGCATGGAATGCTCCAACATGTACTTTATGAAGGCATATAGGGGGCCAGGAGCCCAGAGTATACTGTAGTCACTGTCATCCGCTAAATGTGGATAAGAATCCAAAACCTAGTTACAGGGGAATTCTTTTAAAAGCGAATTTGTACAAGTAACACACAGGTAAAAAGAAAGAATTCAACTCCAAATAGAAACCCCACATAGACACTTAAAAGTAAGTTTCTGTATTTAGTTAACACTGTAAACCAAAGAAAAAGTCTACAAATGAAAGATATGAAGACTATGCATTTTCTATTCGTGTTAAGGACAGTAATTTTACTTCTATTAACTTCCCTTATCTGACACGTGGAATTAGGAGTAAATTATTCTATCTGACTGAGAAGTAGGTACATTAGGAAGGCCTGGGTTTGTGTTTATTCAGTTCATAACTATACTCATATTTTCACCATAATTAGCAATCTAATTGCTTATATTAAGGGTCTGAGTCTACAAACACTTATGTATATGAAGAACTCTATTTCAGTTAATGTCCCAAGCAGAATTGTTTCCTTACTTACACCTGTCATGATATTTCTGTCTGATCTTCAGCTGCTACTGTTTTTTTTTTGTATATTAATGTTTCCAGTTCAGTAGACTTCTGCAAACTTGTAAAGTTTTTTTCTGGTGTAAAGCATGAAGTATATTAAAGACAGTAATGCATTTTTTTAATCTCCAAAACATTTCTAAAAAAAATAAATAATCGAAACCACCCTGACTATTTTGGGTTTTAATATGATCAAGAAGAGAAAAAAACACCCCATCTTACAACACATTACAGTAGTATTAAACATAGCCTCCTACCGCATTACCTTCAATGACTGTGAGAGATAGTATTAACCTGCCAGGCTACTTTCTTAGCTCTTTCATCTTTTGGCATGTTGAGAAAGAACCATACCCTCTGTAAGTCTCTTATCTCAACTTTTTTTTTTTTTTCCTTAAATCAACCACCAATATAACCTATCACCATATAGTCATTGACAGTCTTAAGTGAAACCACTTGCTGAGGACTTCTTGAAAGTCTAAATCCAATACATTTACTATTTTTTTCCAACTCCAGAATTATGCCAATCTATTCAGAGACTTCAAGTGGACCAGAAATGTAGTTTACCTTTTTGTTTTGTTCCTTATGCTCATTCTGCTGTTTAGCTTATATCTTTCGTTATTGCTTCAATCAGCTTCCTAAATATTGAGTGAGGGCTCATTGTTTTGTAAATTCCTGAATCATCTCGAATACTTTGGTATTAAAATAGCTACATTGTTTGAACTCATAGTTTCTTTCTTTCTGTCGTAGCTGTGTGACTGATTGCACGTCTTTGTTAGTAGCCAGGCTATTTCATTTTAAGTTCTTTCGAAGAACTCTCAGGTGAGAACCATCTGCTTCTATGAATGTTTGCTCTTTAATATATCACTTTGGGCTCCTTCTCACTTCTCATTATCTGACAACAACTCATCTTCATTACCTGAAGAGAGCGGTTCCAAAGCACATCTCAACTTCCCAATGGTGGAAGTTGACATAAATCAATTATTTAACATCTTTGCAAGATGATTCTCTTTAGTTTTCCCTTTTTGTCTTTGTTAATCCAAGGGATTCAGAGATTATTTTTTTTCCTAAACTGATAAAGTCAAATCAAGTTTAATTTGATTTTTTAATAATAGTATTCAACTTACCTTTTGGTTCTCTTCATACCTGCTTTGTATTCCAATCTTTAAAAGTGTTTCCATTTTTTTCTGGTTGATAACAGTTTTGAGTCAATATGCATGACCAAACACTCTGACTGAACTCCAAACATAATAGAAATATCTACTTTCTGATGACTATATTCTACTTCCTACAAAAATCCCACTGGGGAGCTTTGTATAGAGTATCTCTCCAAAGCAGTTACAAATATTTATGTACTACCTATAATATGGTGACAAATCTCTATTAATAAGCAGAAAAAGGAATAATTTAACTTCTTTGTTCTTTGGGTTCCAGGAACAGTGCTACAAACAAAAAAATTGAACTAACATACAATAAAGATTTCTTTTAACTTCCATAACTACGTAGTGAAAAATCAAGCTTGCCACTTATCTTTTATTTCTCACTTAAAACAAATACTCTTTGTGTTAATACATAGCTGAAAATATTTACACCTTTGGCTAAAGCCCGTGCTCCATTATAAATTTTCATTATATGAGGCACAAATAACACCGTGTCAACCTTTCAACTGAAGAAAAAAATGTTCCATATAATGAATTCCATCATTTTGAATCTCAAAATCCCAGAAACTTTAGCATGCTGAATTATTTTACCAGGTATCCTGAACATAAATGCAAGAAGAATATATAGTAGAAATTTGTTGGATTTAAATTGTTTGCATTTGACAGAAAGAACAAGACATTGGAAATAATATTCTGAAAGGAAACTTTTTTTTTAAATGTGAACTTCTTTTTCGTTAGATATCTGTCTTCGTAGATACTTTTTAATGGCTTGAGCAATTTCAGCTGATTCTTATAGTTTGTGTGTTTGTATGTTTATTCTGGACTTTCTACTCTACAATATCATCTGATTTATTCCAGTTACCTATTTGTATATCTTGTTTTTTCTTCCTTTGCAACCTCTTTCATGTTCAAGTTCTTATCTGTTGAGTTGACCATATCAGGAACATGAAGACATATTCCTAATTTCGTGGAATTTTTTTTGAATGTTGCAAGAGACATGCATTGTAACTTTTTTGTCCCCATTAGCTAATGATACGCTTACTTTATGGCTTTATGACTCTTTTCCAAGCTTTTTTAAGTCCAGTATAAAATCTGAACATATTTATAATATGTAAAAATATTCACTTTTCTTAAATTTTTCACTACTGATAACCTCTGGTGTTTTTCATTGTTCTTTATGATCAGCTCAAAATGCAAAGCAAAATCAGTATTTTGTGTCTCTTCAGATGAGAATTACAGAAACATGGAACTATGTTGGGGATAAATATATTTTTTGTGTTGAAGAACACTATACACAGAGTATATATGTTTGGGATTCCTATGCTCAGCTGCAGGTGCCCAGTGTCATTTAGGATACCTGAGGGAACAGAAGAGCACCTAGGTTGGTCTGAGAAATCCACCCAAGGCTGGGGGAAATGGCAAAAGTGTTACACAAGATATGCATCCTTTGGGAGGCCAAAAAAAAAAAAGATTCCTAAAACATCTCCTGGATCTTATCCATGTTATATAATAAATGTTCATGACCAAGTGTGGTGAGTTGACCATGACTGGAGTCTAGGTGTTCACTAAAGCCGCTCTATCATTCTCCCTCCTTAACTAGACAGGGGAGAAAAGGTGTAATGAATGGCTTGTATGTGGAGATAGGGGTAGGGAAAGAATGTTTGGTAATTACCTTTCTGGGAAAAACAGACCAGACTTAGAGAGGAATTAATCTAATTTATTATCAAGCAGAACACAGAGCAGAGCAGTGAGAAATAAAACCAAATCTTAAAACACCTTCCCCCACCCCTCCCTTCTTCCAGGGCTTAACTTCCAACCACTCCCTGCTCCCCCCGCAGCGGCAAGGGGAACGGGACTGGGGATTATGGTCAGTTGAACATGTTGTTTTGGCCTCTTCTTCCTCAGGGAGAGGACTCCTCTCCTTCTCCAGCGTGAGGTCTCTGTCATGGGAGACAGTCCTCCATGAACTTCTTCAACATGAGTCATTCCCACAGGCTACAGTTATTCATGAACTGCTCCCGTGGGTCTCTCCCACCGGATGCAGAGCTTTAGGAGCAGACTACTCCAGCGTGGGTCCCCCACAGGGTCACAAGTCCTGCCAGTAAACCTGCTCTGGCATGGGCTCCTCTCTCCACAGATCCACAGGTCCTGCCAGGACCTTGCTCCAGTGTGGGCTTCCCATGGGGTCACAGTCTCCTTCAGGTGTCTCCACCTGCTCCAGTGTGGGGTCTTCCACAGGCTGCAGGTGGAATCTCTACACCACATCACCCCTCCTCCATAGTCTTCAGGGGGACGGCCTGCTTCACCATGATCTTCACCATGGGCTGCAGGGGAATCTCTGCTCTGGTGCTTGGAGCACCTCCTGCCCCTCCTTCTTCATTGACCTTGTTGTCTTGGGAGTTTTTTACATCTTCTCACTCCTCTCTCTGGCTGCAAAAACTCCCACAGTTATTTTTTTTCCTACTTAACTCTGTTATTCCAGAGGTGCTACCACTGTTGTTGATTGACTCGCCCTTGGCCAGTGGCAGGTCCATCTTGGAGCTGGCTGGCATTGGCTCTATCGGACACAGGGGAAGCTTCTAGCAGCTTCTTTCAGAAGCTGCCATCCCTGTGCCCTCCCCCCACCCCCACTACCAAAATCTTGCCACACAAATCCAAAACACCAAGCTTTTACCCACTGTTCAAGAAATGAGGCCAAAAATACACATGTATCTGGCTAAGAAAACCAGAGAGTGACTTACCTAACTAGGCCACAATCTATTTCATACAAAGGATATCTATTTCTGGTGGCAATGAACTAATAGATGTGTGAGAAATCAACAAAACAGTAAACCAAGTAGAATAGACATGAGACTGCTCAGGCTTGAACAACCTCACAGTTTAATTTCATATTTGTCCATTGGCAAGTCTGTTACATTTGTACTCATTCAAAGCTAAACATCACTACTTGATATTGGATCAGCTATATTGCTCTTCTTAATAGGTGGTGAATTTTACATCAGTTACTCCCCAGGCTTGGATCACAAACAAGGCTATTTTATAAAGTATTTTTTAAAAGCAAAGAAATAAACCTAGGTGGAAATGTTAAGATATATTATTTTATTTCCACCATGAAAACATAAGCAGAAATCTTAAGATATATTATTTTCATGCCATCATGAAAAAAGGAAAGATGCTTAGTAAGTGCTTCAAGTCCATTCATGAGCACATGATGAATACATCACTTTTTAGTAGCTGTCATGATTTTATGACTTGTCATACCTTAAACCAAGTTGACCTCATACGATCAAATTAGTTAATTTTGCAGTGTGATACTCTTCCTTTCAGTTGCACTTTTGGTCAATTGATGCATAGGCAAGGCCACCTTGTTTTTTATTCTTCAGTATATCATATATATATGTGTGTGTGTGTGTGTGTGTGTGTACACATATATGTGTGTGTATTGAATAGGGTAGCCCAACTCTAACTACTAATTATACACCTAACTTAAGGCAACAAAGATGGTGAAAGGTCTACAGGGGAAGTCGTATGAAGAGAGCCTGAAGTTCCTTGATTCGCTCAGCCTGGAGAAGAGGAGACTGAGGGGAGACCTTATCGCAGCCTACAGCTTCCTTGTCAGGGGGAGCAAAGAAGCAGGTGCTGATCTCCCTCTGGTGACCAGCAATAGAACCTGAGGGAATGGCATGAAGCTGTGACAGGGGAGGTTTAGGTTGGAGATCAGGAAGAGGTTCTTCATTGAGAGGGTGGTGGGGCACTGGAACAGGCTCCCCAGGGAGGTGGTCATTGCACCGAACTTGGCTGAGTTCAAGAAGAGTCTGGACGATGCTCTCAGTCATCTGCTCTGATTGGGCTGGTCCTGAGTGGAGCCAGGAGTTGGACTTGATGATCCTTATGGGTCCCTTCTAACTCTAGGTATTCTATGAATCTATGAATCTATTAACTTCTTTTGAAAAAGGCTAACAGAGGAGATTTAAACTGATGTAACTCTTTCTTTCCCACTTCAACATAATAGATTTACTCTGCGAAAGCTTTAAACCTGATGTAACATATTTAGTGGAGGATTGATACTCTTGGTAGGGGACTAATTGAGATACTGTCTATTGTTCTCATTCAATAGCCTATGTATGCAAAAAAAATAAGGTATACTAGTTCCTATGAAAACTACTATGAACATCTATCACAGGAGGGTGGTGGTGTCTGTGTTGCTTTTACATCTTCTAGTTTCCTATGCAAATAGACCATTTTACTCCCTTCTTCCATTCCACACTGAACCATAATGTCTGACATTTCTCCAGCAATTACCATTCCCACACCCTGCAGTGATTGTAAAAGTAGTTCTTGTAGTACCCTTCAGAGCTTACACCACTTCAGCTGTTCTGGTTTGGTGTATTATGAGTCTCATTTTGCAGCACTTACTCAGATGAACTTCTCATTGCCTTCGTTGATTTCTAACCACATGATGCAAATCAAAATGAGAGGTGAACATTAGCATAAATGCACTCTTTCACCCCTATGCTGTGCTGAAATCACATATGGTTGCTCCCATTCTAATAATATTGCTCCAGTGAGTTTCAGCACACTTGTAGATCAGTCTTTTCTGAATTTCTAAGCAAAAAGAATTCAGTACTGTTGCAAGGCTAGTAAAGATAACTTATTTTCAGTAAAAACAATGCACTGATTATGTAAAATCAGATTTTCCTATTATGATATGATACCCTACAGTCAAAGCCAGAACTAACTGCTAAACAAGGTTCAACAGCAGGGAAGAAAATGCATTTTTCTTTATGTGAAACTAATATTCCAATTATGCTCATATATTTCCTTCTGCATTTTTCTATTGTCCTAGAGAGCTCTGCAAGGAAAACGTCACATGTAGCATTCAAAAAGATGTAGAAAATTCTTTGTGACTGATTATTAAATAATTGTAATATTTCTGATAATAGTAAACATTATTGCACAAAATTAGAATTTAGCTGGAAGGACTTCAGAAGTCCTCATTCAAGGCAGTCATTGTTCTAAAAATATAAATATAAAAAATAACATCTTTCTATTGTTATTACAAAATTGCAGTTGTAGAGTCCACACTAAGAAAAAATATATACTACACTAACTTTTTCTTTTTCTCTTTATTCCTCCTTTTTTCTTTGCCGAATATCTAGCTAATAGGATATCCATGTTACTTCTCTCTTCCCTCCTAGCTGAAATATACTTAGTGTCTCTAGCTCTCTGTCCATCCAAATCTTTTTCTTCTTATAATCTTTGAAATCTTCTATTTCACTCAAACGGAACTTTTGTCTAAATGAGGACAATAGAACAGACCCAGTAATGACATGAGTACCCAGAAGCAATCAAGTATATAGCTTACTAACTGAGTCACGCCAACATGTCAAGACTACTTTATCTCTTTCTAACACAAAAAGCTCCTCAATTAATGTGCTTATTGCAGACATTCGGAATTGGATATTGCTGTTCTTTGATGTGAATCAGGAGGCAGTCAAACCTCATCTGCACTTTTGAGTGATATTTAGCTAAAACATCTAGTTACTGTGGGCTTTTAAACCATGCATTTTTCTTTCAAAATTTTCCTTTGAAGCAATGGCTAACTTAAGGAGGAGACATGGGTAGTACTTCTGTCTGGATCTATTTCTCAGACATAAGCTTGCTCAGATCCTAATATCTGAGCAAACTGATCCTTCAGTTGCTGATTAAACCTGCAAATACTCAAATTCGTGGGAGCTTTTCTTTTCCTTGTGTTTTGGGGTGGGGTTTTTTCCATAGTCATCCATATGGACAAAGCTAATGATTAGCTAATCAGCTTCCAAAAATGCAGCAGGACTTAGAAATTCACTACTCTTATTCTGAATCTGCCTGCCCAATGTAAGTTTTCAATCTCTAACTCACATAAAGGACAAAGACGAGATAACACTTATCTTAATAAGTAGAGGATGAGATCAAGAATAGAAAAAATAAATTAGGATTCATCTGCTCTAGCTGTATGTATCCAGTACTTACTAGGAGCTAGTCACTGGGAGATAGCGTCCTTTTATAACCAGTAGAGTTTTCTTCATTTTTAGAAAGCAATTAATATGATTGAGTTTAGATGATCACCTTTTAATTAACACAAATTGCTCCTTTGGAAGTAGATTTATTTTTTTTTTTTTGTCCAACGTGATTTCTAAAAAGAGATGTGGGCATCTAGCTTGTGTTTAGAAATCCAAATGCATAACAAGGGCCAATGTATTTCAACTCTAGGTTTTCTTTTTTCTCTGCCTTATTTGGAACAGCTGAGAGAGGACATCCATCCCATATAACAGATGATCTATTCAGCAGTAGTCTCCAAGGTACTATGAGGTAAATATCTTCTGGGGAAGCTATGGAACTTTTCTTTGAAAAAAGGAATACGAACTGGGTAAAGTTGGAGTTGTCTTACTGGGGAAAGTATGAGCGATCCTACAGTCTGATGGTTTAGGTAATGACCAAATGAAGACCAGGACCCATTTCCTGGTTTTGCTGTTGTGCATACATTCCAAAAGGACTGCTTCAGTAAAAGTAATAGTTTAAAAAAAAAACAAAACCAAACAAAAACATTTGATTGAGATCTTTGTTCCAATCATAGAAGTATATGGTCCTATTTCTGCTATTCCACATGACTAGCGGTTGCTCTAACCAATAGGTTATTATGTTTAAGGAAGGCCTCAGCCTAGAGTCTAGTAAAGGAGTCTGAGCCAAGAATACAGACAGATGAATCCCCCCTCCTGCCCACAATAAGGAACCTAATGCTGTAAGGAGGTAGAGAATAAGTCCTTTCCCTCCCCTTGACAATTTATTGCCTCCAACTTCCCACTACTTAATGCAACCATTCCTGTGAAATAGACAGGAAAGTTTTCTAGGCTATGAGTTGCTACTGTGCAGAAGTATTGAGAAGCACCCCATTAGACAACTGCATTAAGTCCTAAAGAGACATAGAACTTGTTTGGGGTTTTCCACCACACCCAGTTATCACTATACACAGGAACTGTTAGAAGCTTAATTTCTTCTTGTATAGACAAAATTGTTACTTGGCAACTTACTACTTGAGCAGCATACAACTTTGGCAGAAGATTTAATAAACTGAAAATATGCCCAAGAATTAGTCACTGCCGTGTCTAAAACCTTTTGTGGAATTAACCTAAGTCATTTGAAACTGTTTTGATAAAAGCAGTTTAATGAGGTATCAGGGGAGGGAGGAAAATTCATTTATTTTTTTCAAAAAAGTCCAAAGTACAATTGAGAGAAGGGTGGGAGGTCTTTCAACCATATTTTATTTATGGTTTTCATCAAAAAACAACTCCATATATCAAAGGGTCATGCCTCAAAGCACGAGTAAAATTTCATTAACAGGGCTTACTGTAATGTCTATTAAGATCTACATCATGCAGAAGAGAAAGAAATAGAAAACGTTCACACTGAGGCTAAAGAAAAAAAGATTTTTCTGTGGCTAAGACTACACAAAGCTATTGCTTTAAGTTACCTTTTCAAGACTTGATTTGATAAATTTGTTTTAAGCAAATACACCCATAAAGTCTGAACAGTTTATTTTATGACTACTCAAATAAAACGTTCTGATATACCAGCCCGTCCTTGCAAGTTTCAAGGTTACCCACAATAGATTAGAGCTGTCAAGCCTCATGGTGCTTATTATATAGTGTTCCTGTTAAGGTTTCCTATGAAACCATTAGCCTTTTCCTTTGACATTTCCTGTTCTGCATGGCTGAATGTGTTTATAAACCACATATTGCTTTGAAGGTAGTCTAAGTAGTGTTCAGGTTAAATTAGTTGCTAACAAGTTACACTTATTGAATTGCTTTTGTTTACACCACAAAAGAATATTGTTATCCTTGGTGGTTTCAATAGTTTCCTTTCAAGTAGCTTGTGTATAAGCATATTAATTATTTTCTTCTTAATAGGAACATTGAGAAATTGTGTTCTGGATGTTAATAATGAAGTTAATTAATTAGTTCTTACAACTTAGTGAAGTATGTCATAAAATTAGTTTAAATATTTTTTTCCTTGAGTAGGAAAGCAAGACAATCATTTTAAGGCACATTTTGCCTAACCATTCCGTAAGAAGATATCTGTAGGAATAGTAATAAATTTCTACTCAGTATTTCACAAAGAATGGGATAAAGTAAATGACTAGATGATCCTTGAGGTCTCTTCCAACCTTAATGATTCTATGATTCTATGATTAGAAAAATAAATGTGAAAAAATTAGCTAGGGAAAAAATCTAAACAAAACAATAAGACCATTAATACGTACACATACTACATTATAGAATTATTTCCACTAGTATTTTAAACCCATATGTACAGTTGTCTCATTCTTACTGTTTTCTTGGTTGAATATTTTTATGACTTTTCCCTCTTAAAACTAATGAAACTTTTAAAGCCAGTAGAATTGTGTAGCTAATATATTAATTTTTTAAAAAATAAAAATAAGCCTAAGGATTTTCCACAGATAGAATACTACAACCATAACACTTAAATCCAATAGCTATGTAAACTCCATAAACAGAATTTATGCTCCTAAGGCAGACAGAATGTCCCAGTGCAGATCCTCAGTTGCTGTGAGCTGAATTTCACCATTTGATAGCCTGATGGTAATTTACTTGAACCAGGCATCAGACCCCTCCTTAGGTAATTTCCCTGAGACAAAAACACGTGATCTAGCTTGCAGTATAATGGAAATATGGAGACGTTTCTGTTAAGCATTTAAATTACTTGTTCTCAACGACAACTGTGTACTAAGTGGATTGTTAATATAGTAAATGAAAAACAGTTTATTTGTTGCTTTCATAAAGCTTTATGCTATGTGCAATACTTTTGGATAACTTTTATAGCCCTCCACATCTTTGCAAGAGCCCAGTTGGCTGATGTTAAAAGAATACATAAATTTTCTACATTGCTTCCCCTAGAGTATATGGCAAGGGTTCAATATTTGCAGCTGACTCTATTTAGTAGACAATAATTCAGTGTGGAAAATTACCCAATACATACAAGTTGACACAGTTTAACATAATTGACAGTTTGCTGAGGGACATCCCAGCTGAATTAGCTTGCACAGGGAATAGCTGTCTATCTCAAGGTTAGACTCAGGGCACCTATAAAACCATGATATGCAAAGGTAGAGCAACTTTGCAGAGAGATTACCTCTCTCTTGACCTCATCGCAATAAATACAAAGCTTCTGATATTCACTCGCTGGGCACTTAAGTAGCATAAAATACAAACAACAAAAAGTAAATGCTCCTTTTATTGGGGTATAAAGCTATCCTGTGAGATATTAAAGCACTCATAACACATTTGTAATGTTTCTAAAATGCTAAAGTGTTATTCAGAGTTTGACAGCTAAATAGTGCAGCAACAGCAAGAACTGAAAAACATGTAGCACCTCTTGTTCTACATTTATCTTAATAATATATATACACTGTTCATATATGAACCTTACTGCAGTAATATTTTTATGTCTTTTGACAGTGTGTAAAATGATGAAAAGAAACATAAAAATCTGAGAAACATAGGAAGTTTCATTTTGAAATATTTTGCTGTATTTTCTCTACTTATAAGGAGGAAAGTAGGGCAGAAAGGAACCTTGAGCCAAGGTTTGACAGCAGTCTACAGAGAAAACAGCTGTTATAGGGAATATATCAGGAATTATTTAATTTGACTATGTTTTTACAGAAATACTTAGCCTGAGATTGTGACAACTACATAAACAGTAGATCTTGATGAACAGAAAGCTTTAACTTTGTTACTGTTGTTGTAATTTTTTTAATAATCCCAATTTCAGAATATTCAAGATGGAATTTCAAATATTTACATTAAAAAAAAAAAAGGAAGGAATTATCTTAAAAGTTTCAGCAATCAGCTTAATCAAGCCCCTTACTAGAAGTCCCTTTATTTCAAAGGGAAAAAAGTTACCTCAGAGTCTGTCTTCTCTGAACAGTACAATAGCAGTTCAAGAAGGATAAAAAATATTATTTAAAAAGATTTTATTTAGTATTGATTGCTTAATTTGAAATTCAAAGTGATCTGCAATGTTTGAACATATCTTGTCTAAATATCACCAAGTTTAAAAATTACCTTGAGAATGACAAAGGGAGTGAAAAAAAAATTCAGGGGAACTTAGGTGACCGCTCATGAACTTTGGATAATTAAATACTTAAGTAGTTTAAAAAAAGTATTTGCCTGAATTATAATTTAGGGTCTATTTTTCTTTTTTGTTACTGGTTTATATGTCACATAACATCAGGGATCAGATCCATAATTAAAATTCTTAAATAGGAGAGAAACATGATGATTAAATGGAAGGTGGAGATTCCCAAAAGAGATAATACATACAAAAAGAAACATTATAAAGCTAAGTCTGTGCCTTTGGCATGAGTTAAACTCAAATCACACAAAATGAAATGATCAGTCTCCTGAAGAGCGTTGCACAAATTCCATGGGTATCAATAAGACCAGAACTTCACTGCTTCACAACACTGAATAGTCAGTCTGGTATTTGTACTTAAAGCTTTGATGCAATTACCAGAATGTGTCAGTGTAATTGGATGACCAGAAAAAAATAGTAAATAAAATCACAAGCCATCTACTCAAATGATGACTTGTATTTTAGACCAACAGTGTCCTTGTATTTTCACTATAGCATAATGTTTAAGTCAGTTTTTGTGAATCCTTTTGCAGATATATTTTCACAAAGTAGCAGCAAAGGTTTCATTAACACATTAATAAAAATTATTTAAGAACTCAAAATCTATCTACTTGGAAAAACTGTTTTCTAATGGACAAGAAAGCGTACGTGTAACTACTTCCACCAGAAAACCTTTCAAAACTCAAAAATAATTATGAATAAAAATATTTATATGTACATGTCAGTGTTGTGTTTCTGCTACAGAAGAGACAATTAATATAACATTTTAAAAATATATGAAAATGTGCTATTGAAGAAGTTTAACTGTCTTAAACTGTTGAATTTCAAGGGACATGAATTTTCAGTACATGTAGTCGAATTAGAAAATGATTTAGGAAGTGCTTTTGTGAGTTTGTAAATGTGTATACAGGGAAAATGAAAGTGATTTGATTTCCAAAGTCTTTTGACCAAAAAAACTATGGAGAATTGAGGATTACGCATCCTCCTAAGATCCTTTCTAACCAAAATTACTTTTCCAAATCTGCGATTCTAGGAAAAGAACACAGTCTTAAGGAAAATCAACATTTAATACCTCCTGTATTATGCGGTTTAATGGAGTCTTAGTGGCTGTTGGAGAGTAAAACCTTAAATACAGCCAGGCCACACTTGTTCATGTTGGCCATTCCTTCTTAGTTACCTGTGATTACACCAGTAATCCTGGAGTGAGGCCCTTGTGAACTGTTAGGACAAAATCGATAGCTGAGAAATAAATTTTCTGCATTGCAAGATTACTCAAAGATGTCTTAAGAGATCCAGTGACTAATTCGCTCACCCTCTGCTGTGGGGATATAATCAGCTACTCGTAATTGCAGCTCTTATGAAATTTTCCCTCCCATACTGAATTCCTGACTCAGCTATATTATTTATTCAACAGAAGGATAAGTAGTAAGTTAATCAGCTCTCTCCAGAAATCTCTAAAGCAATTACATAATTTTTTGACATATTTGGTATCTCATACAAACAGAGGTGCTCAGTTCTAGACAATCAAAGCAACCTTTGAGGTTTGTGCAGGTTATAGATGTATTCACTCCATATAAACATCTTGCCAGCTGAAGGCATGGAGAGAATAATCAGGGATACCTGTAGGATGAATTAAGGAAAAATCCAGACCAATCAAATGCAGCTGAATAGCTGCAGGGGCATCTGCTAAAGCAGCATTTTTTGTTAGATATTGTCTGCTTCTTAATTCCCCCCCCATTTCTACATTAATTTCTACAGAGATTCTGCAAAGCAAACGCAGTATCCACTACAGCTGTGTTGCCATTTCTCATTGAATTGCATCTGCCTAGCTTAAAAAAAAACACTGCTTGGTGAAACATATCCTTCGCTTGATAAAATAGCTGAAAAAATTTCAGAACAATTAAGCAGGAGGAAAAGAAATGTTGATAAAGAATGAGACCATGGGAGGCAAAACAGCAAACATGACTTTTACCTGTAGTGTGAAGTTAACTGAAGATTCTGACGCTGAGGTGTGAGGCAGAGCAGAGCATTCCCAGCACCACGGTACTTCAGAATATGGTAAGAACTTATTCTGGGAAGAGATATTCAAAGAGTGTTTTCAAATGTCATTAAAGGCTGCATGCCTGACTGCTTTTTGTGCCTTCAAAATCTTTTCTTAAGTTACTAAAATGAGCAGACAAAACTCCTAATGTACTCACAGGGAATCAGAACCTGTGCCTGAAGTGAAAGTGTAATTTTACAAAATCACTTTTCAGAGATGAATTTCTCTTTAAGGAAATTTCTGTTCCTAAGCACTAAGCAGGAAACCTTTAAATTGCCTCCTTAGTCTTCAAGCTTTTTCTTGGTGTTTTACATCCACTCTTCAAATTCTAAGTCATGAAGTCCTTTCTTTTTTCTTGAACAAAAGGTTTCTTTACTTTCACTGCAATCTTTTCTAAATTATCTTTTGCACTTTTTTAGGAAAGGAATACAGAATATAGGTGTAATATGCTGAATAAAGGAAATAATAAGCATCATCAAAATGGATTGAGAGAATCTTTAGCATAAAACATATTGTATTTCTGTAATTCAACCTCTTTCCAACACGATCAGCATGACAACTGTTCCTGAGCATATCCAGCAAAATCTTCCCTAATCACAACAGATCTGTTTATGAAATCCTATCTAATATATTTCACCATATTTTTAAGGATATGTTGATATATCCTCCAAAATTATTTCACTACTAATAGTGTCAGAAGCAAAGTCACAGTCCTTGTCCATGCCCTCAATACGTTGACATATCCTCCAAAAGTATTTCTTTACCAACAGTGTCAGAAGCAAAGTCACAATCCTTGTCCATGCCCTCGCAGTAGGATCTATAGTTTGTTTTATTACCTTTGAGTGGACTTTCT
Source organism: Psophia crepitans (assembly GCA_013399095.1). Lineage (NCBI taxonomy): Eukaryota > Metazoa > Chordata > Aves > Gruiformes > Psophiidae > Psophia > Psophia crepitans. The sequence continues at coordinate 96,953 of VWZZ01001881.1, forward strand.
ACATTTAAATCTATTTTTTTTAAAGCAATTTCATTTTGACTCCTTGCGCAGTCTTTTCCATGCAAAAATCATCTTCTGGACTGCTAGAAAAGCAATATCATATTGATACACTTTTTCCATATAAATATATATAAATCCATGCAAAACATCACAGAGGTGGTTTTGATTTATCAGTTACACTTTTAAATGAAGTAAAATTGCTGAGAAACCTAAGGCTTTCTGTCACAGGCAGCATTTCTATTTATTTGCATTACATCAACTTTATAGATATTTGGGAAAAAGTGTGTGTGAATGAATTGTTTCATCACAAGCTATATTGAAATCACAGGGGAAAACAAGTTGTAGGAGTACTAACATTACAAATTCAAGCTTTTAAAAAATATACAGAGTGCCTAAGTAGCACTATCTATCTATCTATCTATCTATCTATCTATCTAGTGGTTTATCTATCTAACAACCTCCTATCTCCTGTGCTAATATATGCATTATGATGCACATTTTCATTACATACATCTTTTTCCCCCCTAGGAACCTCCAGTTCCATAAATGTTCAGGAGAGACGATACTCACTGAGAGAGTATGTACAAGTGATTTTTTGAATCCTCATCTACAGTCTCTGTATAGTTTTCTCAATTGTTTTACTACCAAATGTTTAAAATCTCCTCCAAATACAGTTTCTCAATCTCGTTACTATATTTTCTGTAGTGCTTTTCCTACAGGGTAGATCCATCCTTCCTTGAGAGTCAGCTCTCTGCGAAAGAGTCAGGGAACATATGGACTGGTTAATTTTGACTTGTAAGTGCAAAAATAGCAGCAGGTCTTTTTCTCCTTTTTGAATAGCAGTCATGATTGCAAAATGAAAGTGGCAATTCCTAGCATGGCGATTCCTTCTAAGACACCTTTAGAGGCCACTCACCAAGAGTCTTTCTGCTTTTCTCAATTGCTCTATCCTGTCCCTTGGCTCAACTCTGAGCTGTAGGGGGGGAAAAAACCAAAACCAAACACAACAACAACAACAACAACAAAAACCCCACACCAAACCCAAAACAAACAAACGAATAAAAAACCCAAAACATTTGGGAGTGGGGAAATTGTCCTGTAGGAGCTGTAGTGTCTCCTCCTGCAGCAGGATACTTTCTTCAGGACCAAAAACAGATCTCTGTTGGAGAAGCTTCCCATAATAAGTTTAATCAATTGATTCTGAAGTTCTCATACATTCTGTTTGGGTTAGGCAACTAGTTTTTACAGCCTAACTTTGAATTTTTGATTCACAGTCTGGCACCTTAATTGTAGCTTTCATATTATCAGTGATGTACATATATATATATGTGCTCATATATAGACATAAGTGTATGTGGATATGTAATGTGATACAATTGGTTTTATTTAATGAACAAAGCATTTAAAAATCCTAAACATCTATGGAGATTAATCTATCTCAATGTACAGGTGTATAAAATCAAAAGCTGTAACCATATTAAAAGTGTCTAGTTCCTTCTTCGAGAATATCAAGATATTTGAAGTTCAATTACAAGCTATAATGAATTGCTTCCCAGGATTCAAATGGCAAAGAACTGTTTAAATATATGGTGATACTGCCACAGGGATGTGGCAAAAATGTTATTCTTCCTATAAGTGAGCACTCCACGCTTTTTCTTTCCATTTCTCATTTTGAACTGTAACTAGTTTCTCTAATCTTTGGTACTTACAGATTTCTGCTGATGTGAATTAAACACACTGGATGCGAAAAATCCTGATGTCTCTGAGGAAAACATCTCTTTCTGATTGTCTTGGAAGTAGTTTTTTTCCAGTGCAATAGCAATGAAGAGAGAAGGAGAGCTGAGTGTGAGTCTTTAGCTGTGTGATTTTTCTTCCTGAGATTTTCTGCCAGCTCTGAAGCTGGGGTTCCTTTTTTTTTTTTTTTTTTTTTTTGTGAGTATTCTTATCATTAACAATGATCCAGTAACTCTGGAAAGAGCAGCACCAGAGCTGGTGAGAATATGCCTGTTCTACCACACACTATGGGACTCAAGGGGCTCTGGCTTAAAGGAGTAGTCACTTTTACAACATATTAGTATTTTTATATTTGCAAGTTTGAGAGGAAGCTTTATATTTTATATTTTTTCCCCCCAAAAGTTACTTGCCTGTGGCAGTAAGCTTGGAAAACACCTGTATCAAACAGTGAAATAACTGTGGACTGCAAGAGATTTCGAAGTCAGCTAGGTAAACCATACCTCAGAACATACTCTGATTTTAAATACCAGTCTTCTAGCTGAATCTATCATTTACCTTGCTAGCTGCAGTTATATTGCTGACACTACATTATTCCTGTTTAAATGTGTATTATTTAACTTGATGATAAATTAAAATGCTCAGCTAACAACCTTTAGGAACAAGTTGACAATTTCACATATATATGTCTTAGAATATAGAACTCACTTAAAAATATTTACTAGATTTCAGAAACATATGTATTTCAGCTTTTTTTTCTAGTTCTGTATTGTTCCATTTTTGGTTTAGTGCCTCTCAAATGCAAGATTTTCCTCTTATCATAATGACCTCAGTGCAAGACTCATAATTACTAATGTATTCATTTTATGTTTTAAATATATATATTTATAAATAGGTATTAAAATATATTTCTTTATATACAAATATATTTATATACAAACAAAAAATTAATAATTATGATACATCAAGGAATTCAAAGAAAACCTAGGAACAACACGTTTTGGTCAAAAGACCACTGAGTTACAACCTTGATTAATTCAGTTACTGGACTGTGTTTGTTTTCATCTTCTGGATAAAATCTTGAAACACTGGCTGTGCCTCAGCTTCTTTCTCAATGTACTCCTGAATACTGGTTTACAGATTGCACTACAGTCTGAAGTATCTTGTTTACTTTCCATCGTCTTTCATTCGCTAACACTTCCTTTTTGGTTTAGTGAAAATGTGTGAACTGAAGGCCTTTCTGTAGGACTTACTCAGAGACAGCATACTTTCACCTGAAAAAAAAAATAAATCAATATGCGACAAATATTTGACTCACAAATCCAAATTACCATGTACCATCTGCAGGTGAAGGGTGCACTAATTCCAGGTGCACTTTCCGCTCAGTGGCCTGGGGATGATGTGGGATGATTTTACAGCTCAAATAGAAATCCCATAGAACATTGTAAACATGACTACAAAGATAAGAAATTGTTCTTAGACAAGAAAAGCTAAAGAGGTAGATGGCCACCTTACTATCTTTTAATGAAGAACCCGTTACATAGATCCTGAAAAAGATGTAGTATTGAATGCAACAGAAATGCAGCACTTAATGTCAACCTTAGGTCTGTTGTGTGTGACTTTTGTTGGGTATTATAGTTATACAAGGCCCTAGGAAAAAAAGAATCTTTTAATACTCATTGAAGTGGCCTGAGGACACAGCTATGTAATGGATGGAGTTTATGGATTATTAACTGAATAGAAGGTCAAAATAAATCAGAAGTCCAAGAGCTGTGCACTTTGGAATTCTTTCTATATAGCAATGCACATGTTACAGTAAAAATTACAGCTTAAGCTTTACAATGGTCCTTTTATTTGTTTCTAGGTTGTTTTTTTGGGTTTTTCTTGTGCTTTTGTTCAATTAATGTTAGGTTATTACTACTGACAACCAATACAACTGGGATGTCTCCAAATACAAGTATAGGTAGAATTCAAAGTGAAAAACACATAAACCAGATTATAAATTGTACTACAGTAACACAGTCAATGTTGATATTGACATCTCTTCAAGATTTACTTACAAAGTGGTTGAGCATGAAAAGAAAAAGGAAGACAATATATAGTTATCAGTTATATATATAGTTATCAGTACCTAAGAACTTCTACTTTCTGCCTTAATGCATTTTTCAATTACAAAATTCTCTTCTGATGTGAAACTTTCAATATTTAAATATGAGATAGGTGAATAACTGATCATATCAACTGAGCTAATAAACGTCACATCCTCTCCGGTTTTTCTTTGACAAGAAATTCCTCCAATGGATTTTTTGTGTGAAATGAACCCTGTATCATGCATACAAATAATTTTAATATCTAAATAAAAAGAATTCATCCTTTGTAAGAATCCCATTTTTTGAATGTAGGTTGATTTGACTGACCATAAGCCATACTTACTACATACTAAGTCAAGGTGATGGCTTCTTAAGGAATACAGTTTCAGATTAAAATTTTCTTAATAATTTGGAATTCCACAATTTATTTTTCTGCGAAGTCCCTTGTTGTGCACAGAAGGGAACTCATGAGTGGATTCAAGAATTTATTATTAGTCTAGTTATCTAATTTTTAACAGTCTAATCAAAATACATCAAAAATCTGGTAGTCCAGATGCAATGATATGATGTCATAGCCAGGTGTAACATCATAGCCCAGATGATCTAATTTTTACAGAAAAAGACTAAAAATACATTAAAAAGTGTTCTACAGAAATGTTCCAGTATCTACACCTTTTCTCTGCTATTATGCTCATCCTTCCAATGCACCCTGTGTTCTAAGACTGACAGAGATGGTTTTCCTCAGGAAAAATTGGGACCAGGAGTTTCCAATGCCTAGTCAGTGTACCGAGTTCTCTGTTGAAAGGAGTATGGTCTTGATGGAGGGAGTTTCTTCCTCCTCTGTCTTAGATCTGACTGACGTTATTTTTACATGTTTTCTGACACAGTCTTCTTACACACTTTTTATTCACTCATTCCTAATTAAAGTATCCCTGTACCTTAGCTATTAACTAGTCACTTAATAGTGTAACGTCAGCCACAGTTAATGCACAGGGTCAATATTCATTATTTAAAGCCTACATTTATTTTGTAGACCTCTCCATACATAGTAATTACAGAATTAAGCTAAACCAAATTAGGCAATAGTCATCTGACCATTTGACAGTTTCTATGACTGAAATAAGCTAAAATCAGCTCAGGTCAAGCTGGGTCCAGACAATGCTAGGGTCGGTCCTGAATTTTTAGTTCAACACAAAACCTAGAGACTTTCACTAGTAATGAAAATGTCATTTTTATTGGACAACAGCATGCACACAGAAAAATACGCAAGTAAACTCAATCTTACTTGTTACTTCTCTTTATAACTTCAAATACTACATTCATGCTTTATGTACCTGTTTTAAAGTCAATTGACACCGAATTCTTGCCCATGGTGAACTCTATGCTGTTTACTGAATGAGTACTTTCCAGAACACAGTCCTGCAGTCCATGTATAAGTTCCAGACACCCTATTTTTCCAAGTTTACTTTTGTAGTTGACCAAACTGAAAATGGAGACTATTGAAATGTATTATTCCTGTTCTGTAAAAGATTCTGATATTTCAAAAGGACATAATCCTGAGTAAATATATTTCATGAAGGAGATTATTCCAGAAGAAAAAAACAAACAGTGTCAAAAAACCCCACAATCTCTTGTTTACATTTGGCTGGCTTCAAAATAAATTAATCTTTATGACTAGCTCTGATAGAAAATGCCAGACAAACACAGGTTTATTTACAGTTCTGGCAAATCATTCTCACTCTCCATACTCGTGTTAGAAAATACTGAGTAACATCAAGTCTACTACTGATCATGGTATACCCTTTCAGGAATTTAATGTTTACCATTTTCTGAGATTTGTTCATTAACCAAATCTTAATTCATTTAACATGTTATGTCACTGTGTAATAACTAACATTGCAATTGTAGTAGAAAGACTGGAGTCCAAAAACTGAAAAAAAAAAGAGGGCAGGGGTATTAGCATTAAAGCAAAAGTAATCATTGAAATTAATCTCACACTATAATCTCTGCTGCAGAAAATTAAATATGAAAAGAAGTCTCAGACAAAAATAACTTAATGTTTACCTTATTACTTTAGATTCTCTTTTTCAATCAGTACAAGCTGATGATCTCTCAAAAGTTCAAGAAAAAGCCACTTAGGCACCTCAGTAGGTCTGACATTTCAGACTCCGGTACATGAAGACAACATCTTATCCAATAAGTCACCACTCAGAGCTTTCAAAAGTACACATGGATTTAATATATATGTGTACATGTTTACATCTGAAAATCTTTTACCTCATGAGAAAAAATGGAGCTTTGTACTTTTGTTTGGGGAAGAGTGACCAGTGGTGTGAAGTAGGGAGTTTTTTGTTAAGTGTGTCCTTTATTGGAAACATATAAAAGGTAAAGAGGATGTTTTTATGGGGAAGAACAGACTCTGCATAAGGAGCAAATTCAGCTCAAAATATGGTTTCTGACAAACAAGGTAGTTAGGCAGTAAGACAGTTTCCTAGAAGAAGGTAAGTTCACATCTTCTCAATCATTTAAGCCTAAAACATATATCATTCTTCCCTGGAGAAAAATCCTGTTCTGAGGGTAAATTTAACTATGGACGTCGGGATTAAGCAGATCCTGTCAAATTAATTCCAGGATCATTTTCCCAATTTCTGAACTATGTCTACTGAGAGAAGTTTATAGATTTTTTTTTCGTGTGTGTAACTAAAAATGCAAGATAGGAAAGTGCAAAAACCACAGATGACTGGACTCCAAACACAACTAGAAATTTTTTAGACCATAGCTAGCACCTGATATTCTACAGACTGCCTGAGAACTTGACAAAGAATATTATTTGAGGGAAAAAGAATCCCCCAAGACAGACCACCAAGTTAGTCCTAAAGAATATTGAATTCACTGTACATCTCCTTTAACAGTGCATAGCTGGAGTTGGACTATGTGGCTCCACCTTCATATCAGAGTCATAGAATGGTTTGGGTTGGAAGGGACCTTAAAGATCATCTAGTTCTAACACTCCTGCTGTGGGAAGGAACATCTTCAGGCTGGTTAGGCTGCTCAAAGCGCCATGCAACCTGGCCTTGTACACTTCCAGGGAGGGACTTTTCACAACTTCTCTGCGCAATATGTTCCAATGCTTCACCACCATCATAGTGAAGAATTTCTTCCTAATATCTAATTTAAATTTACCCTCCTTCAGCTTAAGGTCATTATTCCTTGTTCTATCACCACATGCCATTGTAAACAGTCCCTCTCCATCTTTCTTGTAGAAACCCTTCAGGTACTGGAAGGCTGTTATAAAAGTCTCCCAGAAGCCTTATCTTCTCCAGGCTGAACAACCCCAATTCTCTCAACATCTCTTCATAAGAGAGGTGCTCCAGCCTTCTCACAATTTTCATGACCCTCCTCTGGACTCACTCTACAGGTCCCTGTTGTTCTTATGTTGGGGACACCAGAGCTGGATGCAGTACTCCACGTAGGGTCTCGCGGAAGCAGAATAGATGGGGAGAAACACCTCCCTCAACCTGATGGTCAGCTGCTTTTGATGCAGCCCAGGATATGGTTGGGTTTCTGGACTGATAGCACACATTGCCGGCTTATGTCATACACCTCTGTCCTGGTTTCAGCTGAGAGAGAGTTAATTTTCTTCAAGAAAGTCACTATGGGGCTGTGTTTTGGATTTGTGCTGGAAGCAGTGGTGATAGTGGAGATGTTTTTGCTGTTCTTGGGCGATGTTTACACAAAGCCAACGACTTTTCGGCCTCTCGCATCGCCCCGCTGGTGGGATGGCGGGGGGTGCACAAGGAGTTGGGAGGGGACAGACAGGACACCTGACCCAAACTGACCAAAGGGGTATTCCATACCATATGACGTCATGCTCAGTTTATAAGGGGCTTGGGAGGAAGAAGAAGCGGGGGCAGCGGCGTTCGGAGTGATGGCGTTTGTCTTCCCAAGAAACCATTACGCGTGATGGAGCCCTGCTGTCCTGGGGATGGCTGAACCCCTGCCTGCCATGGGGAGTGGTGAATTAATTCCTTGTTTTGCTTTGCTTGTGCACGCGGCTTTTGCTTCACTTATTAAACTCTTGTATCTGAACCCACGAGTTTTCTCACTTTCGCTCTTACGATTCTCTCCCCCTTTTCCAATGAGGGGGACTGACCGAACGTTTATGTGGTGCCCAGCCAACAGCTGGAGTAAAACCACGACAACCTCATATGAGTATAATATTTATTGGCCTATAGTTCTTTGCTGCCATTTCTCTCACTGAGTATTCGGGTGCAGGAAGGATGTTTTATGTCTGTATTCAACAAATACAGTCTATATACACTGATGAAGAACCACTAAATTCACTAAATCCGAAAGTAAAGCTAGATAGAGACAGATTTTTTGAACAGTATCCTCTTCTGCAGTTTCATATTCTTATCAGCTGAGTATTCTTTCATTTTGTTTTGATTGGTTTGCTTTGGTTTGTAGTTGTGTTGTTTTGTTGTTTTTTTTCCTTTTGCCTTTGCAACCCATTATGAATTCCACTCTTCAATGTTAAATCCTGTGAAGTTTTTCTCTAGTGATGTAAAAAAAAAAGCATAACAGGGGTCCCTTATTTTGTAGGGCACAATAAGAGTCATGTTCGGCCTAAAGATTTACAATCTTACATGCTGTCTTATATACTATTTTACGTGGTTGACTGAGCCTGAGGGTGGTTATCTCTAACTGAGAGAAGGGCAATGTCCAGTGATTAAATTTTTGCAAAGATCTTACCCATTCTCCTGCCAGAGTATCTTAACTAGGAACATGTTGGTGTAGGTGCTATATCAAAAAATTGGCGCTCATTTTGCTATCTTCAATAGAAAACATATACCACATGAATACATTGTGAGCAGTAACTATAACTGGTTGAATGACCAAAAAACTATTACACAATCTAAATTTTTCAGCTCAGATTCAGTAGTTTTCATTCTGAACTGTTAAATAACTTCCTGACATCCATGCACACAAATTTGAAACTCATCTTTAAGAAATGTGATCAATATGTCACTACATTTACATATTTGTATATCATAATGAATAATGCCCTACAAGTGACTTTTTTCCCCATTAATTAACAGCAATATAAAGTTCAGAATTTTCAGTCTGGGGAGATTTTCATTAACTTTGTGATTTAAATAGGCTACATATTGTGTATACCATCTTCAAAGTAATTTTACCACTGACTCATAAACTAATGGATAAAAAATCCTCACAGTAAAATAACAGGAACATAATTACACTATAGAACTTCTCCCCATTTTGGGTGACATTTTGATAAATTAAAATTGTAATTACTTCAACATTTTGGGCTGACACTGGGAAGAATCCTTGGCTTTTTCCATGCAGAGACTGCCTCTTAGCAGAAGATGATTAGCCCAGTAGAAGGTTATTTAACTTTTATTACCTGGAAGATTACAAAAGGGAGTTCCACTGTTCTTACATTTAACTATTTTTTCTTGATCAGAGTGAAATCTCATCTCCACTACCCAGAATTGAAGTGATATCTGTATTTAACATAAACAGTAAATATTTCAGTGTAGGTAAAAGAAATTGTATTTCTGCTCTTGGCTAGATTTTGCTAACAGAGCTGTAATATTTGTTGGGACAATATTTCTTCATAGTTATAATTATATATAATGTATTGCATAATATGTAGTATTTATGAAGCAAGTGGTAAGTTTGTCATCTTCTGCCAAAATGTTGTGAACTAATAAAGAACAACATTACAAAAATGACATATGTAGTATAAATACGTGTTGCTCAGGTTCTTTTGTGTGGTCTTAAACAGCTTCTTTTTAACAGTATTCCAGAAATTTAATACTATACAAATCTAATTTCCTTCTGAGAAAAAAAAAGTGAAGGTGAGAAGAGTGTATTTCACAATAACAGACAGGTTTTGAATATTTTTACAATACAAAAAATGTTGGGTTTTTTGCTCCCTATGCCGCACCTTATTGTACTTAATGATTTTCATTTGTTTGCCCAGTAAATCAAGCTTGTGAGGCAGAGATCAATAACTGAACAGTTAATCTCAAAAACCAGTTTATGATGAACTATTTTAAAGTGCAGAAAAACAGCAGCTGTTGAATAAAAATTGTTGGCAACCTGGTTGCAGTAATTATCCACAATGGTCTCTGAAGTTCTATTTACTCATATTCTTATTCTGTGCATTTCAAAAAGAAATCACCGTGAAACCACATGGTCTGTAATGTGCTATGTCACATAATTCTATGGCATATAGAATGGCATTTTGGAAAAGTCTCCAGAAAATTGTCATATAGCAATATACAAAACCTCCTGACATAATCTGTCAGGACTCTTCTCCTGAAGGGAAGTTGAGCCTTGGCCAGAGAGGAAATTTCAGGGCATTTTTGGCCAGTGCCTGGCCCACCGTACCCAGCAAGGAATGTAGAGCTGACCTGGTAACAGCATACAGGTTCAACCAACAGTCTGGATCAATATCATGATGATGAGGCAGGTCCAAGAAAGAGTCGGATAGTAGGAAGTCAGCTTGTAGGTCAATATTAGCGTCAGGACTAGTGATCACTGAATAAGTCCACAGTCATGAGTCTGGACTAAGGTCAAGGTTGTCAGTCAGTCCATGGGTTGGTATCTACATCATAGGGCTCCATGGCCAGGCAGGGGAATGAAGCTGTGCTGGAGACTGACACTCCTCCAACACAGCTCAGGAAGAGTCTGATGGCCTTGGGCAGAGCTGAAGCAGAGACCTTGGGCCCATAGTGTGAAGGAAGGCTTCATGTGAGTTCAGTAAGAGCCATTTAAGTTTTATTTGCACACTCAGGGCCCTGACATAAGCAATGGATTTCAGGGCTGAGATTTTCCTACTGTACTTTGCTGTCATAAGACAGTGTGGAGCACAGAAAAGTCAGTACTGTGCTCTGTGAAGTGTGCAAAGCCACAGGAGAATCTCACTGAAGTCTCTTTTTAGATCCACACTTAAGTAAATTTAATAAACTGGATATTCATTTACTTTGCAAACTCAAATTGGCATACCCAGTATACAGTTTGCAATCCAGTCACCCTTACTTGAATGAGTTAGTGGTGTATCTAAAGCACAATGATTTGTATTAAATATTGTGGAAGACACCAACTCTTGGTATCACAGCAGTATTAAACTTTCCTCAATTTAATTTTGCTACCTGATATGAAAAGTAAGTCTGCAGGTCTGTAGCTTGATCTTTGCAATCGAATGCTGCTGTGCTAGGTGCACTGCCTCTCCCTTATTAGGTGGAAATTTCATTAGCAGCAAGTCAGATGCACTAGACAACGTCCCAAATGGAGGCATGTCTCACGCCATTTGCATTCACTACATTGGTCAAAATTCTTTGAACAAAATTCTCTGGTCAGAATAAAGCTAAGATCTTCTTCTCTCCTCCACATCTCACTGCTAATATGTGTTCTCTTATACATCGGCATATCTTTTAAGACATGATGTTCCAGATTCTTCCTAGTCACTTAGGAGGAGATCTGCTTTTAAGAAGCTCTTATTTAGACCAACAACCTGTTTAGAAATATACTATCCTTTGGGGCAAATTTCCGGAGTCCCACATGGTTATTTTTACTTTTTACATAGATACATGAAAACACAGTAAGTTTAGAAGGAAATGTAATATTTTGAACTTAATAGATCTTCAGTTTGCTTTAGTTTGTAACTTGTAGGAAGCATAAGAAAGAAAGTGGAAGTGTAAGCTCTCAATATTTTCCTGTGGTTTAGATGACTCTGCTGGCTGTTTTCTGAGATAAAGATATGTAAAATCTTTGTAGACATCCAGTATATTTAGTACTCTTTAGTTTTCTTAGAGATAGAAAGGCAAAAGGATTCAGAATCACGTGCAGTATGAACATAAACTGAAGGAGTTTATCCATGGGCTCTGAATTAATAATTGCACAGGATAACTTTCTTTTACACTGAAATATAAACACCTGTTCATAAGAGCTGGATGAAGAGATAGAATATTGCACCTCTTGCTAGTCTTGCGTCACTGATTCTGAAAGTGGGATTTCTACACTCCATCTGCCATATATCAAGTCGATCACTCCTTGAGACAGAAATATCATTTTAATTTGCCAGAAAAACATCCTGCACATAAATAAAGAAATGCACAGCAGAGATTTTTAGCTGCTCATTCTCGCCAATAAGCTTATGTCCAGTCCTAAAAATATCTTTGTAGGATTGGATATAAAGCAGTACAGAATACTTATTTCATCTACTGTTAGGAAATATTGCATGAGAACATAAGACTAAGCTAAGGTGGAAAGACATCTGCAGCTTGGAAATTACTTTTTTAAAAAAAAAAACAAACAATGAGTTAAACTCCTTAAATTTTATTTAATTATGTAAAACCTGTATAGAATATGTTGCTTTCCTCCGTGTTTCAGGGAAGTCATACTATTTTTATTTTATATTGTTTATAGTCAAACCTTGATCAAAATGTTCAACATACTGATTTGGATACTTTCTTCTTAAACTGGTAATTGATTTTCTGCCCTGGACTTCTGGAGACAAAATTTCATCCCACTGTATTCAGTGTTGCTGTGGTCTCATCTTGAGAATCACAGAATCACAGAATCACAGAATCACAAGGGTTGGAAGGGACCTCGAAAGATCATCTAGTCCAACCCCCCCTGCCAAGGCAGGGCCACCTAGAGCACATCACTCAGGAACACGTCCAGTCACGTTTTGAATGTCTCCAGAGAAGGAGACTCCACAACCTCTCTGGGCAGCCTGTTCCAGTGCTCTGTCACCCTCACAGTAAAAAAGTTTTTCCTCACATTAACCCGAAACCTCCTGTGCTCCAATTTGCACCCGTTGCCCCTTGTCCTATCACTTAGTGAGGCCGAGAAGAGCCTGGCTCCATCTTCCCAACACTCACCCTTAAGATATTTATAAACATTGATGAGGTCACCCCTCAGCCTCCTCTTCTCCAAGCTAAAGAGACCCAGCTCTTTACTGTGGACTCAGAACTGTGTGCAGTTCTGAGTCCCACAATTTAAGAAGGATATGAAGGTCCTTGAATGGATCCAGAAGATGGAAAAAAACATGGCGAAAGGGCTGGAAGGAATGTCCTGTGAGAAGGAGCTAAAGACTTTAAGTTTGCCTAACTTGGAGAAAATGAGGTCAAGGCTTGACCTCATGGCTCTGTACAGCTTTCTGAGGAAGGGAGGTGCTGAGCTCTTCTCCCTGGGATCCAGTGATAGGACGCGTGGGAAAGGTTCAAACCTGCACTGAGAAGATTCAGATTTGACATTAGGAAGCATTTTTTTTATGGAGAGGGTGGTCAAACACTGGAACAGGCTTCCTAGAGAGGTGGTCTATACCCCAAGCCTGTCAGTGTTTAAGGGAAAATGCCCTTAATAACATGCTTTAACATTTGGTCAGCTCTGAGCTGTTCAAGCAGTTGCTCTAGATGATCTAGAAGGTCCCTTCCAACTGAAGCCTTTCCTTTCCTTTCCTTTCCTTTCCTTTCCTTTCCTTTCCTTTCCTTTCCTTTCCTTTCCTTTCCTTTCCTTTCCTTTCCTTTCCTTTCCTTTCCTTGCCTTTCCTTGCCTTTCCTTGCCTTTCCTTGCCTT
>VWZZ01001881.1:112814-134660 GCA_013399095.1 Psophia crepitans
GGGAAGGGAAGGGAAGGGAAGGGAAGGGAAGGGAAGGGAGAAGGGAGAAGGGAGAAGGGAAGAAAATATTTGAGTTGGGAGGAACCTACAATGATCTTCTAGTCCAAGTGCCTGACCAATTCAGAACTGATTAAATGTTAAAGCATGTTACTAAGGGCACGTTACTAGTGCATCTTTGAACTGTTATCTTCTGTCTGATCACTGGATCCCAGGGAGAAGAGCTCAGCGTCTCCCTCTCCACTTCCACTCCCAAGGAAGCTGTAGAAAGCAATGAGGTCCCTGGTCAGCCTCCTTTTCAATTGAGTTCCCCCTCTTGCTATTGTCTCTCTGAACTCCTTTACTGGTGTGCAGAGGAGCTTTTATGATATGACCTAACACTCTTGACTCATGAAAAAGTTTTTTCTAGATGTCCATATCTACAAATTTGGTTAAGGAATCAGGAATTATAGTAGTCATGTTGTTCCTTTATTGTCTTACTAAATTTCAGAAAATATTTGAAATCTGATAAGATTTCTCTTTGCCCTGTCTGCCAATATGAGTGTTTATGATCTCCTTGGTTTGGAGGAAATGGGAAGTATCTTTTTCCACAAATTTCAGACCTCCAATGGCAAGCTAGCCAAATGTGCCTATATCCTTAAGTAGTACTTGAGTCATACCTGTCCTCTTTGCCTCCCACAGCCTGAACACCAAATATATTCTACATTTTTAAAAGGAAGTAACAAAATTTGTCAAAACCCTATGATAATGAGAATCCATTACTCAAACAAAAAGTGTATTCTATTTTATAGATGCTATAGCTTTAGAAAGGAACAGTGTATTTAATTCTAAAGATTCATAAGACTTTATTGACTTTACTATATTGAAATACTTTTAAGTTATTTTGGACTACTTTGCTTTTAAATATTTAATGAGACTAAATCCACATTATGCATTATATATAATTACTTTGGTAGATTAGTTTAAGCCCTATTATATAGGTGAACAATGCAATTGCAGTTCTTGTTGTAACATTACATGATTTATTAAGAACAGAAGTAAAACTGTTTATTTGCTTGATTGAATGCTTTATTACACTGAGTGGTTTCACAAATCTACACACAATAAAATGCGTAAACACACATAAATACATGTATACACTTAACATATAAAATTTGGTCATTTCTGTAAACATGTCTACATTAATATGTGTCAGTAATATAGAAAAGATATCAGAAATAACAATTGTCTGTACCTTATAAAAATTTTGCTATCATTAAGAAGTATCCTGAAGAAATACTCTGGAAGTAATTTACCCAAGAAGAACCTGTTTTCAATAAGGTGAAATAATGAACTGTAGAGCGAACACAAGGTCATTAGCATACATTAAAATATTTGGAAGTAATATTTGAAATATCACATTGGGAAAGAATACGTGTAAGTGGGTTCTAGGGCTGTGTAGCCATAAGTTATTAGCTTATGAAGTGTTTTCACTACTGCTCTTCTCATTTCATTGTCAGATATTTCATGCATCAAATCCTTTCAGACGTGGGTTGTGCACAGCTTATAAAACAGATGCATACTATGAAACCTCTCTATATACCCTAGCATATGAACATGTCTCTATCTTTACTTTTTTTGTTTTGTATAAACTCTTCCTTTTGTCACCTGGGAGATGCTTTAGGATAAGGTGTAAGGAATAATCTCTGAAATCTTTAAATTCTCTAGCCTAATTTATGAATTCTTCACTAAAAATGTGTTGCAAATATGATGCTTCCTCCCTTAAAATGAAAAGACTTGTAAAATTACAAAGATAAAAGTTCAAACCAACAAAATTAATCTGTTTAATCTTGCAGTTCCTACCATATTCAATTTTCAATCAGAGTATAATGACTAACTGCAGACTTATTCTAAACAGTTACATCATTTTATATCATTACTATTAACTTCATTAAGCTCTAATCACAATGACGACACTTATGAGTGCTTTTCTGTATAGCTACTTTATGATAGATGGATAATTATTTGCTTCTAGTTTCTTATCTTTTTGCTCTCAAATATTACTATAAAGTCTGTTATATAAAATATATTTTATAAAAACTGTTAAAATTTTACAGATCTGGCTTTTGGGCCTGGGAGGAAACTACTGAACTGGCACTGATGCTAACATTTGAATTGTTAGTCATACATTTCTAACACACTATCGCTGAATGACTTTCTTTTCATGAACTGTATAAAATACCAAGACAAGAGTTCATGAAGTAAGAATGTCTTCAGTTCTGAAACTCTGCTCTGATTTTACCACAACACCAAGCTATGTGGTACAGTCAACATGCTGGAGGGAAGGGATATAATACTTAAGTATTAGGATCCTGTGAAAAAGTGTCTTCAATCTGCTTTCCTATCTTTATAAAAAATGCTTAAATTAAATAAAGTTGTGACTATTATTTAGAGAATTATTTAACCTTTTACACTACCACAACAACGTATGAGTGAAAACGAGGTTATAGTATAGTAGTGCATGTTTGTGCTGGTAAGTGGTGCTCTGCAGTAGGAGAGGTTCTGTAGATTGAAATAGGTGGTGCTGAGGATCTTCTCTCTGTATCACAGGCATTTTAGCGAGTATAATGTGGTCTTGGTCTACCCTAGTCTGACATAGTAAATAAGGTGCTTAACAAAAGTCTTTCCTTATAACTTCTTTGTTTTGAAAAAATTAATCAGTCATTCAGGATTCTGATTCCAGGATTTCTGTTATTAGGTAGTCAGACAAACCAAGATAATGTCAAAGGTGATTCAGAAAGAAAAAAGAAGAATTAATCAGTATTATTTAACTCATTAAAGAGGACATCACAATTAGAAATTGGTTACCGGTTACCAGCTCACCCATAACTGATTGTATCCATTGAGCCATGTGCTTAATGTGTTTCTTGATACCTGTATTTTTGAAAGTGAATAAAAACCCCTTGAAAATAACATTTTAAAATACTTACAGTCAGTGACTAGAAGTTTTCGAAACAAGTTTACTGAAAAAGCCTGACTTACTAGCAGCATTATTTATAGATTTGTTACTGATAAGACTAAGAGATAGTCCATCTTTACCCACTGATTTTAGAAACAACTTATTAAAATCCACTCACAGTAGACATTAAAAAAAGCTTTCAGTTATGTTCTGTCATTTTCCTTTTTACTTATAAAATTATTATATTTCCCTAAAACATCTTTTCTGTTGTTTCTTATTCTGCATCAAATAAGATACAATTGGCATAACTATCAGGCGTGTCTTTTTATCTGGAAAATAGAAAAGTTAGATTTACAGCACATAGAAGTCAAAATACACTTTTATATCTTTTTTCTTATTTTCATAAAATGATTCAAAATCTAACAAGTCACCCAAGCGCTAGTGCAACCTTTTCGTGTATTACATTATATAAATAGTCCGTATCAGTACACAGAAAAACCTTCAGAACCATAAAGTATAGGCAAACAAAAAATTGTATCAGTCAAACTTTATTCTTGTTTCAGGAAACTAGGAGCTAATATGCTAATATATACAGGCAGGTGTTTCTTTGAGATATTACTTATTCTTGGTTCATTTTGCTGCAACTATAACCAAGGGCCAACATATTCAAAAAGATTATTAAAGTCAGTGGGTTATTTGGATATGAAACCACTGATTTTCAGGGCCAAATAAATTTAAAAAATGCCTTTTTTTTCTTTTGCAAAAGAATGGGGGACAAGGAAATAGTTATATTTATTACAGCTTATGGAAAAAACCCACCCCATTATTAAAAAATGTATTTTGAAAGATATGTAATTCTTGTTTTATGGATATATTTGACTTTAAAAATGCTGAAATTGTTTGGATATTATGAACAACTTACAGCATATTTTTCATGAACTTTTTCATTATATTCTTCATGTATTCTTGATTTATTAGCTTGCTTGCTTGCTTGCTTGCTTCTTTCCTTCCTTCCTCCCTTCCTTCCTCCCTTCCTTCCTTCCTCTCTTTCTGAATTTAGAGTGAGTTTTCCTTAACACTTATAGTAACAGAGAGCAGTGTAGAAACAGAGGTTAGTTTAGGGTTCTGTGTATGTATTAGCGATATCCAGAATCACACATAAAGGCGTAACTTTGTAAATGTGCTCAAGGTGAAATTTCATCTACCGTATGTTCTTGGACCTTTTAGTATCCATTTACCCAAGTGACCTCTGAAGTTATCAAATCTTGTAATTATGTCACTGAAGTTACATCAGGACCTAATTTGGCTGTGCACCAAACTGTTTTTCTTTTCCACCATGTTGTTTCTGCTACAATGATTCTTCTTCCTTCTTCAAATACAGATCATTGAATTCCTGTTTAACAATTTTAGATCAGTTTAAAAAATAAACAACCACTAATTAACCAAATTTCTCTAAGGCTAAAAGCCATGGGCAGGATCCAGAATTGTGAATCTGAAAACTGTTCAAACTAAGCTCCGTAGAAAATTAGTGAAGACTTACAGCCATTCAAAGCTGACACAAGGAATGCAGAATATACCTGTCTTTGAATCAAAAGCTCCTGACTGACTCTAGTACTGGCTGGACAGAGCTGAACTGCACATCTACATGAACAGTACAGTAAAAGGAAGAGGTAAAAAGGACACAATGAAAAGACCAAAGGCAACAGCCTCAAATTGCAAAAAGGAAGTATCTAGTTAGACATAAAGAAAAAATTCTTCACAGTAAAGTCAGCAAACACTGGAATGGTCAGCCCAGAAAACCAGTGGAATCTCCATCTCTCACAATTTTGAGATATGACTAGGCAAAATCCTGAATGACCAGCTCAGCCCCTGTCACTAACTGTGTTTTGAGCAGGACATTGAACGAAATGGTATCCAGGGACTTCTTCCAATCTACATTTTTTTAGGTTCCTGTGACAGTAAATCTCAGTGTCCATGCTAGGAACAAGAATCTAAGGATATGCCTAATACTGCTAGATCAGAGAGAGACAGAAAGCAGACAATGGCCACAAAAATGATCAGAGGGATGGAACCCCTCTCCTACAAGGACAGGCTGAAAGAGTTGGGATTGTTCAGCCTGGAGAAGAGAAGGCTCTGGGGAAATCTTTTTGTGGCATTCCAATACTTAAAGAGGGCTTGTAAGAAAGACAGATTTTTGCCAGGGCCTACAGTGACAGGTCAAGGGTCAATGGCTTTAAACTGAAAGCAGTATCCTTATTGGATAAAGAATAATTATTTTTTTACAACGAGTGTGGTGAAACAAGGGAACAAGTTGCCCAGAGAAGCTGGGGATGCCCAAACATTCAAGGTCAGGCTGGATGGGGCTCTGAACAGCCTGACCTAGTGACATTCCAGCTCATGGCAGGAGACTTGGACTAGAAGATCTTTAAAGGTCCCTCGCAATACAAACCATTCTATAACTACTCTGTAATAGTCCCTGCCGCTTAGCACTCATTGTTTTCCACAGCAGAATTGCTTTAGAGAATCTTAACTAGAGAAATTAAATGAGCTAATTGCAGGTTGATGCTCAGGCCTGAAAAAAAAAGACAGGGACATAACGTCCTGTCCAGGGACAGGGAGTTACTGTGAAAGAAAGGAGGTGCTCATGAATGATCAGTGTAGCTGCTACCTACATTTTGCAGAGCAGCTCACTGATTAGAATACTGTAACTTGCAAAAGGCAGTATGTCTATGTTATTGCTGATGTGGAGAGTAAAACTCAATCTTGAACACCTGCAAAAAGGGACGTGGTTTAGTGGGTAATAGGTGGGGGGGGATGGTTGGACTAGATGATCCTTGAGGTCACTTCCAACCTTAATGATTCTATTCTATTCTATTCTATTCTATTCTATTCTATTCTATTCTATTCAAAACGGTGTTCAATCCATCAGGCTGTAGAACAGCTAGAGGTGAGGATGGGTTGCAATTTGAAGAAGGAATTGTTTTCACTCCTGTGAAAAACAGAATGTTGGGAAACTAGTTAGAAATGTAGGGGAGAGGATGCAAAAAGGACTTGACTGAGAACTTATGGTAAGAACACTGATACTCTATACACATTTTACACTAAGATTTTATTGATTATAATGCACACATAAATTTTACACATCATTCTCTCTTTCTAGATACCAGAGGTTATAGATTACATTTTGCTCATATCTTGTCCACTGATTATATTTTTTTTGTTGGTTGGTTGGGTTTTTTTGTTGTGGATTGGTGGGGTTTTTTTTGTTTGTTTGTTTGTTTGTAGTTGGTTGTTGGGTTTTTTTTCTGTGTTTAGAGAATTGCTCATTTATCTTCTGGTGATTTTCAGTGAAACAGGATTGCCTGTCCCATCTTTTTGTATTTTTTAAAATGTCTCTTGTACTCCATTTTAGGCTTTGCACTCATACATTGGAGAAAACATATGGAGGTACTAATGCTTAAACAACATTCATTTAGTGTCCTCCTTAGATGTTTTATGGAACTCAAAGCAGTTTATACCATTGCCTAAAATAATTAACACAAAAAATATGTTGTGATTTTTGTTGCTGTAAGAATTCTTTTATCTCACCGATGGATCATGTATGGCTTTAATATTGTTGAAATGTTATTTAAATTCATTCTTTCCTTTCTTTCCCTTTCCCCTTTGTCATGGTTTAACCCAGTCAGCAAACCCACCACGACCACAGCTTCTCGGTCACTCCCTCCCCCAGTGAGATGGAGGAGAGAATCGGAAGACCAGAAGTGAGAAAACTCATGGGCTGAAATAAAAACAGTTTAACAGTACCCCCCCCACACCCCAACCTTCTCCCTAGTTTTATTACTGAGCATGACATCATACGGTATGGAATGGTTTTTTGGTCAGTTGAGGTCAGCTGTTCCATCTGTGTCCCTCCAGCTTCTTGTGCACCCATAGCATAATCACTGGTGGGATGGTGTGAGAAGCAGAAAAGGCTTTGACCCTGTGTAAGCACAGTTCAGCTATAACGAAAATATCCCTGTGTTATCAAGACTGTTTTCAGCACAAATACAAAATACAGCCCCATACTAGCTACTATGAACAAAATTAACTCCACTCCAGCCAAAACCAGCACTCTCTTCCCTTTCTTTTTCTCTTATGGCCTGTTAGCCTGCATGGAATATTTTCACTCACATAGGATGAGCTATAAAATGAGATAAACAATGTGAATGGCTTCTAAAACATTTCTTCATAAACATGCAGTTGAAATATAGGAAACTTTGCTCACTTACCAAATATGCTGATTTGATGGACATACATCGTGATGTGGAAGTTTGCTTATGTATGCAAGTAGAAGTTAACATTCTGCCTTTGCCAACACTTCTTTGATGCTTGTTTAGTTTAGAGTTGCTTGCTTTTATGTAGAAGCAAATAGAAATAAGAAAGACTCACAATATTTTTGCAAAATGCCAGTCCCAATTTGATTATGCAGAATGTAATCTTTGTTTCATTTGGAAAATAATATTTGTACAGACATTTTTAATTCACACAAATCTCCAAAGAGGAGCTCTCTTTCTGAGAATATAGATATCCTTGTGTGAACAACTGTATTTGTTCTGGAAATGTCCACTGTGTTGTCCTAATTAAATAGATGTGTAGCATTTAGAAGGCAGGCAGAAAACAGAAAAAGTTTTAAATTCATTTACTTTCTTGGATATGAAGAACTACACAATCATTTTAATGGAATAAGAAGAACAGAAAGGAGAACTAATAGGAACCCTCAAAGAACAAAACAAGTCTTCTGTCAAGGTCTAACTTCTGGCATTTAAGGTGTGTTCAACTACACGGCATGTGGAAAAGCAATGTCTGGGTAAATAAGCTTTACATTCCAGATGGCACTAAACAATGCAAAGCAATTTTCCAAATTACTATGTCCAAAGTATGACAAAACATGATTTTAAATTTAAAGGAGCTCATTAGAATTAGGACAATACAAAAGATTAGTCCTTCCCTCCTTCCTTGTTGTTAGATTTTTGGTGGTTGGCTCTTTTGGTGGGGTTTTTTTTTTGGTTTTGGTGGTTTTTTTTTGTTTTGTGTGTGGTTTTTTTTGTTTTGTTTTTGGGTTTTTTTTTTTTTGGGGGGGAGGGCTCTCTTTTTAACATCACAAAGAAGCAAATGTATCTATCTTGCTTATTTCTCCCTTTGTCAAGCTGCCCATTTATCAGCATGAAATGCTTCACAAACCTCATTCTACAGACAGCTGAACATGGACTCAACTGCTCTCTGGGTTTTACGTTACAGGTATGTTCACTCTAGCTTCCAGAGGAAGGAACAGAGGGGACAGCCAGGGAGCTAGGACCAATGATGAACATCCTAGTTCCAAAGAGTTCTAAAATGTAGAGTTTCATTTTACTTTGACTTTATTTTTAGGGTTATCCACTTTTCCCCTGACACTTTTGTGCCCAATAAGGAGCATAGGTCACATAGCTATGGAAAAATAGTGTATAACTTAGGCTTGCACAGCTGAAATGCCTGTCTATTGGACTCAGTCATGTGACTGATTTCATGATATCCCGCTGAAAAAATCATTTCATACGTTTATGTTAAAGATACATAGATTGTCTCCTACTTCACCAACTCTTTCTACGCACAACTTTGAAACTCC
This sequence comes from Psophia crepitans, assembly GCA_013399095.1. Lineage (NCBI taxonomy): Eukaryota > Metazoa > Chordata > Aves > Gruiformes > Psophiidae > Psophia > Psophia crepitans. The sequence goes on from VWZZ01001881.1 coordinate 121,391, forward strand.
TGAAACTTGGAATGTCTGCTAACTAGTAAACTAGTAATATGAAGAATATGAAATGGTAGTGAAATAAAGGTGAAATTATACTGTTACTTCATCCAGTGGGGGAATTACTTTTGAACTTTTGAGAATATCCATGTGCCCAGGAAACTAACATGCCAACTCTATCTTTCACTTTGGGCAGATGTCTCAGAGTGCTGTGCAATACCTGAGATTGGCAGGAACTGACACAATTACCTTCTTGTAGTACTCTTAATCCTGAAACCTCTTTTAGAATCAGATAGAAAATCTACATAGTAATCTCACATAGAAGATATTAGAGTAACATCTTTCTCAGTTCCTAGCACTTGGGAGATGAAACCCAATTCTAATTTCTTTTTTACCTGAGAGAAACAAAATGTGCATCTCCTACTCCTCTTATGCTGTAAGTTATAGGTTAAGCTGTCAATCTTTTTTTTTTTGAAAAGCTGTTCCACTTTGATATTAATTAAATATTCATTGGGACAGAAAAAAAAAATTATTCTGTACAGCCTTGATTTAAAAAGGGGGCGACCCATTTTTTATTTTCTGTATTAATGAAAATTTAAGTATTATTAATTAAATACTCACTAGAACAGTACTTGGGAGGAAGGTGTCCCCCATGACAGGTGACAGCCCTGACCATTTGTTAGAATTTCATGATGTCTCGTACTCCGTCTTTCTGTGGAACAATGTATATTTAATTATTTCATGCAAAACCTAATTATTTGAAGGAGAGAGATGGAGATTCCCACTCCTATACCTGAGAGCCAGCTGACTATTTTATTCATCTGGAAAAGCATATTGAAAGAATTGAAAAACCCCTCCAGCAAAAAGGAAACTGGGTCTAGGATTCTGAATTTCTGAGTAAAACTCTGGGACACCATAATCTTTTCTTGTTTTGATTTTCTGACTTACGAATGCTGAGAACTCGTATCAATTTGGGTGCTACAAGCAATCCAAAATTGGCTGGACTCTGTGTGAGCAGCATCTTTGTGTTTGTATATCAATTTGCCTGTTAATCCTACGTATTGCTAGAAGCATGCATTTAGTTGTTATTGATCTTGGAGTCACAGAAGTAAAATGACCATCCACTTAGCTTTGTGGTGCCATTGCTACATTGTTAACGATATCAGAACTAAACAGTCTAAAGCTTAATTAGTTGTAATGTACAATGCAATCACTGTTGTAAGTGTTATGGAAATGTCCATTAAGGCCTGCATAATTTAACATGAGGAAGGTCAGATGCTGATGCCCTCAGAATAACCTTACAGTTAGTGAATAGTTGAAGAATGAATCCACATTTCGGAATGAACATCTTTTGTTGTAGTATCCTTTGGGAACACTCTTTAAAATGTTTTCCTGCAGTTTGGTGGATACTGGTCTGGTATGAATACAATCAACCCAGTTACTTGCCTGCAGAACCATGATGACAGTAATACAGCCGTATATCTTGCCTTGTATTGCTAAAAGACCTATTTACTGATTTTCCTCCTCATCAGCTCAGCAGACAGGAAAGCAGAGGTCTATCCAAACGGGTAAGGACTACTTCTTTTTACTGATTCCTCAGAACTCTGGATCTATCCTTACACTTGTAAATTAAATTATCTTGGGATCATTTCCAGTGATTAAAGGACAACTTATCCATATCTGTTTTGCTAAATTCTTCAGTTCTCCCATGCTAATTCTCAAATTGTGGCCACATACTAAGAGAATACCAGCTGGTATAGACCCTAAGTCTGAAATGGATCTTTCTAGCAATGTACATGACTTAAGATCTGGGGTTTGGAGAAGTTTTGTTGAACTGACTAATTTACTTGTAGCCATGTATTCCATAGTCCTGGCACTGCACTTGTCGCATATAATGCCTTCAAAATTTGTGATAATAATATATAACAATTTATTAATACTTTTTAAGCCTGTCAAAAAAATCCTTATGATAGTTAGATACCTGGACATCTGTAAGTAACAGTTTATTAATAAATTACATTTTTGCTAGAATCATAGTAATGTACTAAAAATAATAAAAAGTAAACTGATCAGAATTTAACATTAATTATATTTACATTTGTCTAGAGATTACTCTATATCTGTATCTCCATAATTATTACATAACTTCACTTAAATCCCAACATATATTAAGAAGTCAGCTTTACATGCTTTCTCTTGACCAGCTGTAAAAAGTAAGGGTAAAATAGCTCAACACATCAAAGGTCTTGTACAGTATCTTATGAAATGGTAGGAATAATACAATTTTAAAAAAGTAATATACACTTGATGATCAACAGATATCCTTGCAACTGTCTAGGAAGGATGCTAAAATCACTATGGTATATATAATATTAGCTTGTATGGACTACATGCTGGTCTCTGAATTTTCTTTTTAAGAAATACTATTGAGTTCATTTCACCTTTTCTTATATCTCCAGGGGAACCTATTCTTTTCTGTTAAATATAAAACTGTCCAGGGTTCTGTTTATTGAGGTATTTATAGCTTCTATCGTGGTGTTTCTCAACCTGTAGCAATTACTTCTTACAGTATCCTTTGGAATGGGTATTAGTAACTCTTCATTCTGATAAGGTGCTGAAGAACTTAGATAACCTAAAATTAAATACTGGGAATCTGAAGAGAAACAGGTGGTTGACTTCTGCTTGTGGTGAATATATACAACAATATGTTCTGTTGTAACTTAAAAACAAACAAACAAACAAACAAAAGAATCCCTCCAGAAAACAATACATACACACACACACACACACACACACACAGACTTTCTTCTTGTTCGGAATTAATTGTGTCTTTGTTTCTGAAACTTCCTCCACCTCTTGCATCATGATTAACTCTTCCAGTTCTCACAAAGTTACATTGTATATGATGGAGTGCTATTGGGAAACTTTGTTAAAAACTCTATGGGAGGTAAGAAAATACTTTGAAAAATTATCATTTCACTCACAAGTGTTGGATTGTGGGATTTTTTATTATTGCCATAGTTGGTTTTGGTTAAGTGTAGCCAGAATATGAATCAATTACTGCTATAATTTGTCACCACTCATAGAAACAGTGGCCATGTCAAACAGTATACTTGCTAAGGTCATTCTATATCTCAGCTGAAGATGGAGAGGTTTCTGTGCTTGGTCTAATACATTGAATGCATTGAACAGTTAAACACACAATGAACCTATTATAAAACCAATGAACTTACCTTTACTATTTCATAATACTTACTCCTCCCTTGACTCTGATCTCCCTCTAGTGCCAACACCTGCCCAGGCCTAGACCCTCTCCCTTCAATGCTGCCCAGTCTCTGGAGCCTATGAGGTGTGTCCAGGACCCTTCACCCTCCAAAATAGGGAGTTTCCATGCCCATATATTCCTGTTTTCCATGCCATGTCCTTTTCTCAGGCAGCTGTACTTGACCTGCCTCTGTGTGGCCTGAGAAAGTCCGCTGACAGCCCACAGCAATTACATGCCTCCACAGCAAGACGCCTTATGATATCAGATCTCTGTAAGTTGTGAGCACACACTGCATGGGGAGAGAATGCCTGGAGTGCAGTAACAGGCCTTACTGCCCCTGTGATGAAGCCCCATCTGTGGCTTCCCCAACCCTGTCCATGGCCAAGGACCCTATTGCAGCTCAGTGGGGACATCATCCCCTGCACCAGTGATGCTGTAGCAGAGCTGTTCTCCAGTTCTCCACAGTTCTGCGCAGCCCGGCCATAGGCAGATGTCTTCCTAGCCTAGTTCTTTTTCTAAAAACTATGTTGGTTTTTTATAGTGTGGAGAAAAAAGAGAATACACGCAGACAGTCTTTAGTGAAGGTGAAAGACCCTTTGCTCTAGCTGAAAAACTATAGGATTAAAAAAGAGGCAGGAACAGCCATTGCTGTTTCTCATATTTAAGAGAAATAACTTCTTTCATTATATTTCTGTCAAAACACCAGTCTGATAGATGTACTGAAGAATGACCCATCATTCATGGTGAAAAAAGCAAATGAATACCCAATTTCTGTTCTCCACCTAAAGAGGTTGTGTACGATGTCCAGCTACTCATCTCCAGCAAATGAAAGACAATTCTATGTACAGAAGCAGAGCTTTTAAATATTTGAGTAATGGAAAAGAAAGAAGTTGTTCTTAAGATGGCTATGAAATGTATGTATTTCCACTATTAGTAAAGATAGAATTCTTCAAATCTTGTGTTTTGGACTTAGATTCCTTTGTTTTTGTTTAAATTTCAATTTAGGTGGCTGAGTTCTGTTTTGAACTTTACCCAAGCATTAAACTTAGGGTTTGATACAAACCTTTCTCCCACCAACTAGTGTATCGTAGCATACTGTAGCTGGAATACTGAAGAACTACATACTAAAAACAAGAGTCGGTGTACAAAACTGACACTTGTCACGTTAAAAACATAAATCTTGATCACTCTTCATACAAGGTTGTTGTAATTTGTGGAAAATACAAGTATTCTAAATAATTTTACAGCAACTTTTACTTATTCAGATAATCTCTGTAGTTTATTTTATAATGACAGTAAGTTTTAGTGTATTTCTGATAATACTTTCTTTTTTCTGTTGATGTGTTCTCCTCTCTTTTTGAAATATGCTTTGAAGTTGCATGCCTGTGCCTTATTTGCAGCTTACTGGAATCTTCGTATACGGCTTTATTTTTCCTTGTTATTCTCATAGGCCTTTATTCTGATTCATTGCTGCTCTCGTGTTAGTATTGCATCAGCAGTTTCTGTAACTGCAATAACACTGTTTGCTTCACATGTTATCAAATAGTTTTGTGATGCTGCTGCAGATGGTCTTTACAAAAGCTTATCAGCTTAATACTCACCCTATTTTCCTGTTCATTGTGGATTTGTTAATTTACTATGAAGGGCTGGATTTTTACAGGCTGCTCAAAGAAACAGAACCATAATAGTTACATCTTCCTCTTCATAGTTCATCAAATATCCTCATGCTAATTTAATAACTATTTCAGCTTACCCAAGAAGAACTTCATAACGTGAACACATCCTTGCTGCTCAGTTATCCATTTTCTTTGTGCACATCTAAGAAACACACAGTACAAAACAGAAACTAGCTTTGAAAGTTCAGCGTCAAAGATTTGAGGGCAGTAACAAGCCTCAATGGCCCTGATCCATGGGACCCATGAGGAACCTCATTTCATATGCTCCATGGCCGTCAGTCCCTGCCCCAGTGATGCCACAGCAGGACTGGTCTCCAGTTCCCCACATCTCTGCCTTGCCTGGACATGGGCCAGCTGTCCAGCATCCACTCATGGGCCCATGTCCCGGCCCAGCCTCAACCTCTCTCTGTCTCCAAGGAGGTGCCCAATGCCTGTGGCTGCTCTGCTTCTGGCTGGAGTGGTGGGAAGGGCCTTGGCTGGCAGCTCTCTGTTCTTTAAGGATCTTCCAGTTCACACGGCACCCTGACAGTAAGTTGCCTCCTGTTCATATCTTGAAACCCCAAATTTGGGATCCCCATCTTAGGCGTGGAAACCTACTGACCCTTCAGCAATCAGCACAAAGAAACAGCTGTGTGTTGGATCTACAGACAGTGTAAATTCATTTGTATGGGCTGTGGTGGATTGACCCTGGCTGGAGACCAGGTGCCCAACAAAGCCATTCTGTCACTCCCCTCCTCAGCTGGACAGGGGAAAGAAAATAAAATGAAAGGCTGTTGGGTTGAGATAAGAACAGGGAGAGATCACTCGCCAATTACAATCATGGACAAAACAGACTTGATTTGGGGAAAAACTAATTTCATTTATTATTAATAAAATCAGAGTAAAGGGAAATAAAACCAAATTGTAAAAATACCTTTACCCCTCTCCTCCCTTCTTCCCAGGCTCAACTTTACTCTTGATTTCTCTACCTCCTCTCCACCAGCAGCACAAGGGCATGGGGAATGGGAGTTGTGGTCAGTTCATCACATGTTGTCTCTGCTGCTCCTTCCCCTTCAGGGTGGAGGAGGAGTCCTTCCTCACACTCTTCCCCTGCTCCAGCATGTTGTCCTTCTCATGGAGAGACAGTCCTCCACAAATGTCTCAAACGTCAGTCCTTCCCACAGGCTGCAGTTCTTCATGAACTGCTCCACCGTGGGTCTCTCCCACTGGCTGCAGTACTTCAGGAACAGACTGCTCCAGCGTGGGTCCACTACAGGGTCAGAAGTCCTGCCAGCAAACCTGCTTCAGTGTGGGCTCCTCTCTTCACAGGTCCACAGGTCCTGCCAGGAACCTGCTCTAACATGGGCTTCCCATGGGGTCACAGTCTCCTTTCGATGCATACACTTGCTCCGATATGGGGTCCTCCATGGGCTGCAGGTGGATATCTGCTCCACCATGGACCTCCATGGGCTGCAGGGGGATAGCCTGCCTCACCATGGTCTTTTCCACAGGTTGCAGGGGAATTTCTGCTCCTGTGCCTGGTACACCTCCTCCCCCTCCTTCTTTGCTGACTTCAGTGCCTGCAGAGTTGTTCCTCTCACGTATTCTCACTCCTCTGTCCAGCTGCAATTGCTCCTGGTGTTTTTTTTCTGCTTCTTAACTATGTTATCCCAGAGGTGTTACCACTGTCACTGGTGGACTTGGCCTTGGCTAGCTGTGGGTTCATCTTGGAGCTGTCTAGCATTGGCTGTATTGGACATAGGGGAAGCTTCTAGCAGCTTCTCACAGAAGCAACTCCTGTATGCCCCCTGCTACCAAAACATTGCCATTCAAACCCAGTAAAATGGACTAACTTGAGGACTGTCTGTTTCAAATACTGTTACTCTTTCTTGAATTTTCTTTGAATTCTTGAAGCCACTCCATATACCCAGGGCAAAAAAACCTTCCTGATATCTCCAGAAAGAAGCTTTCATTTCATAAGTAATCAAGGGTGTGCTTCTTTGGAGAAGAAGAAAGCAAAGAAAAAAGTCCACAAAAATGCTGCTATGTGCTTCTAAGGAGAAGAAGAAAGCAAAGAAAAAAGTCCACAAAAATGCTGCTAACACAAAGTTAAATTCATTTATTGTTAGCAAGCAGCTGAAGCTGAGCCTTCCTGTGATTATGCAAAATACAGAGAGAATTAACACCTTATCGATTAGTTGAAAAAAAGAAAGCTGGCAAAACTAAACACAAAGTTGCCTGCAATCATTTAAAATGTAATTCAAAGTAATCCTCAAATTTCCATTCCTTCCCTTTGGGGACTTTCAGTTTTCTAGTTACCCATCCCCTGATGTCGACTACACATTTTACACTACTTAGTCAGCAGTCTGTTAAAGTTCCCAAAGCACCAGGTGTGCAAATTTTTCATCTTTTCTCCCTTAACTTTATACTTCTATGTACAGAACTAGTCATCCTAGTCTTCCTTTACGATCAATAGAAAGAAAAATACTTCTGGGGAGCTATTAGTGTACCCTATTTCAGGCAGTTACTTTAGGATGAAAAGAATCACTCCCTAAATGTATCCATATCTATCCCTTGACAGTAATGGTTAACTGACTATAATGATAGCCTGCAGTGTCTAACTCAGACGTATGTGTGCATTCTAAGTATCTAGAATTAAGAACTGGATCCTATCTAAATTCCTAGAGAGTTTGCTGGGCCAGAGCCAGATCTATGAAATAAAAACTCCAACACATAAAATGGTCATTTATTCAATATGCAAGTGAAGTTGCCTCATACTCGGTTAATATCCATGCAGCAGTTTGGCTGCTTTTGAGAGAGTGACTTGGAGTTTGATGTACATTTCTTTAGCAATAACGCTTGTTTAAGCAGTCCTTCTTCCTCTGTGGAGTAGCTGTTTTTAGCTGCTAAGGCAGTAGAATGAATTATCTGTGAAACCAACAAACAAAAAAAGTGCATAAATAATGGCCTAAATAGATGCTCAAAGCAACTCAGTGAACTAATTCTGCTCAGATACAGCTAGAAATGTGAAGTACTAAGACACGGTAGAGATTTAGTCTTTGCAACTTGTCTTTCATATCAACTTAGATATGGATTTTAGGAATGTTGTCAGAAATTTCTATTAACTTGAAACGGGAGCTTTAAACTACTCCCAGTTCTTCAGTAGTCCCATGGTTATTTATTTAACTTTTGTTAACTATAAAATTATTTATTTAATCTTATGGTCTACAAGAAATCAAATTCACCTTAGAAGTGCTGAGTTCTCTCCAATGATTATTAAGGATTAATTGAGGCATAGGCATCTGCATTGTTTCCATCTATAAATCTGAGTACTTTTATCATACTTCCAAAGTACAAGCATAAACAAAAAACTGGGGCTAAGACATTGAAATTTGTGCATTTATCTCAAAAGAGATCCTCATCATAATAGCTTTTACTTCCACATCTTCCATCATTTTCAGGTTAGACTATTATAACTCACCACAGCTGCACAGAAATTAAAGATTGAATTATACTATCTCCATGTAAAGTACTTTAATGATTCTGCTCACCTCAGGGGAGGATTAAAAGCAAAAGGGGCAATTTTAGGTAAACTCATTGAAATAATGGTCGTCATCTGCTTAGTTCTTATGAGGCAGACCTTTAAGAAGACATTCTATGATAAATTAGTGAGTTATCCCATGGTTAGTGATCTAGGTCTGATTCCTATATCAATCTTCATTTTGCAGTTTCACAAAAAAAAAAAAAACAACCCAACCCCCCCCCCCCCCAAAAAAAAACCCCACCACAACTATTTTTCACTAATGCATGAAATTTTGGTACTTTTTGCTTGTAAAAATTAACTGTAGGCCTTTCCAGATGATATGCAGATCAAGATGTAAAAGATTATTAAACAAACTTTATCCCCAAATCCATACTCTTTGTATAACTACTCAAGTCTATAAATCCAAAGTGCAAAATCACACTTGACTGGATGGACGAAATTGGGAGAATGCATTTATCTTCTTCCCTCTTTTTTTTTTTTTCCCTCAAAGAAATTATAGAAAACCATATGACATATATGGACAGTCTATACTAAGGATATCTACAGTAGTGATATTACAACATGTAAACTATATTCTTACATTTTCTTTAGAAAGAGTATGTGTTACAAAATTTCCTACAAGTAAGTCTTAAGTTACCTGAAAGAAGGATATGACTGAGCAGCAATACAGATAGATTGAATTTATTTATGGTAACAAAGTGCAATATTTGACCAAGCCTTTCTCCTTAATATTTTCTTTATATCTACTTTGTTGTAGTATGTTTCCTTCCTTAGTAACTCTGTTAATTCTGCCTCTCCTATTTTCTTTTCATTTGGGAAGGGTTATTAAGGGTATAGTTCATCTGAAAAGAGATGTCATTGGAAGTGCAGATAAGTGCTAGGTTATATAACTGGGAGTACAGCAATTTCTTGTCTTTTTTCTTTTTCTTTTTTTTTATTTTATCTGAAGGTTATAGCAATCTGACACAAACTGAATGAACAGAAACAAACTTTCACAGAACACATTCAAGTCACATAACGTTCATCACAGTTTCCTTTCACTGTAAGCAATTATTAAAATTAAGCCATACATCTGAAGTTTATAGGCTCAAATTCAAGTGCTTTTTCAACTATATTAAAAGGATAATGTTGTGGATATACTTGAATGTGTCTAGATGTTTTTCCTCATTAAAATACTTTTTAAAATAAAGTCATTGTTATCTCAGACATCTAAGAGTGAGTATAAATTGTACAATATCTATTTTTATGTCATAGAGTTTAGACAGTTTTGCTGTTTAAGTATAAAACAAGAGAATTAATATTTTAGGTTGTTTTTTTTTCTTTCTCTTACTTTCTTTTCATGCATCTTATAATTGCCTTGCAATTGTTTCTCATAAAAACAAAACAAAACTGCACACAAATTGAATTCACTAACATTAAAAACGAACTTCAATTATGTCAGAATCTCTAAGGACTGTGTTTTTATAGCGTGTTAAAACATCAAATTAAGCTCCGAACTAGCTCACAGATCTCTTATGAGTGCACAATCTGTACTGTCTGACAATTAAAAGAAATGTAGATACGTATTAACTTTAAATACCTCTGATGTTAAAACCAGTACTATGCATGATGTTAAATGCTTTGAGTTAGGGTCAGACTATTCATGTTACTATATAGCTGCTTTAGTCAAACAGTAAAAGTCATGCTTCAAAAAGGTCAAGGATTCTAGCATTTCAGCAAGAGAGAAAATTCCAACTGTATTGCAAGACTGTATAAGGTACTAAAAATAGAGGTATGCTTTGTCCTATCTGATATAATGTACTTTGTTTTGTAATTGCAATAGCTATCCCATTTGAAGCAAACCATTCTTCATTTCTCCAGTCTTTTCCAGAATCATGTATGTACAATGTAACCCTAGAAATTCTATAGATGGTTGAAAATCACAGTAGCCTACAGAATATAAAGGTCAAAAATGAAATAGATTTTGGTGGCCTTTATTCAGCCTTTGTCAATGGTCTCATGTGACACAAGAAAATAATGAGCAGAAATATTTTGCTAGTATGAGCAGTTTAGTTGTTGATACAAATTAATTGGGTTTTAAAAAGAAGACACTTCTTGGTCAGGGCAAATAAGTATTCTCTGTAATCTGTCCTTGGTATTAACTTCGGACATGAAAAACATGAACAAGATCACAGAAGTAGACATAAGAAGTGTAGCTGCCAATGCTTTGGGAATATGTGGAGTAGGAGAAGAATGTCTCTTTGAAAGGTGCTTTTACTCTACAATACAAATAACTTGAAATCACATTAAATTCTTATTTGTTCTGACATTTCTCTCCTTACAACCTGAATGTAATGCTTTCTAATAATATCAAAATTTCATTCAATTAGATGAAAGAAAATTATTCTACATGATAACCACAATCAAACAAACCAGCCAACCAGCCAAAAGACTCCTCTACCCCCAGTTCTCACTGTAATACTTATCCAACTTATCCTTTAAACAAAACGGTAAAATGATATTCAGCTCTATGCTGGTTGTACATGAATGGACTTTATTTTCTATCTTTTACTGTAAAAAACCAAACAACAAACCAAACCAAAATTCTGAAGGCTGTTCGTAGTGAGAGCCAGAGACCTTGACAGCTATAACCTCTACCCAAGCACTTCACAAGACTTTTGCTGATTTCTTTCTGACAGCACTGCTTCTCCCTTTCCTCCTTCCAGTCTTTTCCACTGCCGTAGGTCTGCAAAATCCCTCTTCAGATGATGTCAGAAGCTGATAGGTTTTGGTCAAGAATATCTTTCTTTGGCATGTGTCTTTCCTTTTTCACACATCGACATAAGAAAGGAGTGCAAGGGTACGTGAAAGGAGAGGGTCTGCTCCTTTAAGAGTATCTTCTGGTTAAGGACTTTTTCAGTGGTGGGGAGTGGTGGGGAGGGAGGAAGATAGGAAGAAAAGGAAGAAGCCATAAACAAAGAAGAACATACAAAGACACAAACCTGACCGAAAAATTATAAGGGATACAGTTATGAGAACCAAGTTCGGTCAGTCCCAGTAATTGATGAGGGCATGTGGCAGTGTGAGAATGTTTGTGTATTCCAGACAGGCTACCTGATCTGGGATCTTGTCAGCTGGGAAACTAAGGGAAAAGGGGAAAACTAGGAACAAAATATACAGAGACAAAGACTTGACAAAGCACACATGGAGACAATGTCAGGTAACAAATCTCACCATTCATACTAATTCATGGGCTGTCAAAAAGCTACAGGTGTCACTTCCAGGAAGATCAACCTGGTCTTTGCAACTGATAAGACTGTAAACCAGGGAGACTGGACTTTGAGGGGTGCAGGAACTAATGGAGCTGTACAGACCCAAGTGGGACATGCAGGGAAAGGGGGAGCAGAGAAGAAAGAAAGGGGATTAGGCAATATGTGTCTAATAGGGCCCTGTGGCTTGTAAAATGGGGCTAGTCAGTACGCTTGCCTGACAGAGCCCTGAACCTGATCACTGCGGTCTATCCTATCTTCTTCTATCTTCTTAAAGATTCTCTTAACTATCTCACTCTCTGTGCCATGTGTCAGTGTGCTGCAAGTACTCAGTGCCAGCTACTGGTGAGACCTCTGTGTGTGTGAGTGGAATTTGGGGCCAGGTCCCGTCTTATGGTGTCAGTTACTGGAACCAGTGGGGTCTTTAACCTCCAGCCACTGGAGCAGGAATGGTGTGTTATGAGATTAATTTCAACCATTTAACATTACTTGCAAGATGTGAAAGTCTTAACAGGCACCTCAGTTCTACTGTGTTGTAACTTTTGAAGCATTCTAGTTTGTGGTTGGCTTTTTTTTGGGGGGGTGGTGGTGGTGGTTTTTTTCTTTCTGTTTTGGTTTTGGGCTTTTTTTTTTGCCTTTAGAATAGAACCTTATATGATATAATTAAAAGGTGGTGATTAGTTGTGAAAAGCGTGTGCAAAGAAAAATACTGCCTTGTGGAATGCAGACATCTCTGTCGTGGTTCAGCCCTAGCCAGCAGCTGAGCACCCCACAGTCACTTGCTCACCCCTCTTTTTAGCAGCCCATTGTACCGCTCTATTTTCCCAGAGGCTGGTGCATGGTAAGGGAAGTGATACACGCACTCAATGCCGTGTTCTTTGGCCCAGGTGTCTATGAGCTTGTTGCAGAAATGAGTCCCATTGTCTGACTCAATTCTTTCCGGGGTGCCATGCTGTCAAAGGACCTGCCTTTCAAGGCCCAGGATAGTGTTCTGCCAGAGACTCCAGGTAGGGCCATTCTCCCCAGCTGCGGTGTAGAGCACATTCTTCACATCTGGCCCTGCCCGGACTGGCCCAAGAGCTATGACATGGACAATTTGCTGTTTAATTTGTTCAAAAGCTTGTCGTTGCTCAGAGTCCCATTGGAAATTGTTCTTCTTCCAGGTTACATAGTAGAGGGGGCTTACAATCAGACTGTAGTTTGGAATGTGCGTTCGCCAGAAACCCACAACACCTAAGAAGGCTTGGGTTTCCTTTTTGTTGGTTGGTGGAAACATGGCTGTAATTTTGTTGGTGACATCCATCGGGATCTGACGTCGGCTGTCTTGCCGTTTTATCCCTAGGAACTGGATCTCCTGCTCAGGCTCCTCGACTTTACTTCATTAATAGTGAAGCCAGCTTTCAGCAGGATTTGGTTTATCTTCTTCCCTTTCTCAGAGACTTCCGCTGCTGTGTCGCCAATGATGTCGTCAATGTACTGCAGGTGCTCTGGGGCTTCACCCTTTTCCAGTGCAGTCTGAATCAGTCCGTGGCAAATGGTGGGGCTGTGTTTCCACCCCTGGGGCAGTCGGTTCCAG
>VWZZ01001883.1:0-50549 GCA_013399095.1 Psophia crepitans
TCTCTGAGCGGCCTGGGATGAATCGCATTGGGCCCCGTGGACTTGCATGCACCCAGGTGGAGTAGTAAATCCCGCACAAGTTCGGGATCAGCTGGGAGTTTATCGTTACCACAGTCACAGTCCTCCAGCTCAGGGCATCTCTGAGGTCCCAGAGCCCATCATCACTGTTGAAGACAGAGGCAAAGAAGGCATTAAACGTCTCTGCTTTGTCTATATCCCTGTTTGTAAGGAGACCATTCTCATCAAGTAATGAGCTAATGTGCTCTCTGGTCCTTCTTTTGTTGTTTACGTATTTAAAAAAAACCTTTTTATTGTCCTCCACAGTATTGGCCAGCTTCATCTCTAACTGAGTTTCGGCCGCGCAAATTTTCACCCTACAAAGGCAAACAGCATCCCTGTAGCCCTCCCATGTTGCCTGACCCTGCTTCTGCCTAAGCTCAAGAAGAAGATCCCTGTTCAGCCAAGCCAGCCTTCTGCCCACCTGCTTGACTTGGGACATTTTGGAATTGCCCATTCCTGAGCTCTTAGGAGATGGTACTTAAAAAGTGACCAGCACTGGTGGACCCTGATGCCTTCAGGAGCAGTTTCCCAGGGGATCTTACTGACTAGTTCCCTGAGCAGCCTGAAGTCTGCTCTCCCCATATCCAAGGTTGAAGTTTTGGTGGCAGTTTTCCTCCTATCACCAAAGATTTAAATTTTTTAAATTTTTAGATATGATGGAAAAAGTAAATCCTAAATAGTCATGTTAAATATTTTTACAGAGGAAAAATTTCCCTATAGGAAACACTGATGAGCTTCCCAATAAATACTGCTTTTATAAATGACCTAACCTTTGTTTCATTTTAGTCATGTCCTATGGGAAGTAAACAGGGTAATGTTCAACTCGTGCATTATTTAGAGATTTTAGGAGTACTTTTTGAAAGCCTCATACAGAGCTCTGTCCACAGGATTCCCATTAAACACAATGGGAGCCGCGTGGCTAAAATCCTGCAGAGCAGTTTGAAAATGTGTCCCGTGGTGTGCTGAAGATAGATGATTAAAGAATGAGTGCTTGAGTAGGGGGGAGGGAGTGATGTTGTGATTCTCCATTTAGGGCTGTACTTACACTAAAAATCCTTCTCTAAACCCTTCTTAAATGATCTTCTTTTGGCAGTCCTAGTTAATAGCTCTCCTGTTTCTGCAAAGAACTACCGGTGCATTACAAATAATTGCAATAAACATTTGCACCTTAGAGATGTCTAGATGTCCTTTCACTTCTCTTTATGCTTACCTTTTTTGTTGCTATTCCACTTGATTCTTTTTCTGTTCTCTTGTATCTTGCTTACATTTTGATTTCCTTTTTTTCTGCTTCTCCTCAAAGTTCTCTTACGTCTTTTAAACTGCTGTTGCCTTTATTTCTGGTCCTCATGTCTTGAGCTGTTCATTTCTATTCTCTCTTTAAGACACTTTCTCAAATTTTTTTCCTCTGCTTTCCTTCTCTGTTAGTAAGTATTTCCTTCTTCTCTCTTCTCCTAATCTAACTTTGTTTTTCCAGTTGCTCTACTTTATGGGCCAAAGTAATGGGATATGTCCTTTTGGACCCCTTTACTGTGCCCTCTATTCCATTTTTTTCCCCATTTTGACAGCTGGCTGTCCCTCCAAAGTGTCCTTTACTCTTCTCACTGGATTTCTGGCATCATACAAGTTACCTCCTGGATCTACGACATGAGAGGGATTTCAAATGCTCTCACATACAAAAACTTTCCCCTGCTTTTAATCCATTTGTCTCCAGGATAATGCAATTTAAAGGGAAGGGCTTCAATAGTGATGAATTTGGCATTTTGAGCCTGTTTTTTCTGGTGTGTTTTTTTCCTGTTGTTACTTCTTACAATGGATAATGGCTGTGACAGAGTAATGTGTTTGGAAAGATACAGGGAGTGCTTTATGGCACTTAACATAGAGGCATGAAAGTGTCCCTGCCTTTTTCTTTTCTTTTTTTTTTTTTTTTCTTCCAATACAGCTGTTATTTCTTTCTTCTTGCATCTCATTTGCACCTTGATATTCTTTTTCTTCTCTGCTTTTTCTTCTTTTGCTTTTGTTAGGCTTGCACACATACAGAAAGGGAGAACACTGAAAGTTACTAATGACAAAATATATCTGGGTCCTTCTTGATCTTTTTGTGACCAGTTGACAAATAGTCCTTCTTGTTTGTTGGCATCAAAGCTGATGATGCTCTATATGACGCTATTCCAGCCCTCTTCTGTGTGCATTGTCATGTTTTTTATTGCCTCATTATCAGCTGCTTGGTTGGAGAGGAGGTGTCAATATAATTTTAGAGAGACTGCTGCTACCTAATGATACAAGTAATTAAGCCCTTGGAGACCATTATTCTAACCATATATTACTTGTTTAGGCCATCTTGCTGTGCTGCTAGGGTTTGGAAATCTACAACAGGGAAACTTTCATTCTTATGTCTTCGACATGACTTGTTTTTGTGGTTGTTTTCTAGCCACCTGAAATTTAAGACTGGAAGAGTAATTACTGATACATCTTAGGTTTCTTTGGTTGGAGATATGTATTGCTGTTTACTGAATCTGTCCTCCAGAAGGATGAACTCTGTCTGAGCTGGACACCATTAGACTAGGAAACTGTTGTTCCAGGGCAGTGCTGCAGGAAGGCCGCATGAAAGGAGACATTCTTCAGACGCAGGAAAGATAATTGGCATTCACTATGCTGGCAGTCATTCCAGATCTACTTTGGGGGAAAACACATGGAGGCATTTTGTTTATACATCTTTCATTCCTTAAGTTGGTCATTTGGAGGTTAATGTGAAGAGTTTGTTACATAAGAAAATGCTGGTCACACAGGGAGGGCATCAGGGCATCAGCTGTTCGTGAAGGGTACGGAGAAGATGCTTGATCGTAGCTGATTGGCCAAGAGCTGTCTCGTACCTGCTGCTAGTGAATGGCTGTTTGAACATCCGAAGCAAGCTCTCTGCTGAGGAGAAATAGGAAAAGACAAATTCTAGATATACTTAGAACAGCACGTTGTCCCCCTTAGGAATTAAAATACTGTCACATCATTATTTGTAGCACAGACATGACTTGGAATATTCCTACACAGTTCATCCATCTTTGCTGATGTTACATGTAGAGGCTCGCAGGAAGTCACGGCTGAGTTTAAAATCTCCATTTTTTTTCTTTTCTTTGTGTAGTCTTTATGAGCTGAAATTTCGAAAGGCTGAAGTGTAGAAAGTCAAAAGAAATTATGTTTGTTAAGACTCCATGCTGTCTTTAAAGTACTTTTAAGCGAATCTCATGGTTGGGAACCAGAGATATTGTTTCTTGTTCTTCTGTTCATTCTTGCTGTTCTTTGTATTTGTGAATATCTGAAGTGACCCATTTTGGGGAGATCCAAGTTCAAAGTGGGAAACTTCCCTGTCATACCTAAGTCCTCATACATTTGCAAGAGTTTGACCTTTGGAGTTGGCTATACAGTGGCAGGAAAGAGTTGGTGATGTACTGTGAATTTGATTTTTGATGTAAGATTTAGGTTATTGAACCAAACCGGGAGTGGTTTATTGAATGTTTGGTTATTTATTTAGAGTCCCATTAACTCCATTAGTAGTTAGTTTTTTAAAGGTATTAAATGCACAGATAACATCTTAAGGGAAAAAGAATGCAAGAATTTAATATACTTTACAGTCTTTGTCTCTGAAGGCATCAGGGCATGTTGCATGGTGTTCAATATAATGCAACTTTCTGAACAACTTTAATGGTATGCATACTTAATAGCCATTTAATCAAAAGAATTCTATATTTTTCTGTTCAGCAACAATATGCATGCTCACTAGCCACTTTATCAGAAGAATTATATATTTTAAGTGTTTTGCAATTTTTTAATGCTAAACAATTGTAGAATGGTGAGGTATAAATATCTCTCTATATCTTTCCACAAATCCTCCAGTTTTTCTTTTTGTGTAGAAGAGCAGAAATATCGGAGTGATAAAAAGGCAGAGCAAAGCTTTTGATACCATGCTTCATTCCAGATCGAACGGCTTGTTTAAGGTTATGCAAGCACTAGCATAAGCTATTCATATGAAATGTGTGAAACTAACATATCAGTCAAGAGGTAGCAAAACTGCTGATTTACTTGAAGTTACTGAATTCTTTTTTAAGATACAGAGCTCAGATCATTGATGGAAAGAGCTGAAGATTTGTCCAGTCATACCCAGAAAGCAATAGAGAGAGGACATGTCATCTGCTCCTTAGACCCATCAGGGTGAACAGTTGGCATCCTGGGTTCTAACGATCACTGATACTGGCCAGGTTGGTTAACCTTGCTGTGCCTCAGTTTTTTCACCTGTGAGAAGAAAACACAGTATATTACGTTGACCTACATATTCACACCACAAAATCTGTGGACCTCAGACCTCTTATGAACAGGGATTTAGTATATCCTACCATGAGGCCTCACATCACTGATCTTTCTAATAGAAAGCCATGTTTACTAGCACATGCTGAGTTATGATAATTAAAGCTAGTGTGATTTGAACAACAAACTCAACTTTGTGATGGATCATCCTTGGATTTTTACTGCAGTTGTTCACTGATTGGAAAATGTTGATACTTTGCAATGGATTTCCCAGTCATTTTGTAAATTAAAAAAAGTGGAACATCCGTGAAGTTGGGATTTTACTTACAGAAACCCATATCCACCCATCTTCACAGAGTATTGCTCACAAGAGTGGAATCATCTCAAAACTGTAAGATTTGTGAAGAGGTGGAGCTATGAGGAGAATGAAATAACTTTATATTGTGTAGAGCTTAAGGTGTCAGAGAAGCTGAGAACAAGTCATGATAATTTCTGCAGAAGAAAATAAAAAGTCCCTCCTCTTTCTAGCTTTCTTTCAGGTGCTGCCTGTACTTTGGACAGTACAGATTGGTGTGTCCCACAGTGCTGTGCAGTCTGATCCCAAAAGCTTCATTTCATGCTGTGTAGCATGAAAAATGCCTAAGAACAGTTTGTTTGCGTTGTGGAGGGTTCTGCAAATGCATGTGGATGACAGACCTCATTTTCATCTTGCATTTCTCTTGTACCTACTTCAGCCCCATAAAAAATTCCTCCCTCCACATAACATCTTTGTTATTCATGGAAAACACTTAGAAATTTAGGTAGCTATGTCAAGGTGGTCTTGGTACCCCCTTGAAACTGTAACTAAAAACGGAACAAGAACTTTTTGATTTTGGATGGCTTTACATTTCCGTACATAACTTAAAGCAATAGTGGTTTGTGTGTATCAGGGTGCTTGCATACAAAATTAAATATGTGTACTTGGAGAGGCTGGTAGATATATCTATCCATCTTATCTATATTTTTGCAAATATGGAAAACCAAGTATTTTTTTAAAATGTAGAAACCAAGAAAAAAGTAAAACCCCCATTATTTGAAATTGGAAATATCTGCAGTCTGATGGCATAGTTGTCTGTAATTTTCCTGATGCTTTTAGTTATGCTGAAACACTGTGACTATTTCTGGTGCCTCCAGCATGAATAAAGTTTGAACTTATGAGCATATGTTTAAGTTGACACGAGAATTAGCTTTCTGTATGTGTCTGGTTTTATCTACTTATACTTAATGAAAATATCTCCTGTCCTAAGGTCCCAAATATGTTACTAGGGAATTGTAGGAAGGACAGTCCTTCCATTTGAAAAATCCTTTCAACTGCCTGTGAGAAGCTTTTCTGTGAGGCTTAGTCTTGGACTGGTTTTTTGCCTGTAACTTAGAAAATCACATACAGGGCTGGTGATGGAAGACACCCATACAGTCCATATGGCATTTGTCTATCTGTCAACACAGAAATAAACATTACCACTGGTTTCTATTGCAGTTCAGAAACTTTTTGCTGTAGGTATAAGTTTGATGAGTGAAATCTGTATGGCTGACAGAGACAATGGAAACATTTCCAACATTTCCTGGCTCAGATGGTAGTTACAGCAGTTTCAGAGAAATGTCAGGTCTGCCATTGTGTGATGACAGAATTCAGACTTGTGTGGGAGCAGTGACATACCAATGCTGAGGTCTTTCAAAATCCTGCCCTACCTATCTGAGGCTCAAGGCCCATGCATTATTTTAAGGATACCTTGAAAATTTCCAGTGGGCTCAATGGTCAGTGGTTCAACTAAGTAAATGCTGTGCTCAGTCTTTCAATTCTGTGTAATTTTCAAATGATTGTATGGTCTAGCGGACAGAGCACCTGATCAGGTTGCCCACTCAAAAGAAGGATCCTTCTCCACTCATGTAAATAGACCTTGAGATCTGTGGCCTTGTGATAGTTGCCCTCATCATGCGCAAGATACTTTATTTTATGTGCTGCTTTTCTTTAGATAGCTTGCCCTTCAGGCAAATGTTTGAGTACACTTTGAGTATGTTTTAAGTAGGAGGGTTTAGCATGAGTGTGGGAAAAGAGTATGGCTTATACAGTTTGGATTTGCCACTAGCGCACGCCACAGGGTTGAACTGGCTGCTCAGAGCCCGTGGTGGGGAAAGGGTTGTGATGGTACTGCAGGAGGAGAATTTGCCGTGATATTTCTGGATCGGTAAGCACCTGTACTGATGAACAGAAAGAGTAAACATAAATTATATATTATATGTGTGTCTGTTGCTATTATGAAGGATATTATTACTTTATTTTCCAACTGAAATATTAAGGATGGATATTGTGCATTCTGTAGGCTTTGCCCAGCACACTGCTATAAGGCATGTACCAATGTCGTATCCTAAGCAAAACTGAAAATGCGGAGAAAACCCCTTGGGGTTTAAAGCCTCAGCACTTCCCATCTGTCAGTTCTCTTTTAAGTTTATCACATATCTGTTTTCGCGTCTCTCTTTGCTTTTTTCAATCCATTTTCAACATCTAAATTCTTTGTCTGTCTTCTGGCTACCTACCCCTTTGAAGCAAAGACTTCAACAGTGTGCTGCAGGCTCTCTGCGGTGGGATAGCAGGCTTGGACACAGCCCTGGGAAGGAGAGGCCTTTTTCCTGGGGGTCACCATGGAGTATGTTCGTGGAGGACAGCAGAGGGTCTCAGGGCTGTCAGTGTGGCTGGCAGGCTACTGCACAGTCTGGAGATGAGCCGGCAGATCAGGGGGAGAGCTGAGGAGAGCAGGCAGCCATTTCTAGAGCTAATGGAAGTCCTTGGGGCCAGAGGGGAGGTAGCAGAGTCTACATTGAGAGAGCCACTAATTTAACTGAAGCTAGGCAGAGGGAAGGGCACTCCTGCAAGAATGCAGTGAACAGGACATGCTTTTTGACAAGCTTTTTGTTTGGGGTTTTTTTTTATGTCTTCTAAAGCCACTTTGATATTTTCCCTGTTTAAAAAAATCTGGTGCTTTGAACGAAGTGGTGAGGGAAGTGAAATGCAGGTAACCCCAAACCTGAAGTTTGAAACTACATATGAGTAAACAAGCAAATTTATCTGGGATCTGAGTCAGACAGAAGCTTTTTGTTTGGTTGAATTGTGGGTTTGGAGAGAGAGCTGCGAGGCTTGGACAGAGGCACAGAAGTCTGCCACCAAAGCCAGACAGATTGCAGTCTCCAAAGAGACCACCAAACACCAGCTGGGGGAAATTCTGGCTAGTTCACAGATGAACCAAGAGCTGAAAGAGCTGAGAAACCGTGTGGGAACCTGTTACTTGATCCATGATCAGGCAGTAGGGAGGGGTCAAGCAGCTCAAGTTGCTGAAACCCAGGGTCAAGAGACTTAAGCCAGAGACTGCCTAAGAGATAGGGAGGAAGCTTCACCATCTCACAGATGAGAGCTGGAAGAAAATACCCACCTGAGAGTTTTAATTACACAGAATTAAGTTAAGCTAAAGATGGAGAAAGATCTGTTATTGTTATCTTTTTTTAAGACTTTAAAAAGAATCCTGTGTCTGCTGCATGACATGAGGAGTTGGGAAAAGCTGAAATACAAACCTCACCTTATGCAGGAAGATTCTCTAGAAATCTTTGGACACATCTCTGTGAGACTGTAAGTCAGTACAAAGTTGATGGAATTCTTGTGACATGCATTTGAAATAACCGGCGAGTGCTGTCACCTCAGCTTGAGGGTGATAAAAAGGAAAGGTGATAGCACCTAGCAAAAGGTAACTGCCAGCCTGTGGGAGTCTTGAAGGAATTAGGTCAATGGAGAAAGGGTTGCAACTGTTGTGCACCTTCTAGAGCTGGAACAACTACGTGCTATCTGCCCCTTGGAGGGAGAGTCATAGAAAGGGCTGTGTGGGATGTGGCTGAACAGAGCACAGACTATAGAGAGTATTTATTCCCTGTGCTATAAGGGGAATCAAAGATCAGAATACATGGGAAGGACTTTTTCAAGGAAAGTTTGTTTTGTCAAGGAGATTTTTTAAATCTGGGGAGATCAAACCCCTCAAAGGGATATGCTACAGAGGACCAGAGAAGAGAACAGGTTTCCTCTGCAGTGAGACAGGACATTAAGACATGTCCTAATCAGTTGAGAGGTTGGTCAGAGAAGATCATCTTCATGTATCATATTACAGTGGCAGACTGTGAGAGACACCCCTCTCAAGGGAGGGAATCGATAAACCTAACTGAAAGGGGTATGAAACACCTTTCTGCAAAGTCAGAGATATATGGGGAAGGTTCTGCAAAGTTGCAGGGCTGAGAGAAATCTTGTGCCTCCTTGCATTAGTGTATTTGAGGAAAGATTAATTCCTCTGTAGTCTTAAAATCTCTTCTGGAGGAGAACTCCAACAAAATAGCCCATGGCTTTAGTCCACTTGAAATGAGAGAACTGGAAGAGGGACAAAGCAGGCAGGTTTTCTGACCATGTCCCAGCATTGCTGGGGGACAGCACAAAATAGGTACACATTTATAAAGGTGTCAGTCCTGAGAAAATTGAGAGGAAGGTCAGGAACTTGACCGCCTACCAGTGATGCGTCAGCCCCAGCAGGGTCTGTCTTGCCTGGCCTTGATGGAACTGTGCTCTGGCACGTGCCATGGGTTGCAGCAGCAGGGCCAGGCAGGGGATGGCAGCAGCAGAGCTGTCAGAAACACAACATCAAGAAGCTTTAAAAGCAAGTCTCCTACAACTCAGTGGGTCCTTGCAGGCAGGTCCTGGCTTCCAGACAAAATTTGAGTTGCAGCAACAGTGCGGAGGAAGCTTCCTTCTGCCATCGTGGACGCTTGAGCATCTGTGCCCTATGTACTGATCCCTGGGCAGGGAACAATGGTTCCTCCTTCCCACATTCCCCTGGTCCCCTTACCCAGAAACACACACGGATACAAAACCAAAATAAATAACTGCACGTTGCAGTGGGATTGCTTTCCTGGTATTCTCTCAACATCACAGCACAAATTGCGTTTTTTAAATGTAGGAATGGCTGATTTTGTTTCAGGAGGAATAACAGAAAGGACCTGTGGATCATAAATTCAAGTCCTTGGCTCTTGACCCTGCTGTGTAATTAATTTCATAAACTGCTCAACTCTGGCTTAAAACTGTTTAGGTTTCTCATCCCATTACTCTATCTGGCAGACTGGTCCTGATCTCACTTTTTCAATGATTTAAAACATCTTAATTCTAGCCTAGATGTATCTAACCACTATATTCCCATCTTGTTTTGTCAATCATTGGCCTTATGTTGATGTAGTTTTCCGTTTTACTTTCTCTCACTGGTTCTTTTGTGGAAGTCATACCTGTGGAAGCCCTTGATCTCTTCAGTGTAGCAAGAGAAGTTGTTTAGTCTCTTCTCATGACACAGACTCTTGATTCCCCTAAACAACCTCAGAGCTGTCTTTTCACCAAATCCTCTCTGAATGCTGGTGATGTAACTGCAGATAATATTCCAGATGAAATCTTGACAGTGCTTTCTGCAGTAACATTAATATTTTATGTTCCTTAAACTCTTATTTTCCATGAACAGATTTTGGTCTCAGAGTGCCTCATTTCTTCTTCTGTTTAATGCTTTGAGAAATTTATCCTTAGGTTAAGGCTGGTAGAGGACTGTTTCCCTACTTTAAACTGACATTTTGTCAGGAAGCTGAAGAAGCTTCTATCATACATGTGTTTAATTTATTTTTGCCCTAAAGAAAACAGCTTTTTTAAAAAAAGAAAAATTGACAGGAACACTTCAGTTCTAAGAAAACATCAATTTCCTATTCAAATAATAGATGTAACAAAAAGTTAATGGTACTAACTGAAATGCTTCAAATGAATAAACAGTAAATAGAACGCTGAAGAGAGGGGAAAATAAATGTTCTTAAACAGCGATTGGAGAGTGTAGACTTGGGAATGGTGAGCTTTAGAGACTGTTTTTGCAGATTGTAACAGCTTGATAGTTACATAAGATGCACAGAATCCTTGGCAAACCATTTTTTTTTAGCCCAGGCCAGCAAGCAGGCAGAATACATGCGTGGGGAAAAGCTATTCTAGATTTAATCGGCAAGTGTTTGATATTGGAGTGGGTCCATCTAGGATATTGGAATCATGACCAAGACAAGATAACTTTTTGTGGTTACCAGAGGGGGGAAAATGTAGGCTAATGTGTAGAATTAGCCTGTCATAAAGCTCCTGATTTTTCTACTTTGAAAATTTACATGCCCTTTGGAAGCCTTGCACAGGGAGCACAACATGGGATTTCAAGTTAAATTTATAGAGACTGAACCATTCTTGAAGTAGCAGCTTATAAACTACAAGAGCACCGGTCATCAGAGCTTTGCAGTAAATTTGGCTGTAAGCGTATTTCACCTCCTTGTTTGACAGAAAGTAGTTTTCTCTTTCCTTTCTCAGATGTTCCATGGGTACCTAAAGCGTGTAAGATCGGTGCTGGTGTTACAGGACATGACCACACAGACAGTGTCTCTCTTATGCCTGCAATTCAGCTTTATGGCTGTCAACTCTTACAAACTTTTACAATACCTGCAAACAGGAGAACAGCAGAACTCTCAACTGTGTTTAACTGAGCTCTTCGTTATGTTGCAAAGACGATTCTTTTGCATAGAAATCTGAGTGCTGAGGGTAGGTGTTTCTAATTGCCACATGAAACTGTGTGCTTGCCAGTCCCGATAAGGCTGTTTGACAAAATGGGCCTGTTGTCCAAAATAAACCATCTCAATTTGATTGAAGATGAATTGACCTATTGAATTTAAGAATTCTTCATAAATTTTCTGAGCTGGTTTAGCTGATGATACGAATATGCAACTGGGCCATACTTTCATTAATACAATTAGGCCTAAATTGAAAATCCCTGGTTTTAGTGATAGTTGAATCTGTTCTTTCTCCCATTTTTGCTTGTTTATTGATTTGTAAGAAGTTTATGGAGAACTGGAGTTGGCACTGTATATTTATATATAAGCACAATAATTAAGAAACCTATTACATAATTAATTTAAAAATAAAGTGGTGAGGATGTTAAGAAATGAAATCTTTCACTGAGGACTGCACAGGAATTTATATTACAAACCAAAATTATTTGTTCCTTTGTGTAAAAGGCATCTGATTAAGGCCAGCCTTTGAGCAGAAATGGCTGCAGTCTGCAACTGAAAAACTGCACTACTGTCTGCACTAGAGATTAGAGCTGGCTTGTTTTTATTCACATTTGGACAACAGATGGTCCAACTATTCTGTGGGCATTCTGGCAATGTAGAAGTCTGCACATCAATGACAAAAAACCATCGTACAAATAAGTAAAATGTCAGTGTTCATCTGAGTAAAATGAATACCAAGTGTCAGCTTCTCGAAAAGTAGCGTAGCTGGCTGACGTGGATGGAGAAAACCTAGGAAAACACCATATTACTGCTGCATTAGCCAATACCATTCAGTCTAATAAGACTGAAAGAACAGAAAGAACAGAGAGAGTGTGAGGCTTATATAAAAGATAATGTTGCTGGCCTTTGGCTAGGCCAGTTAGCTAATATTTGCTGTCTCGCTGCATTGTTACCTTAGAAATAAAAAAAAAATTGATACGCAGTGAATAATTCTTCTGCTCAATTGCATTTGCAAAGAATGGTACACAAAAGTCACGTTTCCCTAAGCACAGTAGAAACAAACAACAGCAGGCAGTTTCTGGTCTGATATGCCTGGGAATACTGGCTCTTTTTTCAAGGTCACGGTTGTAATATACAGCATATCTGGCAACATAGCTTAAGGTATTCCTCTCTGTCTCCTGCCTTCCTGTCATCCACACACCCATGCCACAGCAGTTTACCTTCTCCAGCCCCTCTTCCAGCCTGTCTTTTCTTCACACTCTATCAAGGGATGGAGACAGCTTCAAAGGAAAAGAACAGAAAACATGAAAGAGAGGGTGAGAAAAACTGTTGCTCCTGCACAGCTGAAGAAGCTGTACAGGAGTGAGGATTTGCAGGAGGAGATGGGGAGTGGGGAGAAGCATGAGGACCTGCAGCTGGAATTGGCACTCAGCATTTTTTTTGTTGTTGTGTCCATCACCGCTTCTCTAGCTTTTGATCCCTTTCCTCTTGTTACCGGTACTCACAGAGCTGAAACCAGCTGTAGTCACAGACCCTTTATTTGTGGTCAGCCTCTGTGACATCTCCTAAGCCTGTGGATTTAATTTCTGATCTACCTTGAATGGGACCAGTGTTTCGTAGGTGGCCTCTGTTATCGCCAGCTGTCCTAGTGTGTGAAGGAGCAGAACTCTGTATTCTGTTCAGCCTGCATTCAGGACGGTTAGCGTTATTAGCAGTTTTAACATGCTTGATGAATGTGCGTAGATCAAAGACAACTTTTGATGGTGTCTATTAACACCTTTTAAAAATGAAAGTGCAAACCTTTCTTCTTTCACTGATGGAACTGAAGTTGATTATGTTTTCATGAGATGGCAGTACCAGATTGTAGCCTGCACTTGGTTTTTACATCCCTTTGAAAGGGCAGAGAAGGGTGAATGAGTTCAGCAGCTGTGCCTCTATAAACAAATGTACTGGCACACGCTGCTGCACCTATAACACGGAGAGTAAATGCTAGCAATGTATTTGACAGTCTGTCTAAATCGCACAAACCTGACAATCGGCTAGAAATACAGCAGGTTGTTTTCTTTTTTAATCTGGCTGATTTTGTTCCTAAATGACAGTAATTTTATCATGGTGTTTGGTTACACTGTTGACAAGGTGATGTCTTTTGCACACAGTTGTTTTTAATTTTTTCAATTGAGCTCCAATAGGATTTTAACAATACAACTAATTACTGTGCATATTCAAAAGATAAAAGAGTACCCTTAATGTGTTATTCATAACATGAACTATGAGAACATTATACGGCCAGGATTGTCTTTAAATATTAATTTCATGGTAGCCATGGATGCATTAGGCTCTTGTAAAGAACAACAACACTGAATGCAACTCTTAGTTTTTTCCACACAGTTAACTTTTATAAATATTTTCATTCTCTAGAATGGAGGAGACAGTGAGAAATCTGCTACAGAGCCAAGGATCCCCAGGCCAGAATGGAGAAGGAAGTGTCAATATCATGAAGGTATATCAGGTATTAGTGACTTATTACCTGTTTTCTTGTGACAGAAAAATTCTTTGAAACAAAAATTGCACTACTGAGGTAAACGTGTCTGGCATTGTTTCCTCTATTTGTTTATTAGTTACGAATACTTGTAAGTGGCGGTTGGTACCATCTACAGTTTTGCAGGTGTTCTCTCACCGCAGTTTAAGGATTTTCATTTTAATTGTCGTTGTGTTATCTGCAGTTGTTCCTCCTCACTGTTAACAGGGGACAGAGAAACTAGTTTTGATTATTAAAGCACTTAATATTGTAAGTAATATATTCCAACATCTCTAGAAAACATAGATGCTTTTGACAGCTTGACCTTCAGGTTATAATGGATAATTTCATCCACTCATATTCTTACTGACTGTGAGGTTTCCATATCAAGCTCCACAGTTTCTTATCGCTACTTGTGGCAGGTGTGTTTTATCAGCCTCACTTGGGGTAGAGTGAGAGTGTCTGAGGGCAGAATTTAGGAGACCAAAGACGTTAGAGTTTTTTTTAAAGGGAACCAAGTCTGTTTGTGCTGTTTATAAGAAGGGAGAGTTTTACATTTTCCTAATCTACTGCTATGTTCTGGAAGCAGTGAACCTGAGGTGATGGAAAGCCTGTAAGTGTCTGGAAGCAGGAATGGGATACATCCCTGTTAATCAGGTATTCTGCACATGAATTCTTAAAAAAAAAACCACTTCTGTATCTTTTTAAACAGAATAAGCATTCCTTATAAAGATATAAAATGCTGAAATAATCTATTAAAGTCAGTACTAGGTAGGGATCCTTCAGATAAAAAAAACACTTTTCAAAAATTCCTTTTATATTAGTCTCTTACAATCTATAGATCGGAAATACGGCAATATAGCTAAACAAAAATGTATATTAAAGAGTATTTATCACTGTAATTAAATTTTCATTTTAATCTTGGATTGAAGGGAAAAGAATCTTTTAGATTAACCTTCCAAAATAATAATTTTTTCTTGTTAAAATGATATCCTGTAAAATTTAATTTCAGGGCAAATTAGATTTTTTTGTTGAAGTTATAATACACTGTGCTTTTAGAAACTGGTGATAAAAGCACCTGTATTTTGCTCGCTATCCTTTTAGGATGCAAAAATGAAACTTGCTACCCTTTTAGGATGCAAAAATGAAACTCAGTTCCCTCCTTTTCAGAGTTTTAATCTATACTTTTGCTCACTCCTGCCACCGTACAGCAAATGTTCCGGAGTGAGTTTGGTGTCAGTCTCTCCTTTGGGTGGATTACCTGTCTCTCTGTTTATAACAGGCAGCTGGGATGATTTTATTGTCTGCTTTTCTGAATGCTTTTTTACCTTGGAAACCACAATAAGGTGGTACCACAGTTAGATATTAGCTTCTTTGGGTTTTGTTTTTGCACTTCCAACAAGAAAAGCTGTAAAGTATTTTAGTTTCAGTTGAATTGAGGGTTTGGGTGTTAATTATTTTTCTTTTGAGATGGAAAAAAATTAGCTATGGAGTCTTTTTTAAACTTGAAATTTTGTGTGTTGCTGCCCTAGAGGGGAGATGAACTAGTCATTCCAATTTCAGTGCTTGTATAATTCTGTGTGGAATTTCCTTCATGTTTTCGTTCTTATTTCCTGAAAAAAGAGAGAATTTTGTTTTATTTTGTTGTGTTTTGGTTTTTTCCTTTGGGGCCATTCTAACATAGGCATTTGTTGTCTCCTGCCAGCCAGGAGAATGGGTACCGCGATGTGTTTAGTGTAAAATCTCTTGGGTTTATTTTCTCCTCAACAGAAGAACAAGGCAGTTCTGCCCAGTTAATAACAAGCTCTAGCAAACAGCCCCCTCCACTGAGCAATCTGCTGTCTAATCCTTGTTTCTTTTCTTTCTGGACATGGGATTTTGTTTGAATCTGCTTGATGTTAGTCAGGACTGATTGCCCAAACCTGAGCCTGTCTGTCTTAGAGAGTGAAGCCAGCTCTGTTCCAGGACCTTAAACCACCTGTA
Organism: Psophia crepitans; assembly: GCA_013399095.1. NCBI lineage: Eukaryota > Metazoa > Chordata > Aves > Gruiformes > Psophiidae > Psophia > Psophia crepitans. Next base: position 15,488 of record VWZZ01001883.1, read on the forward strand.
TACCTGTTACTCTAGGATTATTTTAAACCTTGTACTCTGCTTTGCATAACAGCTTCCTTCTCTTCCTGTTCCCTTCTAGTTCTTGGGAATGTTTTCAGTCATGATATCAAAGTCAGCTTGATTTTTTTTTAGCAATTTTAAATTCTTCCATGTTGCAAATACACGATTTTCTTTGCTTATGAATTTCTTTTCTTAATTCATGACTCATAAGCAACGTTTTTTCATTTCCTGGAGGAATGGCTAGGCCACTGCATCATGTACCAGTCTGTCATTGGTAAACCAAGTCAAAAATACGGAACATTTCCATGAACATTGTGTTTTTTCTGAATGTCTCTGACTCATTCATCCTCACATCCCTTTTGTTCACTTTTATGGCAAACTTCTGAACAAATACTTTGTTTTCTGGGAATTTCAAGGAATGGCTCTATTCACATGCAAAACAGTGCATTTCTGCCCTTGTATGGCTACCTGCTCTGTAGGTGAGATGGGTTCACTTGATGTGTGTTTGTTATTCAGTCACGTGGTAAAAACTATGCATTGCGATGTAGGCAACAACCACACGTAATTATAAAAACTAATACCTGAAAGACTCTTCAAAACAAATAGTTGGCAAAGAATCTGTGCTCTGAAATGTTTACAAAGTATTTTAACTTTGAAAAACATATTAATAATGTATTATATGAATCGTTAACATGTTAATGAAACCAACTGTGTGGAAATCATGGAAAACATGATCTAAATATATGATGAATTTTATGGCAAATACTGTGTCCACGTTTGGCAAGAGGCATCAATGTGGCAATAGAAGCATTTCATTTGTATCTTTCCAAATGCATTCAGGCAGGTTTTTGAAATATTTGTGTGGGTAATTCACAAATGGTGAATATACCATAGGTAATGTTTCTTAAAAACACTGATGTATTCAGGTTTTGGGGAACACGATAACCATATTATCATCCTGTGTTTGTAAATGAAGTACAGATGTGAGGAAACACATGAAAAAAAGATTTTATGATCTGAATTCCAAATGACATATATATGTATCTTCATATGTATACACAAAACTTATGGAATGTAGAAATACTAACATTGTTTTGAAAGCCATCCTCTACAATCAAAGCTACCTTATAGAATATATTCTGAATCATACCTGTTCTCTGTGATTGCTACGATATGATTAGAACGAGATTATCAGTACCGACTGCAATCAAGTACCAGATTTTATTGCGGTTTCACAGCCATGTATTTCATAACAAATGAGGACATGACCTAGACCATCTCCAATGTGACTTATCAACATATGTCCCATATTCTCTGACACTATGGTAAGTTGGTTTTAGTGTGTGAAGCCTGTTCAAATTAATATCTGAACAGTCATAAAAGATACCTCTGTGCAATAAACGCTTTTGATCTATTGACCATTGTCTACATATTTGTTTTTTACAAATCTAATTATTGTTCTGGGATCTATGAAATTGAGTTCGTATTATAGTATCAATATGCCTGACTCCAGAATAAATATTCTTGCTAATGAACATTAAATGTTGCATAGTGGTCATGCTAGAAGAATAATAATAAGATGGGGCCCAGAGCATGCAGTATTATTGCAATATTGTGTTAGGTCTGGCTGACATTCTTACTTGAAGCAAAATATTCTAACCCTTCCATAGAGATAGCTGCCCTATGGAAATTTAATTTGCTGGTCTTACAGATGGATGATATGATTTCTTTAGGGTAAATGAATTTAGAAGCAGGATTGTGAATAAAATTCTCTGTTATCATTTTACATAATAATAACTGAGAGAAGATTTATAATGAATGTTCACGTAAATGTAGACAAGAATATGTGTTATTTGAATTGCTGTGAACCATCGTATTTCTTGCTTAAAAGTGTACTTGACTAAAAGGCTCTAGTATGCAGGAGCTTTCATGATGTTTCTAAGAGGCATTGTCCACCAAAAAGTAAGACCATGAAAGGCCAAACCGGTGCCTCATGTATTGCTGTTGTTCTCATTCAAGACACAAGTACTTTATCTAGGAGGGACAATGATCCCCAGAAATAATTGTGTGCCCTGCTTGAACCCAAGACATTCAAACAAGCACCCCGCAGACTTCCCTTCCGAAGTTTACAGTTGGACTCGATGATCTTCAAGGTCTTTTCCAACCTAAATGATTCTGTGATTCTATTCTGTGATTCTGAGTTTGTCCTTGTGATGCGGATATCAAAACCGAAAGTTTTTTTCCTGTTTGATCACAATTCTGAGTATCTAGGTAGAGTCTTACCTGATTATAAATCACTCAAGGTCTTTCAAGGGTGTTTTTAACTCCTTTTGACTTTATGTCAGTGTACAGTGATCAAAATAGATGAGGAAGAGAGTTTGTTTTAAGTTCACAATTTGTTATAACTGGAATTGTCCACATGTGCACCAAAGCTCAGGACGAACATGGTGCAGTCACATCGGAGAGGAAGGACGATCTGCTGTTTAAGGACTGTGTTTGGGAGACTAGATTTTGATTCTTTCATTTGCTACAAATGTCTCCATTTCCTTGGGCAAATTCACTTTACCTGTCCATCTTTAACCTTTGTCTATAAAAAGAGGATAACAACCTATCATTTAATCTCAGGTATATTTAAGATGTCATCAATATATATGAACTGCTCCTTCTGTGATAACAGGAACTGTTATAAGTACTGAGCCAGATAATGAAGAGATTAAAAAAAAAGGCTTTTCATATTTCCTTGTAAACTTGGAAAAAGGCTTACTTCCCCCAAGGAGTTTGCTTAACATGCTACTACTTTTAATAGAAAAGGACTCAGAGTGGAGCTTGGATGGTCTTCAAGCAGGGCTATCCTGTCTTGTATTAAAAAATGTGGAAGTGAGTTTTTACTGTTGGGAATTTGGGCATTTTGAGACATGAATTCCTATGAAAACTTAGGGAAATAAAACCTCATGACTGCGTGGGTTGTAACCGTTTCAGAACCCTTCTGTGCTTCTTTGAGATTTGCCCTCCAAACAAATACTGCTGTGGGAGCCAGGCACATTCTTTTGATCAGTGGGAACTGAAATCCTGATTTTAGACAGCCTGAAGCCCACCCCCTAACTTCACAGGCCCAGTCATCCCTCAACTTCTGTGCTAGTGCAGAGTGCCTCTGACTGCACTTGTTCACCAGCTGACATGGTCTAAACTACATGTTCAGAATGTTCAGAGGGAGAGATTGACTACACAGATTCAGGAAGGGAAAGATGTGAGTAACAGGGTAGGAGTTTGTCCAGGAGAACGATCCCTGTGCTGTGGTCAGTGCTGTTGAGTCTACATCAAGCCTGCCTCAAAGACTCAATGGGGTTAACAGGTAGCCTTAATAGCAGGCCACTTTTTCAGGTTTCTTTGGCCCTGGGTGCAACAGAGAAGAGCAGCTTGGTTCCTTCCATTTCTTTCTGAAAGTGGTATGTGTCCTGTCTCATTTTTGCTTCACTGTACATTTTGGCACCCATCTGATTACACTGATATCAAAGTGGTGTCAGACAGTTTGAGCAATTGCAGCCTAAGCATGGGGATGGGCTCTTCTCACCAAGTAAGAGCTGTGACTGTGGTTCAGCTCTGTTCTTTTTCTCACTCTGGAGAGATGACAAGATTTTGAGAAATAATGACTTCAGAAGAGATTTTTCAAGCTTTAGTGTGTACCATGAGAAGAGTGGCACACAGCTCCATGGGGGACATCTGTCCCATTTGCAGGGCATCACCACCACTGCAGTCATTAACTCACACTACAGCTTCATGGGAGGAGTGGCTCTGAACGTAAGAAAGTTCAGCTCCATTTCCTACCCTCTTGCTGGATATAAATGCGTGTATGTGTGCCTGCCTTATCCAAAGCTAAGAAATATTTATCTTTAAAGACTCAATACTCATAACTGCAATATAAAGATAAAACAATTCCAGTCCTACAAGACTTCCAGCGCTCAGTCATGAAGTCTGGAGTGTTTTGCCAGTTGCTTTCCAAAGCAGGTGTCGGAGAAGTGTGACTACATAAGCGATAGAGGCACATTTCAGGTGGCATTGTTGGCCAGATCAACGCGATTTTTTGTCTGCATGCTTTGTGAGACTAAAATATGGAGCAGTTGTTGTGACTGTCAATTCTAATTTACACAGCTGTTGGTGTCAACAGCTCTTTCATGAGAAGAAAAACGGCATCTATTGGCAATATAATTTTATCTTAACACAAAATTATACAAGCTTAATGTTCAGGCCATTGATATGTAACATTTTATAGATGGGGCATGGCCATGAATTGAAAAAAAGACACTAGTTGAATTCCCCAGTTGAAATCCACATAGGATTTTTAATGCTAACTTTTATTGCAGGAAGGGGAAATATATCCTTAAAATTAAACTTATATCTCTGGATTGCAAGTGCACACAGGAGACTGCATCAACCAGCCCTCCTAAGCTGCTAAGGAGAATATCCTAACAGCTTTGTGTCTCCCAGAGAAGGACAGAAGAGGAGCCACCTGCGCTCGTGGGAACTCCACCGGAAATCCTGGGCTGTCAAGGACACAAGCATTTGCTGTTGGACTGCTTTTCCATATAGAGAAATCCAGGACTAGCTCGCTAACAACTAATTCCTTATGGCTTTTCTTCTGGTAGTTTCCCACCGTTATGCAGAGATTCTGATGAATATTTGTCCCCATGTTTAACTAAATTGAGGTTGTATTCTTGTCCCCAAAGGAGAGTGATGGTGCTCCTTAGGTACTGTTAATTACAGTTTTGTTGCAAGGAACATGTGTGCAAATAGTTTTCCCGGTTTGCTTGTTTGTAATACAGTAACAAAGCAATGGAGTTACGTTTAACACAACAAAGCCTCATAACCGAAATGGGCCATTTGTGTGCCTGTCTCTCAGAAAACAAGCTGTTCTTTCCTTTCCAGAATCCTCTGTATGTCTGCAGTAACAAGTAGTGAAGACTGACTGATTTGAGGACACTGTTATATACACTACTGCTTGTAATTCTACATTTATGTTTTCCTCTACAATACAGTGTTTCTGTCTTTTGCTACATCTTTCTTCTAGTTCTTACTTTTGCAGTGAATCCACAAAAATCAGCCCATATATGTTGCCTGAACCCTATACATATGAAGCAGGCATAACGGACACAGACACTCTTTGGAAAGCAAGATGATGATGTGGTTCACAGCCTGACACAGGTCATCCCAGTGCATACAGGGACTTCCCATATATGCACAGCAGCTTGTCTGCAACCTTAATCTTGCCCTTAATGGTGTTCTTCTGGTTGCCTTTTTTTCTAATTCAGGGGATGTGTTTGAGAGAAAATGAGTATGGCTCTAACATGCCTCTGCTTGGTAGTCCTGACTACCAAGGACTCAAGTAGCCTCCTGGAGTTTATAGGAAATACCAGTTTTAAGATAATCCGTCTGCTGCTTGGAGAGATGCTGTTATCTTTGTATGTGAAGGCCAACTTGTTGCTCCTTATCTGTATGTATTCCTCACACAGGTCAAATCAGGGCTGCCAGCTGCAGGGCTGTGCTGGGCTCGCAGGCTGAGGGCAGCCCGTACTTTGGCCGTGTGAGAGCGCCTACGGCACGCTTGCCATGGGACCCAGCGCCACTTCCAGCCCCGCTCTGTTTCTCAGCAGAGCAATGAGATCCCTGGGGAATTGTTGTCACCCCCCATCTGGCAACTGCTTTTAGAGCTCCCATGTCTGTGGTGTGACTCCTGACTCTTGACTAGAAGAAGATTTTATTAAGTGTGTCTTACCTATCTGTAACCTAACCAGATCCCTACCAGGATCCAGATGTACTTTGCTGACCTGACACAATATTGCCCATAGAGGACTGGTATTGAAGATGTTTTCACTGGGCAAGAGGGTTTGGCAAGTAAATAAGAAACATTTTTCTCTCTCTTAACCCTTGGTGTTTTCTAAGGGTAATGGATAAGAAATAACAAAGAGCAATCAGCTGTCTAGTGACAGAAGTGTTTGGACAGAAAAGTTAAAAAAATAATTTGTATTCCTTGGTATTCCAAGGTCAAATCTTACATATGGCTAAGTCACTCTCTCCCAGTTTCCACATCTCCATAAAAGATACCGTTCACTCTGCATTTTGAAGTATGATTCATTTATGTTTTCAAACCAGCAGAAAGCAATACTACTTTTTAAATTTTAAAAAGCTGGGGAAAAAATGCTTATTTGTGAGAGAAAAAAAAAAAGATTATGCTGTATTCACAAACATTCTCTCTTTGAAAATTATTTTAAGAAAAGAGCGCACTTAACCAGTAGACCAACATATTTATTTTGGAAAGAATGTACACTGCTGATCAAGAAAAGTATTTTTAATTTCAGTTAAGTGTATTTAACCTAAACTATAATAACAGACTTGAAGTTTTGATCTGATCCAGAAGGATAATTCCTACATTTTATTTTTGTGTGAAGATGCATATGGAGCTTCTTTCAGAAGTTTTCCTGACAAGATTGAGAGACATACCAGCTACTCCCTGGCACTTGCAAAAAATTACCTGGTTATGTAAAAATATACTAATTTTTTTGTCCTACACCTATGGGTAACTTCTTAGGTCAGCTCCTTCAATTGGGCTTGTGGTGAGAACTAGTCAGTATATTGCTGTCATTCCAAAATACTAGTTAATGCTCATCTTCAGGCATGTCCTTTAGAGTTTCTTTGTGGTATTCCCTAAAGAAACCATCTATGGAAAACAGGATCAACAAGTATAAGCACTTAGGAGACCTTCAGGGGTGGAGGGGAGAGAGGAAGTAATTTGGCCTTCATCCAAGCAGTGAAAGGACATTATAAAAAAAAAATTGTGAAGAGCTGCAAAGGGCAGAAAAATGGGCTTATTTCTAGCAATTTAAATCCAGACTAATTCTATTGGCTTAATTGCTGCTTCATAAAATATACTGAATTTAATTTTCAGAATGTTTTGGCTTGTTTGTACTTCAGTCAAAGGTAGATATTTTAATACTGCCATTTCAGTCAAGTGTAGTTACTTTAATACTTACAAACTCCTTCAGGAAAGTTTAAATGGTGCATATAGGTTTCTTGGGAGGAAAGATGATGACTTTAATTATGGTACTATAATGAACCAATTTATAAGAGAATATCTGCATGAAAAATCACACTGCATAGTGTTCTCATCATGTCATATATACACATATTAAGAAGGAACAGCTTAGCTTCTAGAACATTATGTTTTTTCTGCTGATAACTTTGCTGTTCAGTGTAGCTGAAGTCTTCATTTTGAGAAGAAGCAAAGAACTAGAGCAAAGAACACAGTCAGCTACTGCCACACTGCCCTGCCACCACTGTACCTGGAAACCTGGCTTGGAAGAGTCACCTCCAGCATGGTCAGTCTTTGATTTCACTTTGGACAGACCAAGTTCCAGGGACAAGAGTGCTGTTGGTAATGTGAATGTCCATTCACTAAAGACAGAATGATGTCAACAGCAATATTTGGTCGCAAGGTTAGCGTGGTTCACTTTGGCACTCCAGACTGATGTTCAGCTGAGGACTTGAAGACAAAAAACTCTTATCTACTCTTACTGATTGATAAGTACTCTCAATAGTGAACATCAGTGTTAAGGTTTTCTTCTATAGTCCTTTTTGATCTGAACTTTTTCAAAAGAAATAGATGTTTCTGATGCATGGAACAGGCAATAAAAACATCACCAGGAAATTTATTAATGTTACTGCAGAACTGTTCAATAGGGGTGATAGCTTGTACTAGTAATATGTAGTACATTTAGATTGATATGCGAGTGGTAGGAGGCTCATATCAGAAACATAAAGAAAGTACTTCTCTTATCCATCACATGTATTTAATCTAGGAAATGTTACTGTTCACTCTGTTCACTTTTTAAGTGAAATCCAGAGATGAAAAAAGAATTTTATGTTTTTTCCTGACAACAGTAATGTTACAGAGTGAACAATTTGGGTTGTTTCTGTAAAATTTTGTGGCATGTACATTCCTTATTTTCCTTCAATTTTGGTCAGCTTGTTCTGAACAAAAGCTGTTAGCTAAACAAAAAATATTATTATTACACTTGCTGATGTGCTATCTGAAGCAAAGCTATATTTTAGTCCATCCTTCCACTGGGAGAAAATAAAGCAGGAGAAAATAGCTGAAAACAAAGATAGAAGTAAGCAAGGTAGAACCAGAAGTCATCTGTGTAGCCTTATGCTTGGAGATAATTTAAATCGCACTGTCTAGTTGCACATAATTTAATTATTTATTTTTTTTTCTGCATTCTAACTTTTTTGCTCAGTTACAGTTTTTTTTTAGACCTGGGTCATGAGGTTTAATGGGATTCTCATGCACAAATAAATAAAATGTAAAAAAAAAAAGTTGCAGATGGAGCAGCCATATTCAGGTCACGATGATATCATTGACTGCTCCTGTACCAAGCATCTTGCAGGAAACACTTTGCGATTTCATCAGTCTTACTTCACATTGCTCTGACTTAACATACAAGTGTCTTTTGTACATCTCAGGTTCTGCCATCTCAGAAGTTACTGCAAAATTCCAAAGGGCGTATTTAAGAGGGATTGAGCCACAGTAAACAAGTGCTAATTACGATTAAGGAAAAAAAGGTCATGGTGGGGGGAGAAAGGGGAGCAAGGTGCCACTGGAAAACAATTTTAACTTTTTTGGAATTTTAATTCAGTAGTCCTTAGAGCAATTGCTGCCTTTTTCAGCTTGTGCAGTCAGACTGAGCCGCTTGTGCATATCTTAGGGCTGTTTTTTTCATGAAAGTACAAAGAAACCCTCATCTACAGTTCTTATCTACTTCAACAGCCTGAAAATTCTCCTTTCCTATCGCTCACTCACAGTGAAGAATAGTGCTGAACACTAGGAGGCCTGCAGTGGAAATAACACTGGAAATGTTTCATCTAAGAATATATCAAGACTATAGAATGGCCTTGCAGGAAAAAATCACTCACAATTTATTATTACATAAACAGTTCTGTATATGGATTTGTAAATTGTAGTTTGGGTTTGGAGGTTAAGAGTCTGCCTTTATTATAGCGAGAAAGAGTGTTAGTGTAGCATATCTGGATCACCAAATTCAGTCACTGAAATCTAAGAGAACTATTTAGTAAATATCTTATTTAGAAAGTCCTGTGGAAGCTCCTAAGACACCATGGAAAGTGCTAAATGTTTTGAGATGCTGAGTTAGCCACTTAGCTCGAGTTAGGTATTGATTTGATTCTTGGGTGCCTGTTACCATTGCCTCTGTATATGATGTGTTAATAACTCCACTGTGAATCATTTTGAGTTCTTTTCTCAAATAAAAGGTTATGAGCAATCATAAGCACTATTTAATTATATATCCCACATATATTTTATTCTTGGGTTAAACATGCGATTAAAGTGTGGTTTTGGAAAATTGCAGGCATGACTTTCAGAAGAATTTGAATTTGTAACCATTTTAAAACCATCATCTAATAAATTTCAGAAGCTGAAGAATTAAAAGGAATTCAGGAAAAAAAAACCACAAACAAACCCAAAAGTCAGGCATTGCAATCTGACACTGAAAATTGAAATAGAGATCGTTTGTATCTGAGGGGTCTTTACCACACTGCATCTGAAACACGTCACTTCTCTGGAGGACTTGTGTTTATCACATGAAAATGATCTTTAGCTTCTGTAAGCAAAGATGTCATCTCTAATTATATACTTATCAATTTCCAGGCAAGCAATTCGTGCATCCAACGCTTATTGGGAGAAATCAGCATTTCAAAGATCTTGGTCTTTTTTAATTCTTGTTTTATTTAAGCAGAATTTTGCCACGTGTCCTTGTGAAAGATTGCTGTTTATAATCAGTACTATGGAGTCCAGATCCAGTTATATCAGGATTAGATTATGCTGTGTTGTATTATTACTGCCACTTGTCCAGTGAACTTTGCAATATCTTTGTGATTCAGGAACCTCCCTGGGTAACTGTTCCAGTGACCATATGATCACCCTCAACAGGACGGGAAAAAAAACCCAAACATTTTTCTAATATCTAATTGCAATTTTTTCATGTTCCAAGCTGTGTCCATTGTATCTGGTCTTTTCACCATGCCACTTTCAAGAAGAGTCTGGCCCCATCTTCTCTCTTCCCTGCAACAGATACCTTCCTGTGCAGTTGGCTCCCAGCCTCTACTGGTGCAATGGGGTGATTCCTCCCCCAGTGCAGGACTCTGAATTTCCCATTGCCAATTGCTGTGGCAATTGCTGTGCTGGTTCTCTTTGGCCTTCTCCCGTGGAAGCCTGTCTGCAGGTTAACAATGTTAATGATTTCTGTTTTCTTAAAGGCTTCTTCCTTGGGTAGGTAGTTCCTGCCTTGTAAAATCTCAAATTAGGAAAAACTAGAAGATTAGTTACCTGGGGAACTGTATGATCTTTTCATATCACGTATTTCTTGTTACTACCAGGGAAAAGCCCTTATTCCAATTAGTGCCTAACCGTGGTTTTCACTGTAAAAAAGGAAATCTAGAATAGATTTTTGCTAGCTACCTTTTTTATTTTTTTCCTTTCTGTCATCTGGCATTTGGTCTTCTTGATTTGAAATTTCATAGTTACAAATTGAAATATTTTAAAGTAAGTTCATTTTTTTTCCTTTTTTTTTTTTTCCTGGGTGCATGTAATTCCTAGAAAGCTTCTTAAGAAAGAAGAAAGGGCAAAGAACAGACAACTGATGGTACTACCACTGGGACTTTAAAAGTACAGCAGTTTCTGAAATAATAGTGGTTAAGAAATAGCTGACTAAGGGTCCCTTTGATGCTTGTCTGTTCCTTGAAAAAGTGAGGAGTCTTAGAGGAAAGGCATCCCAGTAACTAATGCTGTACCTAGAGGGTCAGCAGCCTTTTGCCTGTCTTGGGATGAAGGAGGAGGTAATTTCTGAAATAGGCAGTTTGGTCTCTTATCTTTTGAAAGCTTCCATATGATCTTTTCTATCACTATAGTTACTGCTTTTGTTTATAAACACTGAAAACACTTTCTTGTTCAGTGTTCTGAAAGGTGGGTGGAAGGGAGAGGATTTGCTTTATATTCTACATATTTCTTTATATTCTACATATTTCAGTAAATTACCATTTGAAATTTCAGGTGGATTTCCTGCTCTCTTTATTTATTGTTCTTACTTTTATTAGTGGAAAGAGGGAGTATTATACTGCTCCTTCCGGCTTCATCTAACTGAAAACCAGCTTTCTGATAAGTCTCCATCAGGTATCTGCATTGTACAGCTTCATAGATCAATGTCTTCAGTGATTTATATCTTCTCATTGATTCTAGAAAGCTTGCCATTTCCAGACTGCAGGGTCTGTTTTCATCTGTTGTTTTCTATTGGCTATAAGGCCTATAGTGTTTGATCAAAGGGTTCATCAGCAGCGTACTATTTGTTTGATTTATAGAACAAACTGAATACTTAGAAGTAATGGTCAGGGCAGTGTGTCATTGTAGATTTGCAAAATACTGTTGGTTTCAGTAAAGCAATGACAGTTTAAACCAGCTTGAGAAACTTAAACAATGTTGGACTTGATTGTAAATTTCTCATTAATTCCTTGGGAACAGGTTTACAGTGAACAGCATAATCCTAGTTTCTATTTAGTAAAATTTGAATATTTAATATTTTTATTGTCTCTTTGTTGACACAGAGCATTAGAGATGTAGATGAGCCCTTACTGTAGCATCCTCATCAGGCTGCTGCATTTGCATCCTCTCATGGTACAAGCATGTGTTTTAAAATCTTATTGGTCTGGGGAGACCAAGAGCCAGGTTGTTGGTTTTTTTGCCTTTTTTTCCTTTTTTTACCTGTCCAGCTTACTTCCAGAGCACCATTTCCATGTTACCTTTTCATGAAATGAAACTACATTGATCAGCAGGATAGCACTTACTCTGCCTTTGCTGGACTTCTGACCTGGAGAGTATTTTGCTATTCAGGTTGAAAACCCATCCTGCCTTCGTTTGTGCAATATGTGAGGCATAAAACAGACCATTTAGAAGAGTCAAGGTATGTTCTTTAGTTGAGGTAACACAAGAATGTAGGAATCTAGGGGAAAAACAGGAATAAACTGCTCTGTGAAGTGTTTTATGTCAATGCATTCGTCAGGACAACTTGAAGGGAAAATGGTTTAATGGCTTTTTTACCATCGTTGCACCAATGAGTAGCAAACAAGGAAAAAAAATCCAACTACTGTATGGTTTCTTTGTGATCAAGATAGCACTAATGCTGGAAACCTGATGGAATGGCTCTTTGACGTCTATGCTTCGAGGCTCAGAATGAGATCTGTGCCTCATGGTTTGTGTAAGAGTATTCAGTGATTAAGCCCATAGCTTATAAAATTGATTCTTGATTAAAGTTTTAACATAGTAATAGTCAATTTCTGAGCTAATGAATATTTAAAAAAAACATTGTTAGAAATGTGATTCACAGTGCTGATTTTTAAATTAGTTGTGTTTATGGATTTTAATTAAGTTAATGTCTTGCTGTTAACTCTTGAAGAGTTATATTTGCAGTTATTCAAGCTGGATCAGTTCTTCATGAAAATACATATTTTTATGCTTAGACAGAGTTTGTGTTCTGTAGTGGTTAAGAGAAATACATCTCACTTACAGACTAACCAAAAGATTATGAAAGTATGTGCCTTTGTATAGAAGAATTATCAAAAAGGCACACTAAGAGAACTAAATTTTGACAGGGAACTGCTAGAGAGAGTCCAGCGCAGAGCCACAAAGATGATCAAGGGAGTGGAACATCTCCCTTATGAGGAAAGGCTGGGGGAACTGGGTCTCTTTAGCTTGGAGAAGAGGAGGCTGAGGGGTGACCTCATCAATGTTTATAAATATGTTAAGGGTGAGTGTCAGGAAGATGGAGCCAGGCTCTTCTCGGTCTCACTAAGCGATAGGACAAGGGGCAACGGGTCCAAGCTGAAGCATAGGAGGTTCTGTGTTAATATAAGAAAAAACTTTTTTACCCTGAGGGTGACAGAGCACTGGAACAGGCTGCCCAGAGAGGTTGTGGAGTCTCCTTCTCTGGAGACATTCAAAACCCAACTGGACACGTTCCTGAGTGATGTGCTCTAGGTGTTCCTGCCTTGGCAGGGGGTTTGGACTAGATGATCTTTCGAGGTCCCTTCCAACCTCTAACATTCTGTGATTTTGTGATATTCTGTGATTCTGTAAATGCTCATTAAAGGACTTCTCTAGATTTCTGTTGGCACCTGTTATTTAAGGTTGATTTACCTTGCATTTTCCATTCTTAATCTTCTCATTAGTTGTCATACTGCATCTGCTTATAGACTTACAGAATGTGATTTACAAAGTAGAGACTGTCCACTTCGTGTGCACTCAGATATTAATTCACTTGATACATCTATGTAGTTCCCTTTTTTCCCCTTATGATTGTCGTGCCGTTTTGGGCAGTATTTTACATTGCCTGCTTGTAGTCTCGATGTTTTGCTTGCTCCATCTCATTCTTTCTCTCAACACAGAACTTGGACGCATAATTAGTGGAGTTAGTAGGATTCACTGTTCTATCCTATGATTTTATAGACCCCTTGTAAAACTCAGCAGCCGTAGTCCACTCAGCAGCAGCAGCTAATAATAATAACCCAGTCTGACTCACTTCCAATAGACCGGGGCACTTCTGAAAATTCTGCTATATTCTCTCCAGTTATGTATTAGTGTGGGTCATAAATCAGTATTCAAGTTGTAGCTTGGTTCTCAGCCCATTGTTTAGTAATTCAAATATTAGCTCTAGATGAAGAAAGGTGAAATACATTAGGCATGAACGCATGTTAGCTTTTCCTCTGTAAACTGCTTGATGTCTTAATGGCAAAATGCTTCCATTGAAAGATGGTATGCTCAATTTTCATTACTAAAGAAGAAAGTGCAAGTTATTTTGTTAAAAAGATGATGAGTTCCACTTTTAAAAAACTTAAGTATATATAGCAGTTCAATTGTGCATACACTTTTGCAGAATTGGCATAGCAGTGTGTTTCCTAGACCCTTCATGACTCCACTTATTTTGTACTGTCATCACGTAACTAGCAACTTGCTCTGTCTTTTTTTCATTCATATACAGGGGAGATTTGAAGACATTTACATAGTTAACTTCATTTCCACCTGTGAGTAATGACATTTAAAAAAATCATTTCAGGAAAAGCTGTCAGAAGACAGTAGGAAAAGTAAAGAAGGCATGGAAAAAATTCACACGCCAGCGGATGAAGATTCAAGAAGTGAAAGCAGCAGCACTGAAGAGGAAAAAGAAAAGACAAAATTGCTATTGGAACGTTTGAAAGCTCTGGAGGTAAGAAGTATGACCGTTTCACACATAAAAGGCCACCCTGCCCCCTGCCTCATTCATTTATTGGCACTGAATAACCCTTTAATATAAATCTAATCTTTCACAGTTCACCAGTACTCGTGTTATGGGGTATTTTTTTATGGTTCATTTACCAAGGATGAACAAGAAACTTAGTCTTAGAACCACTGAAAGGATTCCTCTCTAATGTTGGGCATCAGATATATTTAAAAAGAACTTCATACGTTATTTTAATTCAGTCGAGACCATTTAATAAGAAAAACTGTTTTTACTGGGTTCGTGTCAATTGTTACAGGTGGTTGAACAAGTACCAGTGTTGCTTCATTGTAGTTTCTTGCTCAGCTTTTAATTGCCGGACGGCTTGCTTGATGACTCAGCTCAGGTCTTTTTACTGTTAGACTGTGGTAAACCTATTTCTTTGTAGACCACATGGAGAACTGCACATCTACATTTTGAGTGCATTTCTGGAAAAGCAGAATGTGCAAAATAGTGCATCTTGTGGTAATTCCTAACTAGAGGAAAAGTTTTAACTTTTTGTTAGGCAACTATGGAGCAGGTACAGGTAAGACTGTATCCATTATGTATATGAATTTATTTTGTGCTCCTTGAGAGAAGCATGGGTTTCGATGTGTGTAAAAAAATAAATTTTCGCATATTTTAATACAATTCTGAATTGAGTACAAAGGTTTCCTCCATTCTCTTCTGTTCAAGTATCTATGTGGGATTATATGTATGGATAAAGAGTGCCTTAGAATGATCTTAGTGGCATTTTGCCTGTGTAGGATCTCGGTGAACAAAGACTTCATTACTGGGCCTATACATTTTTTGGTTAAGTGTGAAGGTTCTTTTGCATCATAAGTTTTATTTTGAGTTGTACTCTGATCAAATGAGAACTCTGGATTTTTGTTGTTGAGGAGTTAGTTAAAAGTAGAACATGAACAGTTATAATCATGTTTGGATCTAAATACAGAATCTGAAATCTGAAAGATATAGGCAGTCTCTGCAATTTTTCTTTCTTTTAAAATCTTAGGCTGTTTGGAAAAATAAACACTTTTTAATATTAATTAACTCTAATTTTGCCCTGGGGATAAAACTCACATGATACTAAATTTTTAAGGCCCATAAAACTCTGATAAATATACAGTTTACTACAGTCTGTCAATAGAGAATGACTCTAGGTTTCTTTTGAGCTTTTATTTCCAAATATGCATGATTTGTGTTTGCTTCGCCTCGTTCTTAATCAGTCTGCGTGACAGTTACAGTTCTTTAGGTTCTCAGTTGATAGGAAGATGTTCAATAGTGTCACAACCTTTATCAGTTGTGGCAAATTGCCCAGATACACAAAGTAACATTATGGACAGATAGAATCTAGTTCTGGGAGGTCAGTGAATCGGTCTCGTCGTTGATGTGAGTGTTGCGCAGCGGCATGTTCAAAAACACATAATAGGAAATGCCAATACTCCACGAATTAATCTACATAAGTAGTCTAAAGAGCTATCAAAGTAAAAAGATGAACTGCAGGGCCATCATTAATTGTGGCCCAAGATAATTACAACAGTGTTGTTTATTTTGTGTTGTTTAATGTTATATATTCTTACACTTGATTTTTCTCTTGAAGAATATAAATTGTAATGTCAAAGTCTCTATGGTTTATTAATTGAGACATACTTATTTAAAGCTATATGCAATTAACAGTTCTAATCCTTTACTATTTGCAGAGTAATTATTCTAAATATTTTATTAGTCTATATAGAAGGGAATGAAGAATTGCTGTTTGTTAGTTCCTGTGCTGTGGGTGTCAGAATCTTTAATCTTTTTTCATATGATTAGATGTTACTGTATCATGCACAATTAATAAAATCAGCAAGGTTAATAAAGTACTTTCTAAAGTTGGTCCTCCGTATGTGCACTGTAGAATCTGAAGACTGGCTATAAACAGATTGCAGTAACAGTAATAGTCAAAATGTGGGATCGAATCCGTTAATCCCATTAATGTACTTTCATTAATATCAGCACTTTTAAGAAATCTTTTAATATCTGTTCATATTAGTTTGTTTATTACTCAAGTGTAGCTCATGACAACATGTAGCCTAGCCTGTTAGAGCACTGTAAAACGATTGCATCTTTCCTTCCTACCATTGTATATTGCTCGTGTGAACTCTTGAAGTGGGGGACTGTGTGTACATATGTGTAGAGCTGTATATAAATGTGTATTACAGTGTACATCTAGGGAAAAGTTTGAGCAAGTGGTGTAATGCCTTTGTTATATAGAAGTGTAGATTCAGCAGGTAAGTTTTTTTCTGGTCAATAACTTCTCTTGACTGATCACATTAAACCAAAAAAAGTTGGATAAGCCCGAGTTAAGTTTCAAGTGAATGAAGTACCGAAAGTCAAAAGCTATCCACTGGCACTGGGAAAAACAGTAGTAGCCAGTACGTATACAATATAATAGATTATTTAGTTTCTTTTCTTTTGATTATCTGTGTGGTAAAAACATCCCTGCTCCAACAAGAAATAAATTGTTTCTGCTCTTCCTGAAGTGTTGGCATGTTAGATATGAGGTGAGTGGTGGTTTTCTTCAGGAATTTCTGGCAATGTGAGGAAAGCTGTAGTCATCTTCAGCTGTTGGATATGGACCAGCAAATTATCAAATCTAAGTGTGAAAAAAGGGATGAAGCTTCATTTTCATAGAAAACTTTCTTTAAGTGGCTTCCATATCAGTGGAGTTGTGTTCGACATATCTTTTATTTTTATTCTTATATTTGAGTGCTGCCAAATGTATTGCCAAATAAATTTCTGTAATACTTTTTGGGTTTTATTAACTTCTGTTTAACCTAGAAATTTTCTGACTTAACAATACAAATCAGTATAATAAAGTGTCTTTGTAGTCAGCCCAAGTGAAAGCTATCATACACTTTGATAAGAAGTATATATACTTACTCTCCCATTGCTCCTTTTACCTGTAATCTTTTTACATCCTTTATCGTTTACAGTAAATTCTATTTCCACTCTACTGACTGATAAATACCATACGTTTCTAATCAAATGCAATAGATGACAAATAACAAATGCTTCATACCGTCTTGTATCCTATTTTATGTAGCTGAAATTAATTGTGATTTCCAGGATATCAAAACTCCTTTGTGCCTTCAGCATTTTTAGTTGGCTGCTCTTGAAATGCCAATTTACTTCAGCAGTTATGATCAAATGCCTTCTAACTCTCACAAAGCAAAAAATAAAAAAAAAAACCTGATAACTTCTCTGTGCATTTGGAGTACTGCAAAAAAAAATATTAATGAAGTACAGTGAATAACATATCAACTTCTTGGTGGAATTTCATTTTTTTTAATCTGCTTTCATCACCAGCAGAATTGCAATTGTTTTTTAAATGGTAGCCAGAAATGTAGAAAAAAAAAAAAATTCTGGACATGCATCAACCCCCATACAGCAGTTTCAAGTATATGTAGGTATATACAGAATTACAGTGAAACAGTGTTATATTCCCAAAGTCATATGCATTAAGTTGGAAATTTTTCACAAAGCCTTAATTTGCCCTCCTGGGTATGTTAGGTATTATATGGAGTGTCATTGCAAGATTGTATGCTACTTCTTGTTTCCAGCAAGAACAGTTTACACAGTCACAGTGCACAGAGGAAAGCTTTGAAAATATTCTGGGTTTGAAAAACAGTGTCTGTAAAGGTCTTAAGACTGTCCCAGGGCTTCGTTATCCAATATGGAGCTATAGGGTCTTGTCCCAATTTAGCCTTTAATGACTGAAATACAGGCTACCTGAGCACCTGCATAATTGCAAATGAATTAAACCGATACACTGAGTTAGTGTCAGTATTAATCTAAACATGTCTGTAAAAGCCATAGTTATTTTGATTTTTAAAATTTAATCAGTGATAAATACTGTGTCAGCTTTGAAGGCTTATTAAAGTCTGTCATTTGCACAGACATTTATGCAGTGAGGGTAATTCAGTATGAATTAACTATGTCTAACTGTATGAAATGTTCCAGCTCTTCTGGACTTCCTTCTTTGCAACTGCAGTACTTCAGCTTTCTTAGAAAGTATTTGCTTTTGGTTGATGATGAAGAATCATCATCAGGGATGGCTCTGAACTAACTGACCAAAGTCTACTTGATGGAGCTTATTTTGGACAATCCTCTGCTTTCCCAGTAAAAAAAAAAAATAAAAAAAATTGCTGTAAGATACACAAGTCTTTTTTTGTGATGTTACGTCCTTTCACACGCTGCATGTCCTCTCAATTCCTAAAAAAAAAAAAAGGGGGGGGCGGGGAGGGCAGAATGTGAGTAGATACTGCATGAAGACTCAAGAAGTCCGGATTCAGTTCCCATCTCAGCTGCAGATTTCCTGCATCCTCTACAGTCTATTTCATCTGTTTGTTCTTGCTACACAGGTAAAGAGCAAGAATGTGGCATGCAGTCAAATACCTTGGGAAGCTGGCTGGTTTCCTCTTGCTTCTTCCGTCTGAATGTATTCTTAGACTCAAAGACATGTGACTGGAAAAAACTCAGAGGAGAGAGGCGTAACGCCCTGGTTTAGGGTGACATGTTTTACACAGGAAGCAGAGAGGAAAAGAGATTACAGAAGAGGCAGAATTAAGGTCTCAAGTCTAGATGTATCTATCCAACTCTTAGATATGGAGTTACCACATGTAAAGAACATCTAAACTATAGATCCTAGATCCACTCTGCAGGAAAAAAGAATCTGAATTGCCCCTACTCACTCCAACCCTCTCTCTCTGCTGTTTGCCTATGAAGGTAGGCACAGGACTGAATTCTTATGTGCATTTTTGAAGCACCTACAGTCCTTCCTCCCAGAGATCACTAGAAGTCTTTCTTCTAAGCGGAGTGCAGGCGTGCTCCCTCCTGAGGCTTGTGAGTTGATCTGTATGGCAGGAGTCAGCATGCACACTGCATTGTGTAGTGTACCTTGCTTGTCTTGTGACAAGGTGTCCACCTGTTACGGGATGAGTAGTACCTGCGTTCAGGATAGGACATCATCCTTTTGCTAGCACCTGTAGTGTTTCATAGCTGTATGTGCATGCCTCATTTGACCACACATGCCCATCTGTTAGATGAGTAGTGTACCATCACCTTGTTAAGGGGAATTCGTGAGTTTTGGTTATGTGTGGGCAGTTTCCACTCTTCAGAAGAGATAATTTGCCCACATTAACCTATGATGGTGCACAACTAACACCTCGCTAAAAACACGGTATTTACATTCAAATTAAAATAAATATTGTCAACAAGGAAGTGGTTCCTCTGGTTTGCTGAGTATTCCTCTTCCCTCCCAGAAGTTCTGCACCCAGCACGAGTTCCACTGGCCTCAAAAATAATGATTGAAGGCTGCTCACAACCTTACATTTTTCACCAAATAGCAAGCCACTGGGGTAACATTAAATTGTAACCTTGACGTTATCAAATGAAAAACCTAATTCATGTGTGAAAATCTCATTGCTTGCGGGCGAGTGAGACTCAATGGAAGTTTCAGTAAACTAAGCTGCAGTAGAAGAGTATCTGCTAGGGAAGAGTCCCGAAACCACTCTAATTTTAATTATAGAATTTTGCCCTCTTGCCCTTTGCAGTTCATCATCGAAAGATGTGTTTTGTTTTAATAAATTGAGCTTTGGGAGAAAACTCACTCAGGATAATAAGCTAAATGTTCAAATATATTAGAGGGGTAATTTCCCTTGTATCATCACCATTAAACAAATGAGAAAGTATGTCAAGTATTTCTCATATTATGTTTTTACTGCCCTGCAGAGGAAGAAAGACATAATATCAAGGAACTATGAAAAAGATAGATAGAAAAAGAAATATAAGAAGGGTACATATTTTCTTTGAGTGGATTGAGAAGATAACTTTATTTTGAGTGTGGTGCTGGTGGGTTTGGTTTTGTCCTTACACTGTTTCTCCCCTTTTTTTCCCTTATTTTCCGTGTACTATAATGTAAAATGGTAAGAAAATTAATAATTATATTATTTTCCATGGGAAGAGACATACAGTATGCAGGGGCAAAGAGCCTGAGTTTCTGAAAATAATTGTGAAGAAAAACTTTTTGTTTATTTAAAGTCAGCTCCTTCACTTTGGTTTCTAGGAAATATGAATCACTTTACTTACGTGCATAGGAAAATCATGAAACTTCTAAATATTTTGTGGCAATGTTCTAAATATTTGTTTTGTAGCAACCAGTGTTGCTCCAGCCAATGCATTTCATCTGATCCAGCCAGAAGCCTCTTCTTAGCTCAGTGCCTTGGCCATTCACATAACTAGATTCATTATGCTGATTAGTCACCAACGGCCAACCTACTTAATCCTAATTATTGGATTATTTTACTTTTAAATCTTTTCAGTGGGAGACTTTTATAATTAGTTTTCTGAACTGTGCCTAAGAATTCTTTTTTTAATAGCCAGGGATCAGGCAGTGACGCAGGGAAAGTCTTATTTCCAAACTTATCCGGTGGCTGATAATGAATCAGCATTGACTTGCATCACTGCTTTCAAAACCAGCCCAGTTTATTCCAGCTCTTTGCTGGTAATAGTATTGGCAAACTGTTTTAGCTTCCCAGTAACTGAGTAAATTTTAAATTAAAACCAAGCAAGTACTTTCAAGCTGAATGTATTCTATAATGTGCTGATGCTTGAACTCTTCTGCTGTAGGTCTTCGGTGGCTCAGGTGTTCCTAGTCTTTGAGAAGCAAAGCATGGCTGCTATCTGTTTCTCCTTCCCTTTGTTCCCTGGGGTGCTTTCCTCTTTGCCATCTGTCCTCACCCACTCCTTTAAACGCACCTCCTTCCCAGATGTTTGCGCCTGCCCTCCTGCCAGCTCATGCCCTCCTGCTGTTCAGATCTTCCACTGTGGCTTTCCCATCCATCCTACGTGCTGCTGCCGAGTGCATGAAGCTGCATTCTCCGTAGCTGGCACAGACACTGAGCAGCTTTCAGTGGTTGATGCATCTTATCAGCTGGGATGTTAATAGACATAATATCTTCATATAGGAGATGAAGATTAATAGGAAACTCTGTGTGTAGTGATGAGTATTTAAGAGAAGAGAATGTACTTTTTGCAGACACGTAAAATAGTGAGGATCTAAAAGGACTTGCTTTTTTTTCCTGTCTCCTTTTACACTATTCTTCTAAGCCAGACAAAATTCATGGCAATTTCCTTTTTGGCTTGCAAGAATCAAGATGATCTAGTAGGGATATGAATTTACACAGGGATGTTGAAAATATCTCTGCCTACTAGATGTAGGAAGAACTGTTCAGATTTGCTCTCTTTATCATTTCTGTAACCATTTGCTGCCCTCATTAGAGATAGACTGCTGATCCACTGTTCTGCCAGACAGTTCCAGCTCCTGAAATGGGAGAGTGCCTTTATATAACTAAGCCTATACATTAAGTCATTGCCTCTATGACTGGTGGAAGAGGCATGGAGGAGGCCATGCATATCTGCATTTTTCTGACTATTCAGTTCAATGAAAGCTTAAAATACATGGTTTCCAAAATCAACCATGATGCCTCCTGGGAATTTTAGTCTGGGTAACAGATGGTATTGTTTTCTTTTCTAACTAAGTCTAGGGGAAAAAAAGAATATTGAATTGCATCTTCTGTGAAGCACCACAGCAGTGGTTCAGAAGTTAAATGTTTTGGGTCACAACATGCAGACCTTCTGAGGTTTTGGCACATGTTGAAAACGTAAAAACTTTCAGATTGACCCTCTGCTTTCTACTGAGATATCCATGAAGCAGTAATGTGTCAAAATGTGCTAATTCAACGTAGTGCTCAACAGAGTATACTCCAACTAGTGTTCCTATTCTGTTAAGTTTTAAAACTGTGTTTAAGTGTGACCTCATGTCATACCCCATCAACTACTTGTATAAAGGGTATTTTGCTGCATATCAGAATTTTCCTCCTTTAGCCTGCTCATACAGTCAACTTAGGTTTTAATAAAAGTTACTGGCCTTCTAGCATCAGATACCTCAGTGCTCTTATCACACACATCAGTCCATGCAGTTGAGGTACAAGGCACATTGGAAGGGCAGAGTGAGTAACTATGCTGTTCCTGATTTTACCTTCTTAAGGTAGAATGACATAAAATATCCTTTTCCAGGGCAGTGAATCCAACATCTTTGAGGTGAAAGAAACATTTCTTATTTGCAATTTTTAATTCACAGTAATATTTTAATCAGGATACTGTTTAAAAGATCCTTCAGTTTACCTATAGTCTTGATTTTTTGCCTAAATTTTGGTGCATGCAGTTGTGAAAATGGTAGGTAAACTATAGGATCCTCAGGTACATTGAGCTCGAATTTTTACGCAAAAATAAGGAGAATGTAGATAAGCATTTAATGTTCATTTTAGCGCAACCGAAATGTAATTGCATATATTTATTGTAAAAGCGGGTTATGAATTCATTTTTTTCTATGATATTCTGATTTCCAGTACAATGGCTCTTTTCTTACAGTTATGTACCACAGAGAAAGCTCTATGGTACTTACTTGGCTGACATAACAAATGCTCTTTAAATAGTTCAAAGTATTGAATATGGCTACAAGAATAATGATTTGGTGCCAGAAGGTCTGAGAAATAGATGTAGTCAGTGAAGAAAAGGTAAGTCACAGAAGTCAAGGAAAATCGTCTTGGTTTTATTAAACCTGTCAGATTTTCTCTGTTGAAATAAATGTTAACCGTTTTCTGCAAAGAGTCCTTGCTAGGTTGCAGTGAAAGAGTCTGATATTTCAGTCCGACTTTTATAATTTAAATAATGATAGTTTTTCAGTGCCCTTCTCTCCATGTATAGTGCCTTCTTGCACTTAATCACTAGATAATGTAACTTACCTCTTTTAGCAATCAGGCATGTGGTACAATTGAAAATTCACTTTGCCCACTGAATGAAATGAGATTTTCCAACACTGTGTTACAGATCTCGGTGACTGTGTTTATCCCAGCACATCTATCATTTAGAGAGGGAGACTCAGTATTTTTTTTAAATAGTTTCTATCAGGTATGCACTCCGGGCCTGGTTCTACACAAGCACTTTCTGCGAGCCTTCTCATTGCTCACAGTGGCACTTCTTTCAGAGGAATGCTTCTGTGTGACAGAGATTTTCAAATCATGCCTTATATTTTTAATTTACATACTAATGCATGCAGTTTGGCTGACAGTAATGACAGTCGTGTAGTTCATAAACTAAATAAATAGCTGTGGTTCATATCAAACTAACATTGTTAAGAAAATCCTGCTATTCCGTGGACATTCTCCACTGGCTGCATAGAAGATCCCAGTTAATTTACCTCGGCTGTTAGAGCTGAATCCCTTGCAATTCTTACATACCAAAATAATTTCTCTCTTTAATTTCTCTTTACTGGCCTTGGGAAATGATGAAGCAGTAATGAAGTCTGCATGGTGATGCACTTTTTTTTGATTCTTTGTTCATCTTGTAGAAATACAGAATTGGAGATTATAGCTGGGATTCTGGGCAGGTATTGTTACACTCACATTACTAGAATGACTGGAGCTGCACTGACTTGTAGCATACAAAGGTCTTGGTTCCTGTGTTGGCCATACGTTTGGTCTTGGTTCCTGTGTTGGCCATACGTTTAACTACACATGTGAAATCTGTATGATTAACATACTCACGAAATTCAATATTCACTGGCTTTATTATGCAGGCACTTTAATAGTCCAGAGCAGAAAATTCTCAAACGATTACTTTTAAGTCTGCTTAATCTGTCATGATGACAAGCACGGATTTTAAAATTAGTTATAAATATATAAAGAGAATAGATAAATCGAATGTGGAATAGTCTGACTTCAGTCCATTGTGTGTGACTCTGATTTTCACTGATGGTTCCGTAGATACCTGATGACTCACTAACTATTTAAGTTCAGTGTATCGTCAAAACAGCTATACATGGGTACAATACAACCTTATATGTATGGACATGTATACCTACATGCATACGTACATGTTTTAATGTACATTTGTCTGGTTAAGATCTGCAGTACTATTAAATGCACGTAAAAGGAGAGGTTTGCTTTTTCATAAGGACAATCTTTTCTTTTCCTTTTCTTTTTTAATATGTTTTCACATGTTGCCCATGCCTGCCAGTTGCCTTGCCCATTGTGGGATCAGGGAGATCCTCCACTCTGTTTCATCTCAGGTTGAGCACCTTTCCTCTGCTTCCCATATCAAACAGTTACAAACAGTGTCTCTGCCCCCGGATAGCCGCTGTTCTGCTGTTTAGCAGTGTGCAGCTGTCACCTTCCCATTGAGACCCAGAACTGCCATCTGATTTTCTTGACATATATGCCCATGTTTCCAACGCAAGTGGCGAAATGATGAGATGGCCTGGCAGGGCTCGCCAGTTGCATCTGGGTTACACAGGCGCATAATGCCATCTAGAGGGCAGAGTTTCTTCTCTTCCCACAGGAATACATGTGGTAACTGCTGGTCTTCCATCGCATGTGGTGACACTGCTCGTTCCTCTCTGTGATTCATGCATTTTCCTATTCCTCTTCTGGTTAGTATGTACTCATACAAGACCAAGACTTGGAAATTATTTAGGAGAAGATATGCTCAATTAGTAAATACAACTGTTTCCTTCTAAGAAGCCTGCAGGTTTCCTTGTCTTCAATCAGTTCGGGTCTGATCCTCCAGAATAATCCTTCTAGTTTTAAATGCCCTGGATCTTAATGTTTAAGTTCTTTAGGAAAAAGTTCTTTTGCAGAGAGGAAGCAAGTAAGACCTAGGTTTGTCATTCAGCTTTTTGGTAACCTGTAAGAAGAAGAGTACTTACCAATTGGTTACTGTGCTAGACAAAGTCCTCTGTAAAGTTACTGCAGCTTCAGCTGAAGCAATGGGTCCGACGGTTGCACATTATGTAGGACTGTTGTGCGTTTAGATGGAAGAAGCTAAAATCTTCTTGTGTTGCATCTTTTCTGCTGAAATACTTGGTTAGCATTTCTCTTAATGATTTATGGTAAGCTGGAAATGAGCAGAGACAGGCTTTTCAGTGAAGAGGTCATGTGGCTGGAACAGCTAAAGTGTCTCCTTACTTGCCTCCAAATAGCTCCTTCTTTTTCTTCTTTTAAACCTGGTGGAGTTTGCTTCTTTAGACCTTAGACATGTCCCAGAGAAAAGCCTGTTGCCTCCTCCCTGATAATTTCCCTCAGTCCTATATAGCATTTGATGTCATTATACTTTAACTGCTTTATTACCAATATTGCCCTGCCATGCCAGATAGTTGAGGTAGCAGAAACTGTGTAGCTGCATGACATGGTTTTCTTTTGAAAATTATTAATTCTTCTTGAAAACCAGAGTGTTAGCCCCAGTAGAACAACGCATTATCAGCCGGAGGCATTTTTAGCAGATCTTCGCAGAGCTGCTTGGTGTAGTATTGACATAATGTCACCGCTAAGGAAACTGCTCATGTTTTCCTCTTGGTGTGACAGAATTTATTTTTCTTCCATTCCGGTGGTGGTCTTCTTTGTACTCCTTTTATGAAATATAACTATTCAAAATCTTACCCAATTAGATGGCTAAAACCAGGTAGTCTTAGTTCACTGTAAAAAAGGACTTGCTAGTATTAGGCAAAAACTGTATTTTTCACAGAGAAATTGAACAGAAATAAGAGCTGAGAACTTCTCATGTTTTTAAGCAACTGATTTGCCCTGCTAGTGACCTCTGCCAGGCAGGAATATTCCCCAACTGCAGGCCAATTTGACAGAGCAGTAATGTCATTGATCCTAGGTATATATTACCTTGCATAGTATTTCATACATTGATTTATTTTTGTTCTTTTCTCCACATTTTCCCTTTAGGCCCATCAATTAATCACTGATACTGCTCTTGAACAGCAGCTTGGAGTAAGATAACAGCATTTCCACACATTTGATACTAGTGTTAGTGTATTTGGCTATCGCATTTGGACATGGGAAGGTGGGTGCAGTTCCGATGGCTACGCTTGAGTTGTGCTTACTTCTGTGTGCTGCAAATTTGGCTCATTATGTAGATCAGAGCCAGGCTCTGGGGCTGCTGCTGCTGCTGTGATTTTCATGCCTGAGCTTCTTACTGGAGCACCACTGAATCCCATTGACTTTGACTGAATGTGTGTTCCGTATGAGACTCTTACTGTCATCCAAAGCCTGTTTTTTTTAAGAACTTTTACAGGTTGCTACTTTCTCCCAAAGAGTGTAGTCTAAGGCGCTTCTTAGACCTGATAGGGATGTAGTTTACCAACAAATATAAGTAGAAAGAATAAAATCTGAGATAAGTTTTATATGCTGAAGAGCAAGTTTTAGTAAATAATGGGAAAATATTTAGTTTTGCATGGTAACAATAATTTATAATAAAAATAGAATTTCCTTTCCATGTAGCTGGCTTTAGTATATCTCTACAGTTTCATATTTTCTGTTTTCATAAAGTACAAAATTGTGCAATTATCCAAGTAAAGAAATGCCTCTGGCACATCTCTGTTGTATGTAGGAAAAAGCCTTCCCTACAATCCTTTTACTTCAGTGTTATGGGATACGTTCTTGTCTTGGCAGATGACTTCCTTAGGTCTATCACTATTAATTTCGGATCTGAAGATAGCCTGTTACATGTCTACTTTAGCAAGCAGTGCAGCATAACAGGAGCAGATCCTCAGAGCTGAGCTGTTTGTGCTCAGGACCTGACATCCACCTTGTTTACATTTTGGGGAGTTTACTCTGAGCTCTAGTTAAGCCCAGCCGCAGCTGGAGTTCCTCTTGCAATTTCACATGAGAGAAACATGGTCCGTTGGCTCCAAGGTCACACTGCGGGGTGAACTGTAGCCTTGTCAGTGTGGTGATCAGAAAAATCACTTGAGAAGGACACTCGTTGCTCATCCAAGCCAAAAAGCCAGTGTAGATGCACCTGATGTCAGCCAGCACCACAGGAGAGACTTCATATGACTAGTTAGGATCCTCATCCCTCTACATCCATCTTCTCTGAAGTGAGCAGTCTGCAGGGCAGAAAAAAACAGATGCAGCTCCAAACTGTTGAAGCTTTTAAAAGAGATAGAGTTAGGGACTGGGTTGTTGTTCTTTTGACCAAAATACAATTACTCTGCAAATTCACTATTCCACTCTAAAAGATTAAAAATTAAATGAATCAGAACTTTTAATTTAACAAATGTCAGTGCAGAAATCAACGTACCGCGTATTGCCGTGTGGAGTGGGGGGCATTGTTTGCTGCTTACTGTGCCTATAAAAACAAAAGAGAAAAATGTTCAGAGCTTTCAGGAGAAGCAAGGTGATGTTTGCAAATAGAGTTTTATTTCAGTTAGCAAGAAATGAACAGTAATTTCGTGATTCAGTTATTAGAAGTTAGCTATTGGCTACAAAACAATTGCTGCACGTTATATGGCATTTGATCCTATTTGTAGTACAGCACACCAGTACCTGTTCTGCTTCGCTTTGCTTCCCAACTCCGTAGCTGGAAGGGAGAGAAATAACTGAAGCCATCAGAAGAAGTTCATTTTGAAATACCTGGGGCAGTTGACTTATGGGTGACTTCTGATGAAGAAAGTGAAATTGCAGGAAACATCGCCTTCAGAAATAACTCAGTGCTCCCCTGTACTTAAAAACAGAGAAACTTGTTATAAATTTTTGTTATGAATTGTGAAGCAGTTGACATTAATAGCTTATTGTGGTGGAAACCTTTTAACTCCAAGTCTTTAAAGGAATAGAGTAAAATGATTCATCATAGGAGAAGGAAAATAATGCGTTTTATATTTTATTATGTTTAAAAATATTTTGTGACAATAACAATTATAACATCATGTAATACTTTAAATCTCTTGCATAGTATAGCATAGAAAAGTCATTCTTTCTCTTAGAATTCAAATAAAAATAAGCTCAAGGGATATTTTTAAAAAGGAAAACTAGTTGGATATTTTTTTCTGTTTCATAAAAAGTCATATATGTTCCTTTGGAGAAGCAAAAATCAGATTTTCCCCACCTAATTAAAGAATCATTGGATAACAAGGAACTGATACGAGTTTCCCATCACACAGCCAGTGAATGTGACGTTTAAGTGTATGGGATCACTGTTTTCCAGGCTAAAAGTTTAAATGACTTTATTTCATAATTATTTTTGTTCAAACTAAATAAATGAAGAAACTTAGGATGAATAATTGGGAAAAAGTATTTCTTGATAAAAATTCAGCATTTGCTTTCTGTGAAGAGAGAACAAAATATCTATTGTTTCACCTTCTAGCGAGAGCCAAAGTAACTGGTTTTGGCAGACAATGCTGTTGTTGATCAGACATTAAAAGACACATGGAGGTAAAAAACAGGAATGCATTGGAGTTTTGAATCTTCTCCTTCTGTCATCAACACCAAGCACACTCAATTGCTTAATTTTGGGACGGGGGATGTAGCGAAGTAGGGAGAAGGTTGGTGTTGGTGTTCCTTGAATGTAGTGCCAAATTTGAACTGTTTACTGTTTAATAGCAGCCCTTCAGTTCAGGTGCATGGAACAGTCTGAAAGTACTAGTTACAGCATTAGGGACATCTTTTGCATTGAAATATGAAATTATGTTTCATGTTCATTCCAATGATATTAGAAAAAATATGTAAAAGCCACTTCAAAGGAGAAGAGCTGCTCTTCATAGATAGATTTTGAGAAATTTTAAAAAAAAAATCCTTTATATACATATGTGTAATCCTTGACTTCCTGGTACTTAATTTCAAGCTTTTCTACTTAATTCCATTAACTGTAATTTTAAATTTATCTTAGTTTTTAAAGAAAAATAAGTGGCTTTAATGAATTAGATTCTAAAATTATATTCTATTCCTGAATTGAATATTTTAGTGTGACCTGCCAAAATTTGAAAAGGTAAATTAAATTTGCTAAACGAGCTTAAGGCCTTTGTATCTTCTTTCTATACTTAGATATTGAGGTGTATCCTGTCAAGTTTGTCTCTTGGGCTTCTTTTTCCACACACGATTCCCAGCACCATGAATCGGTAGTAGTATTGCCTGTATTTACTATGAACATCTCAGCTAGACAAGTGGGGGGGAAAATACAAATTCTGGTGGCCTAAAGTTGCCTAAAGATTGATTTTCATACCTAGATTCTTTTCAAGCTCTACATTAGATTAACCCTGAAGTTGAGTATGCTACGCAGGAAGGTGTGGATAATGGAACCACAGAAAGAAGACGACTGGCACTATGTCAGTAACCTTGTGGTCAAAATTACAAACCTTTGAAGGATAATGTGTTCAAAGTAAATTCTAAAATTGCCTTTCTTATTGCTTGAAAAACTGTCCTGAAAGTACATAATTTTTCCTCAAGATGTGAATTTAAAAAAATAAACAAACCAAAACCAAAAAGCAAAAAACTTTCTGGTTTGTGATTTGGCAGCTGAACTTTTTCAAAAAAGTAGTTGCCATATGTGTCATTTCAGAAGGACCCAAAGCCCTGGAAATATTTGTAGGGTTTTCAATATCACTTTTAAATTTGATAAAAGTCTTCTGCAAAGTATTTCCTTTCAAATCAAAGCAAATATAGTTTTTAATCAAGCTTCAGCGTTGGATGTGTAGATCGTCAGTGGTTTTCAACTAGTCCTTACTAGTCTCAAAGAATTAGAATTTTCTCTGAAGACTTTGCTCTTTTTGCAAGAAAAATTTAAACAAATGCAACGGACCAAGTGTGATATAATTAATTGATGTAAGAGTTTTCAATGCAAAGATAATTTATGTACATGTTAAATACAAGTTGATGTTAAACACAAAATGACCTTTAAGATTAATAAGGTCCACGCTGCTTGCCTTCATCTGCCTGCGTTAATTGTAAGAATGTTAGTTTCACTTATAATTTCAGGATCTCATACTTTTTTCATGGGCCAGGCATTTTATTTTTAGTTCTTTGATAGAGGAAATAACTGCCTGTTAATATTACATGGGGAAGCACAGTAAGTCTATCAGAGTTTTTACAGAACCATTCCATAAAGGAACAAATCACTTAAAACAAGAGAAGAAAAGAGAAGGAAAAAAAAAAAAAAAGGAGATGAAACAGCTGCCTCTGCTTCACAGTTTGCAAGAGGAAGAATCACCAAGTGTAAATATTGAAAAATCAGAAAATAAACAAATTTCATGACACGCACACACTGTTCCTTGCATAACAATTCAGTCTTAAAGCTGCCATTTGTGTAATGGCACCGCGGCCTGTACTGCTGTGCGGGGGAGCACGCTGCTAGGGAGACATCCTGTGCTCTTAGAAGGGTGGCAGCTTTGGGAAACGTGAACAAGTTTCAGCATTTCTCCTTCCTGACTGCCTAAGTCAGTGTTGCTGTGTGACAGGGGTGGCATCACGTAGCTCCGTGGGTCTGCCTGACGGGGAGGGAGAGGGCTCGCTCCCTCTTGGCTGTCGTTTCACCCCTGGCTCAGAGCAGCTGCTTCTGTTCAGGCACCCAGGGTAGTGGGTTTGGAGTGCCTTGGTCTCTGTGCAGAGCAGCGCCTTGCGCTGACACACAGCTCAGCGCTTTATTCAGAGGGTGAGTGATTGGAAAATGAGTCTTGCTGGGCAGCTTTCCATGTTTGTACTTTACACTTTATCAAGTGTCTGTGCATTATACATGGGTAGTATGTGTGTCTTTAACTTCAGGATATACACACAGCTTTATGCTGCCTGTCTCTGCTTATTTAGATCACTTTCATTCCTCGTCCTCAAAAAATGTTTTACGTGTGTGCGTGATCATTTGGAAGAATTGGGGGGGGGGAGGCAGCGAAGGCATCCTTCATAATTCTAACCTATTTGTTCTAAGGCCTGTATTGACAGTGCAGTGGATATATTGCAAGTCTATTATATTCTGTAAATAATGGTAACATTTGCAGATTTCTACAATCTGCATGCAGGTAAACATGCAAAGCTATTATTGATATGTCTGTTAGTAGCCTGGATATTTGTTTGCTGGAAGATAAGCCTGGGTTTATAATGCAGTCTGTTTTGCTGGATCTTTTCCTAACCTTCTCTTTAAAGTGTCAACTCCTGACATTTCTGTGGTGTCAGAAGGGAAAATGTTGAAGGCTTTAAAGGCTTGTCATTCTTAACTATTTTAGAGTTAACCGAAATAAGAGAGAGAAATATTACCATTTTTGAACCAGTTAAAAATTTCCAGCCCCAATTTCTGAAAAATAAAATAAAAAAACCCCAAACAAGTAAAGTTATTTCACAGAGGAATTCCCAGGAATCTGAGGTTTGCTTTTAATCATTTTTAGGAGGCACTCTCATCATCGGTGTATGAATTTCTTTTGGTTTTGGTTTGATTCAACTCCTGAAGTTCATATGTTTATTCAGTATAAGCAGATTTGAAGGATTAAGTTCTAGTTATCCCCTTCTTTCACAAAGGAGGCTTCATCATTTAGGTCGAACACCCATTGCTTCTTCTCCTGGGAATTGGGAAGTGCTCAACAGGCAGGAAAAGAGGTCTGTGGTTATGAGTCCTGGATGGGAGTCTCCCTGCTGCAAATCTGCAGATAAACGAGCAAGTTCTGTTTTCTGATCTCTGGCAGCATGAAATCCATACAATTTTTAAAGCTATTACATAATTTATGGTGTAAATTCATGTTTAAATACATGAATCAGCTCATCAATAATTGGTAAAAGACCACATGCAGCTGCACAGACCTTGGGCTGCTTTTTGTTAGGAACATTTAAACTCAAGTTTTTACGTAATCTTAAGTGGTTAACTTTCTGATGTTGAATAAGTATCTTCTGATTTCTAGCATACATTAGAAAAGAAGGTTATACTGCTCTCTATGAGGCTACAAAAGCATTTTATTGGTAGCACAGCTATCACATAGCATGGCCTGAGACTACTTTTGAGATCTGTTGGTGACTTGTTCTGATGTTACTCTGTTTTTGTGTCAGTAAAGAGTTAAAAATATATATTACTGGAATTTTGAATTGCAAGAATGATCCCTACCAGTACTGCCCAGTAAGTTTTAATGTGACCTTTTTATACACAGAATTATAATTAACAGTTGTATCTTTCTGTGTTTTAGTATTTAACATCACATGTGTTGCTTTCATGCCATGTTTTACCTGAATGTGAATTGAACAGTGGCTGAGTATTTCAGATAAAATGTGTTAGATGTTTTTAGTGTGGTTAAAGAGGATAGGCTATTTTATCATGCTAAAAAAAAATTGGAAACTGGTGCAACTGAGAAGGCTATGGGCCCATGTGTTTTAAAGCAAGGGTGAGAAGCTTGGCTGTCATCATATCAGTAATTTGTCCGTCTTGGATTTTTTCCCCCCATCTCCATGAGGCGGGAGAAATAGTTAAGACTAGGACATTTGCAGAAACACACGGTAAGTAATTTTGTTAACTATTAGTCTGCTAAATTCACTGCTTGCTTCATCAGTACCTAGCATTCTCCAGTCTCAGCTACTGTCCAGTGGATGGGAGACCAGAGAGCAGAGCTGTAGCACCTGGGCTGCAGTTCAGCCGGCAGATGCTCCATGGTTCCTCTGGTGTTGCTCTACTGTGGAAAGTGTAAAGCAGGAGGTGGAAACATCCAAATGTTGTCAGGCAGGTTGTGAGGTGCAATTTCCATTTTACTCCCAGCAAAGAGCTGTCTGCAGCAATAGAAAAGGCACTGGGAAGTGACCAGTGGAGAGACTTTCATAGTGCTAGAGTTAAATTAAGGCTTTTGTTGCTATGATTGTGTTGATTTAAAAATACAAACTTAACTTTCAGTAGTTCTAACTAGCATAAATATACTGTTAAACTTGTCTCTGAGAATTTGTTGGGCTAGTCTTTCAAGGACAAATTTTCTGTGTAACATGGACAGCACAAAGGAAACAAAGAGTTTCATGCGACCAAAGATACAAGGATGGTTCAAGTGGTAAACTCTTCCTAGAACAGCAGCTTACCAAAAAAAAAAAGCCATAAGGACCTAAGGAAAGAGTACAACAACACTACTTCTTACTTTACCAACAATAGGCTTTGACCTGGGTTTTGTCTTCTTATGTGCACTGTATGAAGCTGTGACCACAAAAATATAGACAAAATCAGAGGCTAAAAGCAGGAAAAAAAATTGCTGAGCACATTTGAAGTGCTTGGGCAGCTATTAATACACTGCGCAGGGCATGACAAATGAGTGTCTGTGTAAATCAATAAAGCTTTCTATAAACAGACAAATGGTTTAGTATGAATAACAAAGAAGTGCGCATGGTAACCGGTGTTGTAGCATTCTGTCAGGGATTTTAAAGTTCACTGTCATAACTTTGTTCTTCTTGATCTTTATTGATGATACCTTCAAAGCATGTTGAGCTGCTAACTTGACGTACAACCTTTAGACCTACATCTCCTGCCCATGGCGGGGGGGTGGACTAGATGATCTTTAAAGGTCCCTTCTGAGCCAAACCATTCTATGATTCTGTGATCTCCTTTTCCCTTGGTGCAAAATAAATACTACACTCCTCTCTTCCACCTACAATCCTTTTTTTTTGTGTCAACTCTACAATGATTGAGTAAGGAAAACTGTTTTATATGTGCTTCTCTTTTATTGATGCCTTCTAGAAGAAAATCCAGTGTTTTAATTAATTTCATTGTGGTTATAAAAGTGTAGAGGATTTTCTGTTGAAGACCTCCTAATATGTACGTGAACTACATTCTTCACATATAGACCCTAGTGCACCAAATATGTCCTAATTCATAACGCGTTGGAACAGGCTAGCTAGATATCAAAATGTTGTTATTCCTTTTTCCTGACTTAATAAATGGAGGCACTGAAAGGAAAAGTTTAAACTTTTTGAAAAACACTTTAGAGACTTAAATCCAAATCTTATTTTCAAACATGATTTAAGCACTTCAGTTTGCTCCTCTTTCAAGGAGCACCCAGAAATTACTTTTGCTGGATGTTAAGTGAAGTTGTCCTCTCAAGGACACTAGAGAGGGAAGTCTGGAGGAGACATGGATGTCTCCTGACATTCTCACACATGAGAATGTGTCTGCCACTTTTACCAAACACAGATAAATGTTGATCAAAGTGTAGTAGACAATCCTTAACCTGTTGTAATAATCGTCTCTAAAATGCTTAAAAGAGGAGAGAACGAAGAAATCATGTGATGATTGTCATTGATACATGTCTATATCAGTATAAGACTGTATTTATGAAGTGTGAATTTAGTTCATCTATTTGTAGTATGGTGCTGTTCCTTAGCTGAAAGGTGCCATGTTCTCTCAGTGTAGGTGAGGACTGAACTCAAAAAATTCCCACATTTGGCACAGTGAGACTATTGGGAGGTCTCATGCTGTGAGCATGTAAACCCTGAAAAGAAAGACTGTGACCTGGAAAGGAGCAAAGCCCTTTTTGGCTCAGAGACTACTGACAATGAACACTTTGTGGGAGACAGCATTTCACTCTGTTTTGGGGCAGGAGGGTGGGGGCCTTGTATTCGTTTTTTTCCTATGATGCAAAAAGCTGTAGTGTCTTTTGCTGTTCTTTAACGAAAAAGTAAATATGACCATAGTAAGGATATATTTGAGATGCATTTTAAATTTCATGTGAAGGTGCATTTCCATAAGAATTTAAAATTTAGGTGGTTTTACTGCCCGAATGGATGGTTATTGTGCTTCGGTGTTAAGGATGTCCTAAAGGTAATTATCATGATAATGTAAGAATATTTTTTAGGAATTGTAATTAAATGACTTGTGTATTCGGCTTCCAT
>VWZZ01001883.1:50571-142860 GCA_013399095.1 Psophia crepitans
ATGACAAGATTGGGGGGGTGGGGGGCGGGCCTACTGGTGTGGCTTCTTTGAGAAGCTGCCAGAAGGTTCCCCCGTGTCCATTAGAACCAACGCCAGGTGGCTCCAAGACGGACCCACTGATGGCCAAGCTCATCAGTGATGGTGGTAGCGCCCCCAGTAACATTTTTAAGAAGGTGAAAAAAACCAACAGAGGAATTAGAGCCAGGATAGGAGTGAGACTATGTGAGAGAAACAACTCTGTAGACACCCAGGTCAGTGCAGAAGGAGGGGGAGGAGGTGCTCCAGGTACGAGAGCAGAGATGTCCCTGCGGCCCATGGTGAAGATCATGGTGAGGCAGGCTGTCCCCCAGCAGCCTGTGGAAGAAGGATGATGGAGTGTAGAGATTCCACCTGCAGCCTGTAGAGGATCCCATGCCAGAGCAGGTGGATTCCCAAAAGAGGCTGTTAACCCCGTGGGAAGTCTGCGCTGGAGTAACTCCCTGGCAGGACC
The DNA here is from genome assembly GCA_013399095.1 of Psophia crepitans. Lineage (NCBI taxonomy): Eukaryota > Metazoa > Chordata > Aves > Gruiformes > Psophiidae > Psophia > Psophia crepitans. The sequence goes on from VWZZ01001883.1 coordinate 51,062, forward strand.
TGCGGCCCCGTGGGGAGAGGAGCCCACACTGGAGCAGGTTTGCTGGCAGAACTTGTGACCCTGTGGGGGACCCATGCTGGAGCAGTCTGGTCCTGAAGGTCTGTACCCCATGGAAGGGACCCAAACTGGAGCAGCTCGTGAAGAACTGTAGCCCGTGGGAAGGACTCATGCTGGAGAAGTTGGTGGAGGACTGTCTCCCGTGAGAGGGACCCCACACTGGAGCAAGGGCAGCATGTGAGGAGTCCTCCCTTGAGGAGGAGGGAGCAGCAGAGACAATGTGTGATGAACTGACCACAACCCTTATTCCCCATACCCCTGCGCTGCTCAGGGAGAAGAGGCAGAGAATTCAGTAGTGAAGTCAATCCCAGGAAAAAGGGAGGGGTGGGGGGAAGGAGTACTAAAGGTTTGGGATTAGTTCTCATTTCTTGACTCTGATTTGACTTGTAATAAATTAATTTTTCCCCAGTTGAATCTGTTTTGCCCATGACAGTAATTGGTGAGGGATCTCTCCCTGTCCTTATCTCAACCCATGAACCTTTCATTACATTCTCAGTACAAGAGGGACATTGAGGTGCTGGAGCGCGTCCAGAGAAGGGCAACAAATCTGTTGAAGGGGCTGGAGCATAAGTCTTATGAAGAGCGACTGAGGGAACTGAGCTTGCTTAATCTGGAGAAGAGGAGGCTGAGGGGAGACCTTATAACTCTCTACAACTACCTGAAAGGAGGTTGTGGAGAGGAGGGTGTTGGTCTCTTCTCCCAAGTAACAAATGATAGGACAAGAAGAAATTACCTCAAATTGCTCCAGGGGAGGTTTAGATTGGCTATTAGGAAAAAATTCTTCACCAAAAGAGTGGTCAGGCATTGGAACAGGCTCCCCAGGGAGGTGGTGGTGTCACCGTCCCTGGAGGTGTTCAAAAAGCGTGTAGATGTGGCAATTCAGGACGTGGTTTAGTAGACATGATGTTGGGTTGACGGTTGGACTTGATGATCTTAGTGGTCTTTTCCAACCTTAAAGATTCTATGATTCTATGATTATATTTTCTCTCCACTGTCCAGCTGAAGAGGGGAGTGATAGAGCGGCTTTGGTGGGCACCTACCTCCAGCCTAGGTCAACCCACTACAGCTTGCCTTTACTGAGCCAGTATATGAAACGTTTTTAGAAACATGAAAAATGCTGAGGCTGTTGTCATGAACAGCAGATCATTGTGAGCCAAGGAAATTCCTCTTGGCCCCAAAGGAAAATTCATTAATTTTAAGGAAGCAGCATGTAACGTGAAAACAAATACAGTTTCTTTGCACCTGACTTGCATCTACATTCATGGCAAATAAATTGCAGATTCTTACTGACTGCAGCAGGAAGAGGACTAGACCTCAGTGCATCAGGTGTGTAGCGTCTTACTTGTCTCAAATGAGACAGTGCAAACAGCTGCCGCGTAGGAGGAAACACAGAATGTTCTTCAACATCTGTGAAGGAGAGAGGAAGCTCTTAGCTGAGCTAGAGGTAAGCTTCATCATTGCTTGGGCTGTGTTTTCCATCCTGAGAAAGGGATTAAAATGAGAGTTGACAAAGTCTGTCGTAATGACTGTATCTTAGCAATGGTGTCAATACAAGGCAACCTCTGTTTTCTACAGAGTAGTCTGAAGTTTTCACTTTCAAATTGATTTTCCATAAACTCAGTCTCAGAATTCAGAACAAAGTTGTCTGGAATTAAGACAGTTTAAAGCTGTTTAGCACTGTTCCCATCATGATTGAAATCTTTACATTTTCCAGTGTTTGGAGAGACTCTTCTGCGAATTACTTTCTTCCAAATCGGAAATAGGAAGTACCTCTGTTCTGGCATTTGTAGAATCTCTGAATCTATAGGAATCAAAACGCAACATGTAGTGTTTCATTTAATAAGTTGTGCCCCGGTGATGGCTGACTGACTGATACTGTGCTTTGCGAGCTGACCCCCCAAGAAATGACATGCTTGCCTGTAGGTGCAGGAGGCAGGTGCTGAATGTCGCTTGTCTGCAGCAGTTTGCTGGGCTGCATCACTTTTAGTGTTTGTGAGGCTGAGGGACAGAGATGGTGGTTTGTTTCTGTGTGTAACATAAAATATACATAGAGTCCTAGAGGACAGCTATACCTAAAACTAGGAATTGCCATAGAAATCAGTTGATATCTAGGAAAGCACCGTCCTCACTAATCCAGCTTTGTTCCAGCTGAGTCCCCTGATAGGTTATGTATGGAGAAGTGACTGCATTAGGGGTCAGTCCTTCTCTGCCACTGCCTCTGGGTGCCTACCAGTGTGCTTTTCATGCTGTGAGAAGCATGGGCTTCTTATTGCAGCTTGGCCTTGTGTAAGTATGGCCTGAAAATAAACATCAAAATAAAATGTAATAGTGGTTTCCTCCAAGGAGACCTACTTTGCTTAACTGGCCTAGAATATGCAATACTGGAGGTAGGCAGATCCCTCTGAGCAAAAATTGAGCAGACTTAAAATAACATCAAAACCCACTGGTTTCTGTTAAATAAATGAAGGTTTGGATTAGGAGGAGAGTTTTGAGACCACAAGTGCTATTACAAATTTTCCAAATGAATACTTTTGGGGGAATGAGGATTATTATCAAGTATTCAGTTGCAATGTAGAGTAATTTAGTATATCAAGTACTGGTTTTCCCATGTTGTAGGAACTGGCACAGGACCTTAAGCAAAGTCAGTCAAGTGTTGCCTTCTAGTCCAGTCCTCATTACAAAAATGCCAAATAAATAGGCATGATCTGCTCGGCAATCAAAAAGCGCAAAAGTCAAGCTAACATTGACCACGTTACCTCTTTCACAACACTTTCAAAGCCAGTGCTGTGAAAAAGGGTTTTATTATACAGATGTTTCCACTGTGGCTTAATAAGAAGGAAAAGGTATAATTTATTTATAACACTGTCAAGGTCAGATTTCCTAATTTTGGTAGCCTATTTGTAAAGGAATAGCTCACCGAAATCAGAGATTCAGCTAACGGATCCAGGAGGACTTAGCTTCCATTTTACAGCCTCACAGCATTCAAAAAAAATGAAGTAAGAGAAATATGGGGAGCTCTCTGGGTATTTTGAATGATGCAACTATATGTTGTAGTTCTTCTAGACATCTCTATATGGGAGCAGTCTACCCTAACTATTTTAGGATAAAATTATGCAATATATTTTTATGGTAGTGAAAATGAAAATTAAAAAAAATTAAACCCATAGGTATACCAACATGTGTGAGATAGAGGCTGTGCAGACTAATCCTCTAATGATTGCTTCAAAAAAGTAAGAAGAATTTATTTTGGATGGCATTTTAGGGTGACATTCATAGAGAAAACGTTTGAAAATCTTCAACTCATAGAAATACTTTTTATGTAGCAATCATCTCTTTATTTTTATCAATCAATCTGCAAGGATGTGTTTGTAAAAGCAAACTGATAACTGTATGTGATAGCCTCTTCAGTATGGAGGACTATTTACCCTCCAGCTTCTGATTTCTTACTGCAGCTTTTGCGGCTTCTGCTTCTTCTTTGCTACTTCTGCATCTGTACTTTTTGCTGCCTCATCTCACAGTGCTCTCTGCAGGATCACCCATAGACTTTTTATAGCCATATGTTGAATCCATTGGTAGGTGACACTGTGAAAATACGATGCAGAGCATTTTACCACCTTTGCTGGGTTTGATTGTACCCTCAAGATAAAGCACTGATTCCATACAGTCGTTAATGTAGACTTGTAAATAAGTAAACTCTCTATGCCCTTGTTTCTTGCCTCCCTTTTATTCTTTACTCTCTTTCAATATGCTGGATAATTATGTACGTTTACTTTTTCTTCCTATTCTTATTTTTAGGATTTAGCTGAATTTGAAAGTGTTGTTAATAGATCAATTTCTCAAACTTCGGGATTTTTATGTTTTTGAATCATTGACTTTTCTTAACAAGGAAGAGAGAACTGTGCATCTTTCCAGAGAATCTTTCCATACAGTACATTAGATTAAATTTTTCTCTAAAATTACAAATTTTAACTGTAATTATGACTGTTGTTTTGTATAACCACAATTCTTTTGAAAAAGCATTTGTTTAACTTGTATAGATTGACAGAAGGTTCAAGTGAAGTCTTGTAAATTGTGTAATAGTTGTAATTGTGTGAGTGCATTGATTTTTGTGTTATAGTTACGTGGTGTGGAGTTATGCATGGGAGGCAGAGAGCTTTCTAGAGCCAGTTTTAACTCACAGATTTTGATATATTTAGTTTGTCAGTCTGTAAGAGAAAACTAGTTGAAACTTGCTCTGATGCAACTGTATACAGCACACTTTAGAGATTTTCCTTTTCCAATACTCAAAGAATTCCTAAAGTCAAGTCATAATATGTAGAAAAATATGTTGATTTGCTGCAATTTACATAGCAGATTGTGCCATTTTGAAGTTTGCACTACGCAAAAATCAAAGTGCAATGGAAATGGTAGATGAAAGACACTACTATACGGAAAACTTTATCCTGTTTAAACTGACATATGTGAGATAAAAATTTTCTGACTTTAAGATTGCATTTTGATGTAGTAAAATGCCTCTCTTGCTCTTGAAATGCTAGGAATTGTTTTTTAAATAAAGACTAATAAATCTATCTGGTTCAGTTAAGGGGTGTAATTCACCAATTAGCTGTAGTATGACCAGTGCATCTGGAGTTACCCACTGCAGAAACCAGGCTTATGAAGAGCTGCCATAGTTAAAAGTTTACATAAGATTGCCTTTTGTTTCCTTTTGATAATAGCTGCCTCGTCTTCCAAGTGGCTTTCTTAGACAGCAAGTTCACTCTAAACAGAACAGGGGGAGGAAGAAAAGATATACCAGCATCTTCCGTAATGTTTCATTGCCCACTCTATTGCACCTGCCAAGATGAGATTGTGCACATACTTGGAATATCTGCTCTGATATTGTTCTAAATTGTAATGCATGGTGTGAATAATCTCATAAACAAATATCGCTTCTGGTTTTACTCAAAACAGCAACTTGTAGCAAAATAAATTATATGGCGCTTTTTATTCTGGATTTTAAAGAAATACATGGAGTAAGCACGCTGAGAATTTTTATGAATTGTCATGTAGTGCAAGATACCCTTTGATTAATTTACATATTTATTTATTTATTCCATTTTACTGTAGGCAGAGAATTCAGCGCTGGCTCTGGAAAATGAAAATCAGAGAGAACAGTATGAAAGATGTCTTGATGAGGTAAGGTAGATTAAAAGGTTGTTCTTACCTGGTACTATAATTAAATGAATAGAAATGAATCTCTCCCTCTCTTACGAGGTTGACAGTGTTCTGCAATTTTCTAATATTACCTCATTCTAATTAATTCCAAGAACATGTGTCTGGCAGCCATACAACCTCTGTTGTAATCCTGTTTTGACCACATCTTTTCACTGAGAAGTTGATGTCCCTGTGATCACTATTTAGAACTGGTTCGGTTTCGTTAGAAGGAGAAAATTATAATTTGCTTATTAGGTTTTGTGTACTCCTTCTTTGCTGTAGAGTGGAACACAGGTGGCAGTGGCTTCTTCTGTCAAAAATCCCCCAGCTTTCCTGTGTAATATATTCTGTAAGTAGGGAATTTAGTCTCTCAGCTCTCCCTTAGGGTTACATACACAGCTTTTTATGCTGTTGGCTGAGTTCTGTACATGGCTCAGCTTCTGATCAGACCTTCCAGTTACAGCTACAATATAATTCAACCATCAGTTACTGTCTGAGCACTCCAGCAATGCTTACTGTTCCAGAAATGTATAGTGTCTCCTATTGCACGCAACTTTCTTCATATATGTACTGATGGTTACTTGTTCCTCCCATTTATCCTGAAATAAGACTCTTCAGCATACACAGAGCTTAAATTAGTTTTAAGACTTCCAGTAATTCGAAGAGTTGCTTAGTCGAAATCATTTAGCTCTCCCATAATAAGAATGCATAGTAGCATGAGTAGTTAGCTAACATTCAAACAAACCAAAACAAAAACTACACCAGCTTCTCATCTGTACCTTTGAGGAAAGAGTGCATGAGCATGCAAACCATGCACAGCAGGTGACAATTCATGTCTTTGTACCAGCTTTTCAAATTTTTGAACACCAAGTGTTACTAGCATGACCATGATTCAAGAAGCCTCTAGTTTAGTGCAGATTTTCATCAGCAAATCTGCACTTTGCCACTATAGCATATTTTTATCAGGGGACTGGAGTAAAGGACTTGCAGATACACTTTCCCACCAGGTTATGCTCTCTCTGTTCTGTGGCACTAGTATACACGCAGAGCCTTGGTCTGCATTGGCCTGAGTCACTGCATTCAGTGCACACTTCAATGATATTTGGATATTGTGGTGATTAGGATGGAATTACCACATAATTGCTAACTTTAGTTTAAATTACCTAGCTTAACTTAAAATTATTTTCTGATTGTCTCGGACAAAATCTGCCTGCATAATTAATTCTGGAAATGAGTAGAGCACCATAACTCTGCATTCCAGCAAAACACTCCATACAGATTGTGAGGACAGAAGATAGGTTTTTACCGTGTTTGCAGTAACATGATGGATTTCTGATCCAGGTTGTGTTTTTTACATGCTGTTGCAGTTTAAAGAACAAGTAATTGTATCAGACCATGCTCTGAACTTTAGTATCTTCAACATTATGTTGGCTGTTTTCAGTTCTTCCATATTATCACAGCTGTATCCATCTTCTCCCACAGTGTCAACTTTTTTCAGGAGAATGCCTCTCATCACCTGTGGTTTTGTGCTTGCCTGCTTTATTTTTTGTTTGCTTGTATTCTTCCTTTTTTTGTCTTCTGTTTTCTGTGCAGTGACCTCTCTTGTCCTTCCCCATGGCTTGGTATCACTTTTTTCTTCTCCTTCCCCTTTCAGCCCCAGCGATGCTTTGGCAGTGGCACTGTAACCAGCATTGTTTTAGCTGACACAAACTTGGACCTAATCCTTTCTGATCACTGAGATAAATAAGTTGTTGCCAGTGACTCAGGCAGCAAAACCATGTTTAATCATTGCAAGTTCTGTAGGAGTCCCAGGTTAGCACCCACCTGAGTATATTCCCTTGGTGGAGCTTCACAAGAAATTGCACGTTCTCGCCCTATGTCATTGTAGCAAAAATGAAGAGAATAGGAGATGAGACATACATGTAATTAGTGAATAACCCACTCAAAGATTGTGAGAACTTTCACTTCCAACCAGAGTCTTCTGAGGATGTGTTGTATGTGACAAAGTCCCTTCCAAACAGTGATTCTTACTGGATATCTTAAGAAAATAAAATGCTTTCCATAAGTATTTTTTTGGGGAAAGTCTTCCACTTAAATATTTATTTCCTCTAAGACTTTAAGTCTGACGCTTCCTCTGTTCATAATTCACCTTACACCAGCCCCTCTTCTTGAAGGGGAAAATCTCTTCAAACCTTCTCCAGTTTGGGCTTCAGGGCTTCTTCATCACTTCTTAGAAGCAAACATATCCTCTCCAGCTATTTATCTGCCTGTGCTGCATCTCCATTTTGCCCCAGGGACAAACCTGATGGGTTTAATGGGAGGGACATAGATGTTCCTGAGAACACAAGGCTGTGATCTCACCTGAGACAGCTAAGCCTGCCACCGGAAAATTTGAGTGCCTGCTGCAACCATTATTTTAATTTTGCATCTTCAGGCTGATTAGTTATGAGTGTATTGAACTTCTCCCGGGCTGATACACAAGGAGTGCTTACCTCCGAGGCTAATACCTAGCCATTCTGGCTAGTTACATGTTTTGGATGCTGGACAGGCCCTTGAGATATTAAAAGTTGGGGACATCATTTGATAACTATTGGGAGAATTCTGCCATCTTTCACTCATCATTGAGCATCCTCAAATTGCAGCTTCTCTCCCTAGACGCAGGCAAACTCCACTCAGGGCACTCAAGCATCATTTCATCTGGCCACCTTGCCAATAGTGTCCCTGCTTGGTCCCTCAGGCCTGTGCAGCAATGTGATAAGGACGCTTGCTGTGCACAGTGAGCTTTCTGCTGAAGTGTTGGTGGCCATTAAGCTGCACATGAAGGAAGTAAAAATAACCACCGTGAATTTTCCATTTATGTGTGACAAAAAGATACCAGAGCTGAGTTTTTAAAGCTATGCCTGCCATTATTTTCTCTCCTTTTTTTTTTAATCAATTATTTTATATAGCTCTTTTCATTCGTCTAGTGTCTCAGGTTTAATATTGTATGAATGCTTGCACCTGTGACTTAAAATGCATGCTCTGTAATCATTTTCGTGGTAAAATTCAATGAAACTCAAATGTTCATATAGAGATAAAATCTGAAAATAATATGGGTCAAGCTGAAATGAGTCCTTTATGAATTTTAATAAATATTCACTGATTTTTAATGTAATTGTTCATCTCTGAAGTGTACATATAAACAACTTTAGAACAGTGTTTGGAAGAAGGTGTCATTGAAATGTTCCAGTACTTGATAAATAGGAAAAGAACTCATTTAATTTCAGAAATACTGCATAAATGTATCTTTCTGTCTCTGAAAAATTTCATTCAAAAACCAGGATTGTTTTCTTGTACCTTTGGGATTTGAGGTTACCATGCTTAATCCTAATTTCCTATCCTGGAATTCAGCTGTCAGTGTATTGGTAAGTGGTAATGTCATGTTTACTCACATCACTGTTCCAGCTGAGATTTCTGTCAAGATCACATGCAGGAAATTGTGCAACTTAGGGTAGATGATATTTTTGCTGATGTTTTAAGCATTAGCAAATCAAAAATGCAAAGTTATCTTAAAAAGGCATTCTATTTTTAAGATTTGAATAAAATAGAATCATAGAATCATTAAGGTTGGAAGAGACCTCAAGGAAGACCTTTCATTTTAGTACACTGAAATATCTTTGTGCATATGAAATCATATATGAAAGGCAGCTGTGTAAATCTCAGTACTTGTACAATAGATATTACACTGGAGTCTCTTTTCTCCGATTCATTCTTTTATACCTTTTCTATTGCAACCACTTTATAACATGTATATGTAAACATAATGGTGTAAGAAAAAAGTGAAGCTGGATCTTTTATCTCTTTTATTGCAATGCAGAAAAGGAAACCTCACCTAAAGATCTTGGCTGTTAAGTTCAAAGGAAAGGCAGGCAGTGTGAAGGCAAGCAGTGTCATCTACTACATAATAGCAGACTAAGCAAACAGCCATCTCTGTTCTCTTCCTTGTTTCGCCTTGATTAGCTGCATGAATCACAGGTCAAGTAGTTTTACAGACTGCTTTTCACTGGGATTGAGTCGCAGTTCTGCTTCATATCAGTGGGAATGTCACATATTCTGCATCTCAGAAGTCAGTCCCTCTGCCTTCAGTGGTCTCAGTTTCCTCATTTTTTGGTAGTTGTGATTATCAGTTTTGTCGTGCTGGTTTGTGTTCATATCCGTGGTGTCTCTTGATACCTGTAAGTAAAAATGAATAGACCTGCTGGCTTAGTAGTTTATTTCCATCTGGACACTAGTGCTGCTATAGGAGTAGAATGGCAACCTTGTTTGAAATGCAAAAGTTTGGATATGATTCCACTTACTGACTGCTAAATTAATTTTAGTAACTGCAGAACATTTCACTGAAGGCTTCCCACCTCTGTTCCTGCTGAAAACCAAGAATATAGACCTGAAAATCTTTGAATGGTAATAGCAAAACATGCCAAGTTGCTAGATACTAGAATAAAATAACCTCATTTTGTAAAGAAACTAGTTACATATCTCTTACGGTGATCTATGGGAGCTATGGATCACTGGCAGGTGCGTTGATTTAGGCACCTAACTTGTTACACTCAAAGTTGGAAAATTTGTCACATATGCCTCAGCAAGCTCAGTTTTTTCCCATTTGGAAGATTATGCCATTTACAGTCCTCCGTGCAATATATAAAGCTATAGGAATAATTTTGTAGGCTATTCCATTGTGAGTGACTTGTACACACTTCAAAGAACGTTTTAGTTCTTCCTTGGTAAAGTAACTCCATGTCAAAAAGTAAAGAAATAATGTATTCGATATAGTTTGTTCAATTTTCAGGTAGAGCAAACAAGCATTAAAAGTATATGCCAGAAGGAACACTGTTGAATGTAGATCCTGAAAGTCTATAGGGCAAGGCACATGGTTCTTCAAAACTGTAACATATTTACTTCTGTTGGTTATTGCTGTTCTAATAGTAGTCTGTGTTTTTTGTTAAATCATGTATGGAACTATTTAATGGGACCATTGTTCCACAGGCTGCCTTAAGTTAGGGACCAGTTTGTAAAAAAAAAATAGATACTAGGCAATTTTATGAGTGTATGAATCAAATGTAACTTTTGGTTCTGACAAAACTGAATTATATACAGAAATGAATTAGCTTCAACTCTTTCCTCACAACTCAGTTCACATCAATGGTGTGGCTTCTTTAATTTGCCAAGAGTAAGAAAAATCAATGCAGATCTGGTGATATCTGCATATGCTTTACTGTAATTTCTGAAAGCCAAAACCAAACCAGAAATCATAACTACTGTCTTTTTTTGCACAGTGAGATCTAGATCTCTAGTTGCTCTGCCTAAACACAAGAGCAAAAACATAGGCAAACATAATGTGCAATAACATACGCATATATAGTTTTAAATTACACTAGAAACATAGCATGCAAGTTAGATATCATCAACAGAAAATCTTATGTCAGTCCCTCTTTCTGTCCATCCTTCTCTCCCTTCCCTGCCCCTACGCCTGCTGTTAAATCTGAATTAGAAAGGATATATAAAACAACTTCAAAAAATCCCTGTTGAATATACAGTTCTACTAATCAATGGTGTGTAATCTCATTCAAGTCAATTATGCTCTGCGGTGTGAATGCCTTCCAACCACGTTCTGATGACAGTAGGTACTTTAATTTTCTGTGGCACTTTATGGTTTCTGCTTGTCATGATAGATGTACCATTTTGTCAATATTGAATCAAGAAACAATTAAACTTCATGAAAACATTCAGGACTCCATCCTCAGCTGGTAAAAATCAGCTCTAATGAATGCAGTCAATCCATGCTGACGCATATCAGCTGCATATAGAACTGGGAAATTTTCGTCTAGTCCAAAGAAGAGATGACAGAAGTTAACCAAATGTCCATCACGTCATACTGCAATTGATACAATATATGTTTGTTTATAATGAGGACCAGCACAGAAGTAGTTAACGCGCATTTCATGTATTCTTACTAGTATTATCTGATAAAAATGCTAGTAGATAATGAAATACTGAAGTTGGTGGTGGTTGTAAATGGAAAGTGGAGTGTAACGCCACAAAGGAAGGTATTGTTATGCATAAACACAGATGATAACATACTTAAACTGTTTCATTTAATTTATTTCAGGTAGCTAATCAGGTTGTTCAGGCTCTACTTACTCAAAAGGTAAGTTGTGGCTTGGGTATTGTGATATAACTTAAAACTTGCAGATGTTCATTGTTCATTTGAGAGAGTGTGTTATCAGCATTATTCTCATCCTAAATCCAAAACACAGCACTATACCAGCTACCAGGAAGAAAATTAACTCTATCCCAGCCATAGCCAGGACAATTACCACGGCTGCTACACGTCAGGTCCAAAGTCAAGTTTTTTGTACTTCAAGTGAAAAATCTGTGAGACTGTACATCTTTAAGGCTTGATCATATAGGACCCATACCCAGTTTTTATTGTTTACCTATATTGAGACAATACCATCTGAAAATCCTTCCTCCAGATGGTGATTTTTTCATTCCCTGTCCATAATGAGTTATATCACTCCCACAGTCCTTTCCTGTGGAACATAAAACAGACAAATTAGAGTGCATGTCAGTAGGTGGCACAGTCACTCACATTCAGTGGAAGGAAAGACTTCCTGGTGTGGGCCAGTGCTTCCCTGAGTGAAAGCGAAAGCGCTGTGTGTAGAATGAGGATTCAGCTACTGTATTTGTGGGCTGGGGACCAGCAACAGAGAACATGTATTTTGTCTTAAAAAACCTTTTGATGTCCTCCTGCTCCATTCTCCTGGGTGAGTAAGGGAAGTACTGCACAGGCAATGTTCTTGTAGGGTGACTGCAAACCTGGCAGAATGAAAAGATTCACTGTGGCTTCTATAAAGGTCTGTTCTGGAGCAAGTGACGTCTGAGGTTTCCGTTCACACTCCGTATGGTTGGATATGAGGTATGGTTGTTCCAGGTAGAACCTAGTAGGAGGAGTAAAATTAGTAATTAAATTGCTAAAATGAAGAAGTAGTCTGGAAGAAAACAAAAGAAGATTAAACAATTAAACAGAGAGAAAAACAAGGTAATACATATAAGCAGAAACAATCAGCTGCCCAGAGATGGTAGGGAATAACTAGTAGGACAGTTCTACAAGAGAGTTGAACATGACTCCATGATGTCATTTTGTTGGGGGCAGAGGGGAAAGACAAAATAGAAAGATCTATAATAGTAAGCTATGAACCCTTCAATATTCATGAAATAATCCTTTGTGAGATCTAGACCACTTGATGAATGTGGCATTATTAAAATGCTTTGGATCATTTAGCTTTAAAAAGACAAGTCTGAAAGGGACATAAATACAGTCTTTTAGTGCAGATAGTGCAGAGAAGAATATAAACTGGTTTGTCTACGCTGAATGACAGGACAAGAAATAATGTTCTTAAAATGCAGCAAGAAAAACCAAGTTAAGATAATCTAAAACCTCTATCACGTGCCCAAAAGCTTTCTAGATGCAAATATAGCAAATTACTGGAATAGATTTTGAGGGCTGGCTCCAAAACCTCCATTATGGACATTATTCAGAATGTCCCCTGCAAAGAGGGCAAGCAGGGATCAAGGGTGACAGCCAGACAGGCAGGATGCTGAGCAACAAGTGTCAGGGTCAGGCCTGGAGGCAGTGACCAGGGTCAGCCTCAGTCCGGTGTTCACTGGGAAAGTCCATGGGCAGGAGGCAGGTCCGAGCAAAGCCAAGGCATCGGGTCAGGACACAGCTCAGGATCAAGGAGGCAGGAGGCTGGGTGCAGGTGTAGCTGCAAGGTGGCTGCTGTGTGGCTCATACATGAATAAGATGACCTTGAACTCTGCCAGCTAAACTCCTAAACTGGGAGATTGTGCCCTGACAGCAGGATAGACAAACATCCACATCCGTAACCATAAGTGAATGGTAATATAGAATCAGAGAATCGTTTTGGTTGGAAAAGGCCTTTAAGATCATCAAGTCCAACCATTAACCTAGCACTGCAAAGTCCAACCACAAACCTGTCCCTAAGCACGACATCTACACATCTTTTAAATACCTCCAAACATGGTGACTCAGCCACTTCCCTGGGCAGCCTGTTCCAGTGCTTGACAACCCTTTTGTTGAAGATATTTTTTCCTAATATCCAATCTAAACCTCTGCTCATGCAACTTGAGGCCATTTGTTCTTGTTCTATTGCTTGTTGCTTGGGAGAAGAGACCAACACCCACCAAATAGGTGCAGAAGGCTGCATTTGGCCATCTGCACGTCAGGGAGAAGGCTGGACACCCTTCTCAGCGCCTTTCTGGGCAGATTTTTTGTGAATCGATTTTACGACATTCTGGATGGATTAAAACTTGCAGGGAGATGTTCTGACCCCATTAAGTCTGCTCTTGGGTATCCTACCCTGAAGACAGAGGTGTCCAGGTGACCTGTAGCTGAGTGATGCAAGACTCTGGAGGGTGCCGTTGCCCATTATGTAGATAACACATTCCTGTGGCCCGAACTATCATCAGGAATCCAGAAGTAATAACGTTCCCTAAATCTCTTCACCCAACAGCTGTGGCCACACAACAGCCACACATCTATTACCACAGGTGAAGGTTGAAAATATCATTGTTCGATCTCATGATTTTTTGATGCACAGCAAAGCCTTGTGCTCTAGAAGAGGGATATTGCCTTACAGCAGTTGGAAGTGTTGTAGTGTGGAGGTGATTTGTGCAAACCACAACATATGGGAAGCTTGCTCTCTTGCTATCTGTGCTGTATTACTCTTCCTGTACTCTGTACATATGCTGGATGGTCTCTGTATCATCAGAGGACAGCAGTCTGCAGAGCTTTTGCTGTAACACCTTTTAGAAACATAACTTAAGCTATTTAAAAAAAAAACAACCACCAACCAACAAATCCGTGTTTCAATACTGCTTAAATGGAAATTGAGGCATTTTCGTGTATTAATATACACAAAATCCTCATCCGCCTTCTGTAATATAAAACCATAAGTGATTAAATATTTACTATTTAAATATATTTAATCTCAATATATTAGTCTCTAGTTTGGGAATGTTATGGTTGTTTCCCAAATGAAGAGAGGAGCTTCCGAAGTCCCTTTGCAAAAGCATCAGACATTTTGATGACTACGTACTTTCTCAGTAATGAATCCTCCCAAACCCACAGGAACCAAGGAGTTCACATGGATACAATAAAAACAGATTTGAATACATTTAATAAAGTGATTTACTTAGTATTGATGGGATTTAACAGCTGCTTGCCTATTACTGAGTAATAACAGCTAATTTAATATCCATAGAAAGAGGAAAGAGGGTACTCTTCTAAATGCTAATGAATATTAACTGTTACAGTGCTCCTGACACCATTCATACAAGTCCTTTTATAAGAAAAGATGGGAACACAATAGCATACAATAAAGAGGAAATTGGACTCCTCACACCGGTCCCAAATAGGTGGATATCGGAATCCAAATAGTAACTAGTAAACAGATAAATCTACGGTCGTGCAGCTAAGCAGTGAGACAGAGCCAGTCATGCCACAGTGAGATAACACCCCTCTGGGGCATAGTGAGACATGGAGAAAAGCTGAGAGCTTTCAGAAAATGGAGAAGAGTGATTTTGTACAGTAACGCACACTGTGTAGGCTTTGCTGTGAATTTGAAATTGTCCCTCAAGGACTAATTTTTGTTTAAATTAAGTACATGCTGTAACGTAACGAATAAAGCACTGTGTACTCGCCAGTATGTGGAAAGACTGTGATTCCACCGAGAGATTCTGGTGGCACAAATTGAGTGAGCAAAGCTTGAGTGATTTATCAATGTCACTGAAACCTTGAAATGGAATTACAGTCTTAAATGTGCACTTTTGTAGTATATAATTTGTTACAATACATAGAGAATTTCTCTAATATGAGAGGGTAGTTTTTTACTGTGACTATGGAGAAACTATCTTAAATTGAAATTTGTGCTGAATTAGGCACACAGCAAAATTTCACATTTCTGTGTACCAAAATGATACGGATTTTCTACTAATAGACAGTTTCACCTCTAGGAAATTTAAGAAGTCAGAAAAACAACAAAATTATTTGAGACAAACCTGTATGCTCTTCTACTTACTGGAAGCATCCATTCTTTCTCCTTCTACCAAAAGACTTTTCATATCACGTGAGATGATAAGAGTGCTGGGAACTGAGTTTTTTTGGTTGTGGGTTTTTTGTTGTTTTTTTTTTCTTTTTTCTGTGTGAGACCTCCATCAACAGTTTGAAATTTGAGTTACACCACTAAATGAAATTGTTTTGTGATCTGTGTATGTGCTCTTTGCATATTACCCTGCTCCACAGCAGTGTGTTCAGGAACATTTATTTTTTTTACTGTGGGTTCTGTATGAAAGTTATTTCTTCTTTGTTTTCATCAATGAAATAAAAAAGAAGTGAATTAAGTATTAAAACAGAAAAAGCATCTTCGGAGGAAGAGCAGCCTATTTCTGGAACCTCTAATGAGGTCATTGATTCCGTTTTGGAGAAGAGTGAGTCTTGTGTTAAAGAGAAAAAGTAAGAATAGAGAGATGCTTGGATATTACTGTAAGTGAGACCGTAGGAATACCTTAGGTATTTGGAAGATTACTATCTTAATAGCTGGTCATTTTGCCCACAGGAGAGGAATAACATGCTTCAGACATTTGGTAGTTGTATTAATTGGTGATGTTAGGACTTCAACTTTCTAAACTCAGACTTTATATTCCCGAATACCACTACCTTAATGTGCCTCATTTGTCCTCTGGACTATGTGTGGCATTACCATTGGCACGGTTTATAGCATCTGGGTGGGTAATCCACTGTCTTATATTTCACTTTTTACAGAAAGTCTAAAGTTTGAAACATGATTCTTACAGTTTTGGAAGTGTAAGGTAGGAAGGTTTTGAGCAGAGGCATTGCTAAGATTTAAATTTTTTCTGCATTGTCAGTTTCTGTGAATCATTTTTTCCCGTTCAGTGCACTTAGTAGTGTTGAAATGTTAACCACTTGTAACAGCAAAGGCTCCGGTTTAAATTCTCGGATTATTTACAAAAGGCAGATAATGATGGGTCTTGATGCTTGCAGTTTCCTAATAGAGAAGGCCTTGTGTAAGACTGGAGTTAAGAGGTCTTGCTGACAGGAATCAAAGCTTTAGGGCTTTACAAAGCATCAAACTCAAGATTTTTGGATGTCACATTGGAAGGCTCTAGCAATTTTACTTGAACAGCCACTTAACAGCCACCTAAAACAAATATTAAGAAACTATCAAAAGAACCGCATTCATCCAGTAGTATCATAAAATCTGATACATACTATATGCATAAAAAGTTGTTTACAATTTTCTGAAAGTCTCAAGATGAGCTTATTTTATTGTGTGTTCACCTCTTATAACCTCAGTGCTGGTTACAGTGAAGACTAGAGCTACTGCAGGCAAGAATTTATGCTACATCTGACTACAATTTCCTCCTCAGAGTTGTTTTCTCATAAGGCTAGGTCATCATGTTGATAATGGTACTGACAGGACAGCATATGGGGATCCAGAGGCCCATTGCTCCACCTTTGTATGGTGGAAAGTAATATCAACTAGGCAATACCACAGGGCAGCAACTGTCCTAAATTTAAAGGAATATGGGAAAGTATTTTGGAGGTTTAATTTTTTTAAAAAATAAAGCTAGATATGGATGCTGCTTATTATTTTTATATGTAATCTTTGTTAGGAGACAGCTATTCCTGATTTATGAAGCTCTTACACCTCAAAATGGAAAACTGCATGAGTTATGCTGAAAGGCTGTGTGTCAGATTCTGCTTTCTCCAAAATCCTCTTTCTGATAGAATCTTGTATTCCTTCAAGTGGTCTTAAGTTGTGGGTGGGTGGGTGAGTAGATAGGTAGGTAGGTAGGTAGGTAGGTAGGTAGGTAGGTAGGTAGGTAGATAGATAGATAGATAGATAGATAGATAGATAGATAGATAGATAGATAGATATTTGGTGTATCTGAAAGCCATTAATGGCTTGTTCATGATGAACCTAACTCAGCCTTGGCTGAAAGACCTGTGTCTTTCAGTTTCAACAGCGATGTCCTGTGCCTTAAGATGCAGAGGTTTTACACTCCACCTCTGCTTCTAATGGCCTATTGAAGGCTTTTTGGTCCCTCATGTTGGAAATGTCAGGCAGGTTCATAGTACCACGTGTGCCTGGTGCACCAGCATCTTGCTGTGGCCTAGCCTCTGCTACGGTAGCAAGTTACAGTGGGGAGAATACAGACCATGCACAATATGCCAGCCAGCAATGCTGACATGGTTAGTCCAGAAAAAGCAAGGAGGGGGTCAGACTTCAGAAGAGTACCTCGAAGGCACAGTACCACTTTGAACTCCTTCCTGGTTTGGTATAGCTTACAGCTTTTTCTTAGCTTATGCCTATTACAATATTTATACCTTAATTGGTGCTTTCTGCTGTGTATCGGCTGCAAAATGAAACACATTGCTAGCAAAGTCACTTTTTGTACTAACAAGACTCGAAAAGGATGTGTCGGGTAACTACTGTTTCTCATTACAAGATTTTTTTAATGTTATCCTGTGATGATGAAACAACCAGAGAAAATGAAGTATCGCATTTTTCTGATTTTTACTATTTTAAAAATTGCATATGTATTTCTTCTTCGTATCTGACATTATGTAGAATTTTTCTAAGTGCTTCTGTTACCTGCTTTCTAATCTTTCTGTTTTCCCTTGTGCTGCAGGATCTGAGGGAGGAATGTATAAAGCTGAAAACGAGAGTTTTTGATTTGGAACAACAGAATCGAACATTAAGTGTGCTTTTCCAGCAGAGAGTCAAACCAGCTTCTGATCTCCTTCTTCAGGTAGGAATGGCCTTTGCAGAAAGCAAGCTATGAGCATTATGTTTCTCACAATTATAAAATATTTTTCTTCTTTTTAAGGTTATGTCAATAAGCAGGAAATGACAGTTGATAGCTTTAATATATTAGAAGAATATCTGTTATCTATAATCTGATACCATTGAAACTGAAAGTGTATGCCAATGAGCTATGACTGCATATTATGTGCAAATGTGGAGAAAGGAGCACACCTGCAGAGTAACTTATTCTTTTAGGTGCTTCTTCACTATGATAAATGGAATGATATGGGTTCATTATCCCTCTGCAGGGGAGAAGCTTGGATTCCTTAACATTCTGCTTGATGGTGAACAGTGTAATTTCCTGTGAGAAGACAGCCCATTTATTTAACTTTTGCCATATGTGTTACAAGGACTTAAGTACATCCTCACAGGCTTAGAGTGATTTTTTTTTCCCCAGTATTTTATGGGAGGTTATAGCTGAGAAACCAGCTGACCCATCTTCCACTCCTTTGCTATTCTGGAATAATAAGAGATGTTTCAGTATCCCTTTTCATTTGGCAAAGTCCATTATTGTGAATGAATCCATCGCTTTGTCGTCCTTTTGAAGAAGTAAAATTGCTTTGCAGAAGTTCCAACAAATCTGACCATGACGAAGGAGAACAGTAAATAAACACTAATTAAAACCTTACATGTTTCTAACAATAGGGCAAATTGTGTGTTATTTCTTATTTTGGAGGAGCAATTTGGGTCATATCAGCTAGGTAGGTGATACTAAATGGGTATCTTAATTAAATTTTCTGATGCTGTGCATCTGTATCTCAAAGTAAAATTTGGCCCTTGTGCTGTTGCTGAAGGCTGCTACCTCTCATCAGCTTGGGCTGTTTGTTGAGGAAACATGGTCTACTCACCACTGGTGCTTACAGGCAAGGGAGTCCCGGCAGGGAGGGCAAATAGCTGAATAGTGAAACTCCACAGCACAGGCAGAGTGGTACCAGGTCACCATGACAGGGATCTGGGTTCTTGCATTATCCTCAGGTTCTTGTTCTGTCTCTTGATTTTGTGTTGATTTAGGTATTGCTGGGTCAGAACCTTCCCTTCTGATTTCTTCTCCCTTGCCCCCTGCTTGCTTTTCTGTTTGTCCTCCTTCATAGACTGCTCTGTAGGACTGATTTATCATTATCCATCCAGAGTTTCTGAGACATCTACCACAGCATGGACCTTTATTGCTCTTCTTCTGCTTTCGATAGTCACATCACCTTCTTCCTGTTGGTTTTGTTTGTTTTTTCTTTCTCTCTTTCTTCTCGTCTTTTTTTTTTTTTCCAAAATGACTCTAGTCTATGTTAGCATTAGGGTGGATTGCGCAGAAGTCGTATGTTGCACATTCTTTATTACAAATATGGCTCTTCTTCCCAGTTCCTTGTGTGGCAACAATAAAGCCAAGTTATTCCAGGAACGTTAGAAAAGTGTTAGACAGCATCTGAAAAGTGGGGTCTGTGTTTTGACTTGAGTTCCTTGAAACTGGATTGTGTCACTGCTGTGAAGGAAGTTGAAAGAGATGAACCTGCCTCAAGTGGAAGAAAGAACCAAATGATCTAGCAACTTTTCCTGAGGGATTCCAACTAGTTTACATCATTGTCCCTGCACAGTTTGGCAGGAACTAATGTGTATAGATTTTTTACCCCTTTTTCACTTGTTTTGTCTTTATTGGCTGAAGAAAAAAGAGAATTAAGATCATTCACTAAGTCCAGGCCTCAGACAGCAGCAAAATTTGCTGTTATGTCCCTGTGCTTCCTATCAACACATTTTTAACCCCCTTGGGGAAAAAAAGCAGAGAACAAGAAAATGAAGAGTTTATGTGAAAACACTTCATACGTCATTTTTACAAAAAAAAAAGAAAAAAGAAAAAGAAAATGTGTGAGTTTCCAGAATCTTATTTATCCTCGAACTTTACTCCAGGCTTAAATAAATAGTGTGCAGTCTCTGATCTTGCAGTCTGAGATGTAAAATCTGAAGAAGGGTGTTTCCTTAGGATTGAAATTAAGCCAATAGTGTTGTGTGCCTGCATAGAATGGATGCACAGTTTGGATGATGTGTTCTTGGAAATGCATACATCCCAGATTTAGAGCAGTAGCTAAATATTTGTTTAAATCTGTCACTCTGCAGAACAGTACTAAATATGTGGTTAAGGACATTCCTGTTAAATCATGACCCTAATCAAAATGAATGGGCAAATCCTGCAAATGGGGAGAGTGTGTGTATGTGGTGTAATTTCACCTTTCCTGTCCTGTCTGATACAGTTCAATTCTATCTACATGCTGATCTCATCCTAGGAGTATTCGCACTCGGTACAATTAAAAATCTTGAAGAATGCTGCAGACAAGGGATTAAGCTAGAAATAGAGAGTATTATATACTTTTTCTGCATATCAACTTCTGCAATTTGATTGTGTAGTACCATCAAATTATTCTGTAGTTGACTTTAGAAGACACTGATACTAGAGAGCAGGCTTATATTTAAACCATAAACATTCTTGACATCGTCGATTTCAACAGAAACAGACACTGCTTAAAAAAAAAATCACCATCACCCTAGGTTTTTTGTATATTTGATTTTAAGCAAATAATACACGATTTGGGCATTGTCTTCTTAAAAATCAGATCATTCACATTTTTTCCATTGAAAAGATGGGCACCAGTGTTCTGAATCTGACTGCAGGATAATGGCCCACATACCGTACTGATTGCACTGTGTTGTTTTTCCTCATGCTTCTCACACAGATCAAAAGAAAAACTGATGGCTACTGATTAAAAAAAATAATAATTATGTAGTAAGGTCTTCACGACTGCTTCAGGAATCCTTCACTGTAAAACTGTTATTAAAAGTATTACACTTTCATGCATTTACAAGAAGTCCAAGTACTCATGAAATTGAAGGGCCTAACAGTATTTTAAAAGAAATGTGCATGTTTTCTTGAGGCATGTGATTATGTATTTTGCCGTGTAAGTCCTTTGCTACTAGAAATTTTGGTGTGCTTACTGCTTATAGGGAGAGTCACATAGAGGATATGCCACTCCTGTCATGAAAAAATTAAGAAATGCTTATGCAAAATGTAAGGAGGAAAAAGAGATATTCTTTCTAGCTGAAGGGTGTGCTTTACAGAGCTGCTATTAGGGTAGATAAATAAATTGGAGCCTGATCACCCTTTTTTTTTTTTAAATTTTATTTTATTCAGCCAATATCTGTTAGTAAAATGAAGAAGCCTTGAAAAAGTGTCTCTGTCTCAGCACCATCTGAAGAAGTTTAAAACTAGCACAGAAGAGTAACTTCTGTCAAAGTCGCCTTCATTTTCCTCAGTTAATGTGGTAGCTAAAAAGAGATGAAATTCTGCCTGTCATAGCAAAAGAGGTTTGGGGAAAGAAACCCAGGAACTCCATTTTAGTGAGCCACCCTGTATTTCATCTGGCAGTGGGAGAAATGGTGGGAATAATAGACTTAAGATTTAAAATGGGGTAGACAGAAGCTGTTTGAAAGTGAAGAGGCAAATTTGTGGAGGTGATATACAGCAAGTTGCTGAAGAGATAGGATAAATCCAAAGAGAGGACACAAGAGTAAGAATAAGAAGCCTTAGATGGAACTTAACGCTTCAGCTTTGCCCATGGCCATGTGTACAATTTATGAAATGTTTTTAAATGTGAATGTCAAGATGACTATATTTCTTTCTTTTTTGCTAAATGATGCATTGCTTCCTTCAAAGAAAATTTAAACTGTTAAAATCACCAAATCACAGAGTTTTTCCACTTCTTAGCTATGTTGTCTCCCAGACTTGTTTTGACTTTATTGGGTATAGGCTGCTCAGTCTTGAGACACAGAACTTTTCCTTCTAGTTACCCCTCTTTTTCAACTCCTGCCTGAACGTGTAACTAATGACATTGAACCCAATTCTGATACTACATGTGCTCCTTTTACAACAATGATGACTTTTATAAAGTTACTGAGGGTAGCAGGGGTCAGGATTTGCCTTCTGATAGATACCGCAGTGATTTGTTTATATTATGTATCTCTGTTTACATAAATTCAACATTTCTGTTAGCTGAATTCTTCCCGTGGATGAAGACTTGCTTTCATTTTTCACCCAGGAGTTTGCTGTCACAGTTTTTTTTATAAAAAAAAAAGCTGCCTGGCAGGCAGCTAAAACAACCACACAGCCGTTCGCTCACTCCCCCCACAGTGCGATGGGGGAGAGAATCAAAAGGGAAAAAAAAAGTAAAGCTCATGGGTTGAGAGAAAGACAGTTTAATAGGACAGAAAAGGAAGACAACCACAACAACAATCCTACTACTACTCTTCTGACTCTCTCTCCCATCCCACCTGGGGGGGAAGTTAGCAACCAGCTGCTTGGTACTTATTTGCTGGCTGGGATTAAACCATGACATCATTCAACTGAAAGATGGTCAATTTAGATTAGAAAGAAATTCTTCATGATGAGGGTGGTGAGGCACTGGCACAGGTTGCCCAGAGAAGCTGTGGAGGCCCCATCCCTGACAGTGTTCAAGGCCAGGTTGGATGGAACTTTGGGCACCCTGGTCTAGCAGAGGGTATCCCTGCCCGTGGCAGGGGAGTTGGAACTAGGTGATCTTTGAGGTCCCTTCAAACCCTAACTGTTCTATGATTCTATAATCATAAAATTTACATTATCTGTGATCCTATATTTTCATTGCCATTTTATTTCCATTATAAAAATTCTATTTTGTTAACTCCAGAACAAAGCAGGGAGCACTCTTGAAGCATCTATTTTCTCCTTGTGTTTCTCCAGCTATATTAGTTTCATGGACCATCCACGTTGTTTAATTTTAGATCTAAAATTTTGTCTAGAATGCTACAACACAGTCCAGTGAGTTCTCAGAAATTCAATTTAAATAATAGTGCTGTTATAACTGTATTGATATTAGCTCTTTTAATAACCTGGCAACTATGCCCTGACATATGAGATAGAGTATAGCTGTACATACTTGGATGGAAACAGTTGTACAACTTAGCAGGAAGGGGTAAATTGCACCAATGACATTATAATATACGGGAGGAAAAAGAGGACAATTAATGGCCCTAACACCTGACAAAATGAAATGGAATATCTGGCCTCAGAATCCGACCTCCGGTTCAGACATCATTAGACATGATGTCGTCTGAATGCAGAAGGTTAAAAGTGAAGTTGCATTGCTTTACAGCAATCAAATATATGAAATAATTCAGTGTTTCAGAAAGGAAATATCTGAGGGTTTGAAATGCAGCCTAAAGATCATCACACCCTGTTAGAAAACAGCTTATCAGCAGTCCAAAGTATATTTAAATAACTGGATCGTTATATCCTGAGCAGCAGCATAATTCCCATCTGACAGACACCAGGTACTAGTCCTGCCTTGTGCCTCTGGGCTCTTCAGAGAGCGGGCAGCCTTGAGACCAAGATCAGCAAATAGTGTTTCAAGTTTTGAAATGCTTGCAGTTGACCTATTTATTTTCTTCACATTTGATCCTTTGTATCTATCTGATTGTCAGGGTACTCTTATCTGCAAATCTTTGAAAAGTTCCAGCTCCAGAACAAACTGTCCTTTTTTTCTCAGTAAACATATAAATATAAATCAGATGTCTCAGTATCTGTGGTGATATTTACTTACTCAGGAATCAGGACTGGTGGCTTGAAGGAGAAATTAATTTCAGATCTGCTACTTGTTTCAGAAATAGTGGAAAATTGCTTAAAAAGTTATGACAATCTCAAAGGCTGTATCAACAAACAAAAAGGTAGTCACGTACATTTAAAGCATATTTGAGATATACTAAGTTTAAACTAGTGCATTAAACAGTCCAAGAATGACGTTGCCAGTAGAGCACCCGCTCAGAGGCGAGGTGGTGGTTTTTACACCATTTGCAGTTCTGAAAAGATTTCAGGCTGTAGCCCTGCGGGAGTGCTTTTTCCGAATGAAGGCCACCAAAGGTGCACAATTACTGTCGTGATGATCCTGTCCCAGGAAAGAGCATTGAGGCTCGTAGCAGTCAGAAATGGTAAGAACGCTTCTGTGTATCAAGAATCAAGACGGCAGTCTTATAAAGAAGACTGAAAGATTTTTGAGGCTTTGAAGAACAATTTAAAGGAACATTTCTTCATGTGAACATGCTGATGTCATTTCCAGCCTTGCATTATCTCAGTAAACTGGTACCTACTTTCTATTTCTGTCATGTGCTCACTCACCAATAACACCTGAGAAGACAGGAAAACAAAGCTTTGAATCTCTGTATTTCATCTCAGCTTAAATCATCAACATGTAACGATACATTATAAACCATATTTCTTACTTGCTCTGCTTGCAGCTCCAAGTATATGCAGAAGAAAGATTATAGAAATCAAGCGTTCATGATAGCCTACTGGTTAGATGAATGGGTGACCAAAGTCAGTGATGAGAGAAGGAAGGGAAATAGCCTGAATGAACAGCAGCAGCTTAATACCTGAAAGAATTAGGCTGATATCTGATATCCAGCCAGCTCTGGAAGGAGGCCCTGAGATAAGCAGATTTTTGGGAGCGCACTGAGAATCGCTGGATGTCATCTGAAGCAGTGGCTCTCTACAGGCAATCTCTAGTTACAGGGACTTAGGCTTGTAAGTAGGTAAATCATGCCACGGCGTGTAGACCTCCAAGAAGCTCTGTGAGATCCCTTGAGCGAAATGGCTGAGGTAGCTGCTCATGTCCGTCAAGTACACCAGTCTGTAACATGGGGGAATCCTGATGTGCTCTTTTCTGACTAGGGAAACTATAAAACTTTCATTCTTAAAATAAAACTTTTGCGAAAATGATTTGCTGGATCTAAATCTAATCCAGGCTGATAAAGGAACATCACGATTTTTTGTTACAGACTGTGGCATGATATATGAGAGGAGAGGTAGGGCATTATCCCTCACATTTAAAACTAAAGCAAACAAAGCACAGCGGAGAACAGTATTTTATTACGAGGCCATTAGATCAACTGACCTGACAGGTCCGCTCCATCTGTAATTTGTGTTTTGGTCATCTCCCTTCTTCTCAGACTGTTGTCCCTTAACGCAGCACCTAAATTCTTATCAGTTTGCTTTCAAACAAAAATATTAACTAAAGCTCACTAGGCATGTAGTTCTGATGAGAATGATAATGCCTTTAAGAGAAAATTACCCCCAACTGCTAGAATTTTCTGTGTTCAAGTACTTTAACTAGCCTTGAGAGGTTCCAAAGAAAAGCACGGAAAGGCTTTCCATATCTACACAGACATGACATTTTGTGATACAATTTTAAATACATAATTTTCAGATACCAAATCTAAAAATGAGCTTTTTCTGTTTTCCTATGATAATAAATTGCTGCAGAAATACCAAAAAGAGTAAATCAAATGAGCAAATAATCTTTAGGAAATCCACAAGTGATCTTTGGTGAAGTATTTATGAATTATGTTGACTGAGGACAGCAATATTTTTTTAAGTTTTGAAGAAATATGTAGACATTGTTCTAAGGAGCGAAGACAGTTTTTCAGAGTAAGCATGTGTCAAGAAAACCGTGGGGCTGTCCTGATGTGACAGGCCTGAGCAACAAAAGTAAGATTTTACTGCCTAGTTTTTAGACAAAGAAAAATATGCAACTGACACTGGGTGAACCATAGATTTCTCTTTATTTTATGCATAGATTTTTATTATCATTGATGATACAGATTATGGCAGGAATCCAATATGGCATTTGAAACCCTAAGCAAGGATGTGGGCAGAGTCTTTAAGTACAAGAATGTTTTTCATGTTTTTTCCTACTATTCTGTACGTTCGCTGTGGGAATAAATTCAAGAAAAAAAAAAGGAGTTCCACAGTGCTATATTCCTTTCCAAACTTCCCCTGTGCTTCAAACTTCTAAGCATTAAAAAGATAAGCTTTTTTTTTATTGTTTTATTTAACCTATAACAATGCTTAACCTATTGGATGTTATTCAGCCTGCTGTTTGCTGAATGTATTAGCAAGATGTAGTAGCAGCTTACCATGTAAATCCCTGCATAAATGGTCAAGTGTAAATACAGAGGCTGGTTAGAGGCCTTTCTTCTAGATTGTGAATTTTGTGAAAAATCTTGAGTTACTCATGTGTTTATTTTTTGTGTAGCCAACAGATCCTTTTTTTTTGTCTGATATGTTTCTGGTTTTGAAGTTTACAGTTATTTGTCTGAAGTGTACAAACGCTGGGGGGAAACCTTACGCTCTCTACAACTCCCTGAAAGGAGGTTGTGGTGAGATGGGTGTTGGTCTCTTCTCCCAAGTAACAAGTGATAGGACAAGAGGAAATGGCCTCAAATTGCTCCAGTGGAGGTTTAGGTTGATTAGGAAAAATTTCTTCACTGAAAAAGCCGTCAGACATTGGAACAGACTCCCCAGAGAGGTGGTGGAGTCACCGTCCCTGGAGGTGTTCAAAAAGCGTGTAGATGTGGCACTTCGGGACATAATCTGGTAGACATGGTAGTGTTGGGTTGACTTGAAGATCTTAGAGGTCTTTTCCAACCTTAAAGGTTCTATGATTTTTTCATACGCATTTTGTGCAGTCAAGTCAAAAGCCATCCATTCAGGTTTCCTTTCTAAATGGAGAAATCTTTCTCAGTGACATTCTGGTAGCAAAAAATAGCATGGATTTGTTCTGATGTTAGCACAGTATGCGAAATGGTAAGTACAAGCGACATGTTACATATAAAAGTGTAAGTTCATGTCATCAGGTCAACTTTTAAAGCCTCTCCATTTTGGATTTCACAGTGGGATAAAATAGTAGCCACAGTAGCCTTGCTTAAATACAGTATGCACAAACAACAGGTGTGCTAGGTAATTGTTTTCTCATCATGATGCATATTTCACACTCCATAACTCCCAAATGAAATACCAAAAGAATGCGTAAAACTAAATGATTCAAATATTTAGAGGGCTGCTTCTTCTTGTGATGAAGTGGGAACCTATTGAAATTCTAAAGCAGTATAGAAATATAACCATTATTATTACAGATGAGTCATTTTCGTCTTATTGCACTAATGGAGCTAAGTTTGTAATTCAGTTTTGTTTTCTTAAGACTTTGAAACTTAAATGGAGGATATCTGCAAAATTGTGTGTATGCAAAACAAACAACAATAGATAAATTATTAATTTCATCTGTTATACTCAACATATAAAACTTCATTTATATTTTACTTTATAACTGTTGTTTTGTTACTCTTATTTAAGTGTAGAGACACTTTACAGACATGAGACAACATGGAATTACGGCTCTTTTACTTAAAAATAGGTGTGCCAATAAGTACCTTACTTGGTAACATTTAAGCTGTTCAGATTATATCAGGTCAGTGTAATTTGCTAGTAATTTTAAATTGTACATTCCACCAAATGCATCAAACTAACATTGTTTTAAGTGGATTATAGCATGTAAGATTACTCAATAGGTATTTTCTGTTCCCATCTGTTATGGAAAAATTAATTTTCCTGTGAAATACTTTGTATCTTTCGTATACTCTTTGGGTACTGCTCATAGAAGAAAAGTGATTAGAATAAAATGCTATTCATAATGAATCATAAAACACCTACTGAACCAACCCTATCTTTTAGTATTGAATTCTACTAATGCTCTCCTTTGTTTCCCAAATGACCTATCTTCTTTAATGATGGTTTGGATACTGGTGAGATTCAAATCCTCATCCAAAGGCCATGACACTATTGACTAAATCTCTGTTGACTTCGCTGAGAATGTGAAATACTGTATTGCAAGATAAAATCTGCACGTAGCTGCTCAGTGAAACTGAAGAGTCCATTAGTGCCTTAACTCCTAAATTACCATCCTCTTGATAAGGACAAGCTAAAAGGAAAAGTTGCCTTTGTCATTAAATCTTTAACAATGTGATATTGACAGATTTGAGGCTTTCTGTATTTTTAGCATTTTTAGATTGCGTTCATGCTCATTTCTTCATCTGGATGTGAGCAAGCCGTGTTTCATTACTCACTAACTGATGTCTGGGTGCAGGGAGGAGTGGTGATTTGTCTGTGTCCTGTGTGCATTACAAGGGCATCTTCAACATTATGAATTAAACTCCATCTTGCTGCATTAAAAGTACGGAAACCAGACTGCCGAAGTAATGGCATCTTGAATTAATATCAGTGCTTTAAAAATCTCAAATATACACCCACTCTTCAGTTCATCTTCCTGGTATACAGTTTCAGAGATGAACTACTTAATTTTGTAGTGTTTTGATTCTAAATTTTTGTATTCAGTCATATTTTAAAAGCAGAAATGCTTCATCTTTTCATTTTTTTAAATTTCCTGTTACTTACTCTTAACTCAAGGTTTTTTTCTCTACACGAGCCTTTTGTACTTTTCCTGTACAGTAGATACAGGCACAGATCTAGGCACAATTATTATGCATTGTAGATACTGCAAGTGTGAACGTGAATCAGAGATGAGCACTGTATTTTAGAGGCTCACTTAAATTTATTCCACTGAATGATCCTTAGGAGATCTTGACAATAATTAGAAATACGGGTACTCTCAGCTCTGTTACCAGTCTACACCAGTTCATGGGGGACTAACAAATGGAATTAACCTTTAATTTAGGTCTTCAGGTCCTTCCTGCCCATGGGACCAAACTTGCAGGTGTTCAGGCATTGTGCTGATCTCTTCTAAAAATCTGGCTACTTACTTGATGCCAAACTGGGAGCTGACCTCTTTTGAAATTCCTATATAATACCTCCTAAGCGCTGCTTTTGTCTACCGTGAAAAAAGAGTCAATTCACAAAGGCACAGGTTCCTGATCAAGTGTAGGCACAACTTCTTCTGAGCACAGACAGCTGCCGAAAGGGTCTGCAGCTATCGGCCATCTATGCTGGAGGTAAAGCTCAGAGCTGCTTGGAGCCTGGAGGCAAGCTGCCTGTGGTACTGGCAGCAGGGTGGAAGAGGGGACTATCTTCAATGTCAACGCACGGCCTGGCACTCCCAAGGCTGGTCCAGGTCCTAACTAGTCCTTAGAGGGCAATGTGCCTTCCCTTGTAAGAGCACGGTTTGGCCCAGGAGCAATGACTGACATTTCTCGTTTTCCATTTCCTGATGTTTCTCCTGGCCCCAGCAATAGGAGCGAGGTGCAGATGAACATGGGCAGTGCAGGTCTGTATCCTCACTGTCCAGTATGGTGCACCCTCCTTGTTGGTACCCGCACTGCCTCTCCTACCTTGCCTGTGTTTCAGCCTTACTAAGATTTCTTGGCCTGCATGGCCAGGCTGACTGTGAGATCCTTCTGCGGTTTCTCACTGCTCCAGAGTAGGTCAGAGGAGTTACAGAGGTCTGAAGCCAGGATTTGAGATGCTTATTCTGATCATCAGGTCTACGGAGTACTCGGTCCTGCACACAAGCCCTGTGATTTTTGTATATCAGAATAAATGTTGCGGAACTTGAACTGCCATTTGGAGATCTTGTGGTCAGATTTGAGACTCAGGAATGAAATACCACACAGCACGTGCACACTGTGACCCTCTAGAAGCTTTCTGAAAAGCAGCAAAGTTTGGGAAGTCTATGGGACAATTCCTGACCTGACAGAAATTCTTTTAATTTTGGTACAAGAAGTGGAGTCAATCATTCTTACCAGCTGGGAATCTGCCCATTTATTTTTTCTAAAACACACCTAGAATAAAATACCTTGTATCAAGGTATTCAAGAAAACCTTCTTAAAAAGTCTCTCTTGAAATTATTCTGTCAGAGCCAAAACTAGTGCATTAGAGTTGGAGAGAAAATATGTATGTAAAAACCTTAAACTAACAAGAAAAGTATTTCTTGAAAACCGCCTCCTACTTTTAAACTCCTTTCAGTTCATGTGACATTTCAACAATATCACACACACACCAAAAAAAAAAGTGAAGGGCTGGAGAAACCTTTTAAATGCATAGTACTGAGGCAAAGAGAATATGGCTTGTTCAACATTAACCTTGACAAATTCGTGCTCTTGTCATTTAAATGAATGAACCTTTCCAGTGCCTAGCTTGCTGGACCTTGGAAACAGCAGTGAGGAAGGACGGTAAAAATGATGCTCATCTCTCTTAAATTATTTTTCTGAGTAAATGAATGATTTCAATGAAATCCAAATAAGGATGAATCTGCTCACTTGAATCACCTACTCACAGCCAATGAACTTCCATATGAAACAGCGCTTACCCTCCTCTGTTGCCATGTATTGATCTAAAACATCTTCCCTGAGCCTTTTCCTCCTACAGGCAAAAGGTTAGAGTTAGATAATAGTATTAATTTTCCAGACATCTGCACATGTTTTAATAGCCCTTAGAAGGTTTGAAATGGTTTCTGTTTGACCACCACAGGGCTAAAATGCCATTAAGACTTAGATTGTAGCAATACATAACAATCATAGCCCTGTAGTTCAACCTGGCAATAAAAAAGCTAATTTATTTTATCGGAGATTTAAATTAATGTGATGAACTCCTCTCTCAACAGGAGCTGTAACACCACTCTTACAAAAATACTATGGCCCTGCATATTTTTAAAACCAGATCAAACACTTGCGACAAACCTTGTGTATGTATTTGTTCTGTGTGCTTTCTGAGTGCTTGCATGTGTGTTTGTGTGTTCAGTTAATACTACTTACCATTCCTGAGACCATTTTGGTTTTTCTGTCATATCTTCATTCTTAGCCTTATATTTTTCTATCATCTGACTCATAGGCTCAGCAGGAAGAAAGTGATTAATAGATCCAGGGCAGTCTCCAGTGTTAGCCTTTTTTTTTCACCACGCTGAGAACTGGAATTTTCTAGTGGGCAAAAATTATTACTGGTTAGGTAAACTGAGCTTAAAATAGCTTTTAAGATAGATGTACACAGTTATTAAGGATATTTTTGAAAATCTGTGAACAAAATATTTAGAGCTCAGACAGTTTTCAATTCCAACTATACGCTAGAGGAAAGCTTCAGCTTATCCCATTATAAAGTGATAAAGCAGCATTTGATGGCAGCAGCTTCTGTGATAAAATGGTCATGGCAGCACTGAGAACGAATCTAATAAGGGAATTGATCTGTAGATTCCAATTCTGTAAGAGCCAACATCGATCAACATAAATGTCAATAACAAGATCGTACTGAGGTCTGCCTAATTCCTTTAGATGATTTTGGGGCATAGTCAGAAAGTGAATGTGAAAGTGAATTTTAAACTGTAGGAATCAGAAAGACAAAGACAAAATTATGTTGTTCTACCAGAAATATCACTGACTGTCATAGTATCAGCCATTTCACAGCGTGTTGAAATTAGCGGGTAGCATTTAATCAGATAATGATTGATAATGCGGTGCCTGTTGCGTGAGACTGAAACATCAGTAGTTTTTATCTGTGTTTTCAGGTTAAAGGATTTCTTAAATACAGTGAAATAACAAAAAACAGCCCACCTTTTTACTGCTGAAGCATAGATGGCATGTGTAGGGCATGCCATAAAAGATTAATGGTATAGTTCTTCCTTGTCACGGGAGTTCAGTATAAAGTTGTTTCCTAGACTGATTCTGGCCATGCTGAACTGTTAAGAAGAAAAGGGTTTGTTTGTGAGCAGTGTGCCAAGAGAAGGTGTCAGGGTGTGCAGGGTTCTGCCTCGCACTCTGTGATGTTCCCATAATTTGTAGCACCTACACGATGTTGGCACGCATGTAGCAAAGTGGAAGTAACATATTAATATGAGAGCAATAGAAAGGTATTTCCAAAAAGTATTTACTGTTTTGTACCAAATTAGTAAGAACCAAAATGCAGACATGTACTTAGTAGGAGGCGCCTGACTCTTCTACAATACTATTCTCTCACAACTGCTGTTCTACCATGCTCCAAGGAGTCTTCTATGAGCAAGCTCATTGAAAACATTTCTTTCATTAATTATTTACATTCTGACTAGCTGATTACCAGGTCATTGATGTAAACTGTTGACTTTATAATAATTACAAACCACAGGGAACTTTGTACATACATTTTCCTCAAAAATTAAATTAGCTCATTTTATCATTACTGTAATATTTACAGACCGTAGTGCTATTAAAATTGTGTTAACACTTTGGAGTCTCAGAGCTTGAAAACACTGGTAGAGCTATAAAATGAGAACTAGGATCAGTGAGGATTACTTTGTGTCTCTCAGTGTAACTTTTATTTCAAGCAGTTTAAAAAAATTAATAAAACTAAGGGATTTGGAACAGGAGTAATTTTAGGCTTACATTAACGTTGTCAACTCTCTGAAGAATACAGAGAGATTAGGTTATTTATGTTTATGCATCAAATTTCTGCTTAATACCTCCCAATTTATACCCTAGGATATAAGTTTCCAACCTTCTGAGTTACTTTGGAGTCTAATTCACTGGGTTTTGCCATCTCTGGGTGGCTCGATAATAGCAGAGAGCAGCAAGCCTGGAAAGTCTGAAGCAGATGCGAGTGAAACCTTTTTTTTATTTTTTGTGCTGGATTTGCCTTGTTAACAGGATTTTCTGATGTAGTTTTAGCACCCTAATCTTCCATACAAATGTTTGTAATATCATACCCTTGTACATTCTCTTGGATGTTGTCAGTTAAGTCTCAGCAAACTGTCCTGGAGGATTTGCCAGCAAAACTGACAAACCACTGTTAATACTGGGTTTGAATTTAAAGTCCAGCGTCTTCTGTATCACCAGGCTTTGAGGTTTTTTAGCAAGGTCAGCCTAGTAGGAGGGAAAAGCAACAAAAACAAATGGGAAATCTCAAATTAGAACTTTCGTGGAAGTATTTTTATGGAAAATTCAAATCCACTTGACTTGAAATTTCTGGAATACCTGGAAACTTCTTTTTTTAGTACTAAGAACTGATTTAGCTTACTGAAATGTATTTCACAGTTAATCCTTTAATATTAATTTTATGTATAACTCTTCCTCCTGTTACCACTGAGCAATACTGCATGTTGGTGATTGTTTCCTATATTTTACACAGCTGTAGGTAAGATGAATAAATAACAGTCTCCAACTGGTTGCTCATACCACTGTAAGAGTTATCCTGGGCTTCACCTACCAGGTACTAACACCTTCCTCCCACCAAAAATAAATCCAGCCAGCTATAGCGGTAAGTCTCCTGCAGTAAAGCTGTTGGGAACCCTAGCAGAAACCTATAGGGCAAACTAATTTTAGTTAACCTGTCAGACAGACCTTAAGAAAGAACAAAATATTAAATATGAAAGACAACATACATATTCCTACTAAATACAATACTCGGACTTGCTTTGCCTGTTCCAGCCCGAGCTGTATAGCATTTCAGGTTACACCTTCTTGCCAAATACCAAATATCTTCATTAACAGCTTGGTCTGTTGGAAATGGTGCCTGCAGCAACAGAGAAATAGAAAATAGCTTAGTGTGATGCATTAGCTTTATAATGAGATATTGTATGTTCCTGCCTGCCCAAAGATGTATTAATAGCTTCTAGAGGTCTAAGTGATGAGCACATAATTATTTTGGGTAAGGGAGGAGTGTTTGTAATGTTCAAAGGCTGTTAGTTTCTCAGTCCAGTTTTAGCCCCAGTCCTGTACATGGTTCAACATGGCCCAACAGTAGGAGAAAGGAGTTACTTGACAAGTTGACTACATATCATGCATTCTCCTAGATGTCTCCTGTGACAAACTCCTGTTACCCATATTGCAGAGCTTCGTTCACTTTCTGTAGGGGAAGTTCTGCAGCAAAAGAGTAGGGCTGTGGTGAACCTCTGTTTGCTCCTGTGCTTCACTGTTACTGTGCCATTCTCTTTTCCCTGGCTGCTTGATGCAAAATTTTGGTGCTTAATGAAATAACACAGGTACAGGTCAATTGGTCATGGTTGCTATATGTACAAGGGAGGATACGAATCTAAATATTCATTGCAAAGTAATCTCATATAGTCAAATCTGTAAATATGTAACAACTTTTATAAAGAAAAGATACAAATCCAGAAAAAGTGTTGAGCTGTTATGTTGAACATGAACATGAACTCAGAACGCTACTCTAATGCTGAGAGCAGGAAAAGTTAGTATTTTAACCTAGTGCTTCTTCCTTTGAAAATGCCAAACTTTTTTTTCGCCCCTAGGAATAATAGTTGTTTTCTTATTTCCACGTCCTTTAAAACTTGTTCTCTTTTTAGCACACTTGTGAAAAACTGGAGAGACATACACCTATATGGATCTTCTTATGTAGCTTGTAAGATAAGGCCATGTTTTATTTCTGGAACTGGCACCTCCAAAAGAATCACATTATTAACTGTTTATTTCTGGGCAGAAATACAGAAATATGGTTGTGCATAGGGGACCTTATTTCATGTAAAGGCACTGCTGAAAAGTAGTAAAAAGGACAGTAATACTTCTTAAAGGCACACTGTAGTCAACAGCTGAACCACCATAGTGCTGGACTTCATGTAAAATATTTATAAGAAATAGCCACAGTCAGAAGTAACTTCACACTGTTAGGATAAATGATGATTGCAAAGCAAATTATTAGAGAATTAGAAGGAAAAAAGCATGACTATTTCCACTGTGAAATGTCCTTGAATTTACCCTAAAGGATACAGGTATAAAAAAGAATCTGGGATGGCATATACCATGCACAAGAAATCTACTGGGAAGCTGCCTTTCTTCACAAGCAGCTGGAAGGATGAAGGCAAGTTCCTTAGCAAGCTGGTTAGCTAGTGGAAAGTGCTCAGTATGACAATTGCTGTTGCCATTTTAAACTGTGAAAATGGAAGGCGTAATTTTCTTTTACTACAAAGTTAAAACAGTGATGGCCATGAAGTTCTGTTTATAGGAAGTGAATGGTAGGAAAGTAGAACATAATTGTGAATTTTCTATGAAATATAGAACTTCCAAGAGCTGAAAAATTATTATAATTTTATTTTCATGACATCAATTACATACAATAAACCATCAGGCATTGCCGTATGTGCACAGTATACAACTGCAAGTACATTTGCTATGTTAGTGATTATTAGGAATGAATAAAATGTAAGCACCTTTTTGCAGCTTTCGCTTTCGGTTCATATTTGGCTGTTTTCTGTTGACAACCACTTGTTCTGCTCTCTTTAGGAAGCAGAATTACCATGTGTCAAAAGCATATGTATTACAAACTCTGGTTTGTCTAAACGCAGAGTGTATTTCTACTTTCAGAGGTTTTATTATTTTTTCCTTATACGTAGCTTTCTCCTTTATTTCAGAGTATTTAGTGTGTGAGAAGTTCACACTTCATACTTTGAATACTGCATACTTTTAATCTAGATAACTTCTGACGGAATAGCTGAAGGATGGTCTCTCATCTCCAGCCAAACATCCCCTCTGCAGTTTATCTCAGGACTAAAAAAATCAAGATTTAGTTTCATGACATATTGTATATCTGCATAAACTAATAGTGTGTAAATTGCATACCTAATAATATTTTTTCTTTTCTGCAGTCTTCTGTGGTGTATGGAACAGAGTACTATTTCTGTAAGACCTTTGAAACTAAAGCTCACCCCAGATGTGATTAATTTATAGCTGCACTCTGCTTCTGAGGGATGTAACGGTTATAGATGAACAGGGGAAGAGGGAGAGCGAGACTGATCAGATGATTGTGAAAAAAATCCAGCTAGAAAGAGCTCTTGTCTTTCATAAGCCTCTGTCACACCTATAAAGAGATCAGCATATCAGCAGCACTCTTTGTGTTACACATTTTTTGCACATTTTTGGTAGAGTTACTAAGACTTATTAACAGGGGTACAATTGGAGTGGTGGTGTTGGTGGACTTGAGGGGAATCTTCTTTGTGCAGAGAATTATTAAAAATGAGTGGTGTGAAGGCTGCAGAAAAGGCATTCCCTGCCAGGCCAATGACAATGGCCGGGTTATATAGGAGAGCAGTCCAGAGGATGCCTTTTCAGGTTTGTGATGCCCCAGATAACAGCAAAGATGGGAGGAGGCCACACGCACCGAACAGGCATTCACAGCTCTGGCACGGAGCGCCAGCATGAAAATGTCTCCTTGGACCTCGAGAGAGAATTTCTTTCTTGTGAATGATGGACTTTGGCTCATGTGAGAAAAACAAAGCCAATTGATTTAATAGCAATTAACTCATCCAATATTGGAGAGCCGTGTACAGTTTGGCATAATTCATTGAAAATTGTTCTGGCAATGCTGCAGGCCATTAGGCGTTTCAGAAAGGAGATAGGAACTGATAGATATTCTGCACAGATACAGTCGAGAGGCACAATAGTTAGGGGAGTCTCTCTGTAATATTGCCTCATGCCAGCAGGTAGTAGCCTTCTTTTATCTTCCTAGAAAGCCTTAATAAGGATGCTGCTGGGGTGAGGGGGAACTGGCCTACTATTTGATGGATTGGTTATCTGCTTGCCAGATAATTGTATTTCCTATTGCACTTGATGTAATAGGTTTCCACCTAAATTATCAATTGCTTTGTTTTTATTTTTTATGTGGGTTACAGGAGTTAATCTTGACATTGAGCCACAAAGGGCACGGTCTTTTCTGCATCAATCTCAACAGGTGAAGGAAGAGCTTTTCTTCTACTGGTCACAGGCAGCACCAGAGACACCTTTTCTGCTCTGCCCTGGCCTCTGTACCTCTCCATCTCCTGCTTTCTGTAGAGACACGGGTCCAGTCTACCTAAGCTGCTATGAATGCTGTAGTCCGCACCCGCCCTGGCAGTACTCAGTACAAGGTCCTTTCCAAGCAAGTTGGCCCAGCCCATGCCGTATTCACTTTCATAAGAGTTTCCTTTTCTGCAGTCCAATTCTCCTGATGGTTTCCTGTGTTCAGAGGGGCCCAGACATTCCCCACCATGTACAAATATTGCCCAGTTTCACCTTACCATTATATAGGGCGCCAACAAATGACTTGGATTTATGATTTTAACTCTGCAGTTTCATATTTAAGTATTCCCTTAAACTGATGTGATCTTTTCTGTAGAAGTCATTCTGTGCTGTGGTCTACCTTTTGTTGCATTGCATCATGATAGCATCAACAGTGATTTTCATATTGTACAGTTTTCAAGGCAGCAGTAACTCCTTGATCTAGTTAAGTCACTGTCATCTGAAAATAACTGTAAAGGACACAGTACATTTTGTGTATCTGAGAAGAAATCAGAATCAAGATAGATAGCACAATCTGTTACTTGATTTTAAATCGATCGTTAATGAGTTTCTTTTAACAAATAGTAGAGTTTTTCCCATTTTTGCATTAGAAAGTGGAAAAGTAAAAAGAAAAAATAAATGAAAGAAAAACAATTTTCTTATCATTTTTCTTTTATAATTGAATGACTTGCTTCAGTGCTGTGTGACTGTATTTAATTAATGATCGCAAACTTTGTTATGCTGTTTGTTAATGCTAGTCATTGCGCTGGCTGTGTGTCTGTTAGCTTATTTGCATATGTGTGGGGGGGAGAATATTCCCAATGTGATGATCTTTTGTTGGATACAGAAATATAATCACATTATACATCTTGAGAACACGCTTTCCTTCTTTGTTAATCATTTTAGTCAGCTGATTCACCTTTGTTATTACAGTTTATAGAGTCGTAGAGTTCAACACTGGCAAAGATGATTCAAACACAGCATTACCCATGTGCAGCCCAGCCCTTCTGGTCACTGAGCCAGTGTGGAGGGACCCCCCTAACTCCGAGCCGTTTACAACCTGCTCTGCTAGGCTACGTCTTATCACTGGGCAAAAATCGTTTCTGTTTTCTGCCTGTTCCACTTGAGCTGATCTCTGCTCTTATGTCTAATATGAACAATAACAGCAGCACACTAAATTCCATTGAATGACATTAGAGGGGTATATTTAGTTTCCCTTATCGAGATGCATAGATGTTCCCATTTAAGTAATTTAAAATGCCTTGCTGGAAAAATGGGAAGACAGTTTTACAACTGTAAAACTCCTACAGCACTATTTCTAGGATACTTTTTATTGGGAAAATAAACGTTCAAGTATAAACGTTCATCCATCTCAGATGTCCCCAGTCATCATCTCTGATGCACAGATCTGGCTGTATTAACTTCTGCTAAAATATCTCTGGAAGCAAAAATCAGGTGACTGATCTCACTGGAGAAAGTAATTAATTCCTCTGCACAGAGCAAGTACACCACTTGTTAATAACACTGGTGGCTCCTGGTTCTGAAAACAGTGGAATTCTCTGGTGGTTCAGTGATGCAGTTGGAATTATTGTCAAGAATAAAATGTGTACTAAGTAAATCTGTGAGTTTGGGAAGGCATTTTGCCTGGAACTTAAATCTTGAACAAACACCTGACAGTAACTCTAGTAATAACACTGTAAAAGGTACACGCTGAATAACGAGGTGATAGGCATCACCAGTGTTAAAAAACACACAGCCTCCGTGCAGTTAATACTTATAATGAAAAGTATATTGGGTACTGAGTGCTTGTAGCACACATCTATTCAGCAATATATTGGGCAAGATATGCTTATACAGAATATTGATCACTGAAAATATTTTTCATAATCTGCAACAGATACTATCTCCTGAAGAAACGTGGATGAATATGGAACTCTTGCGAAATTACTCTCAAACTTATGATTAGTAGCTTTTAAAAAAAAATGGCTAGATTGTCCGGAATAGATGCCCGAAGCACAGCATGCAGATAGCAGAGACTTTAGGAATGGCCACCTGCTTTGCTCTCTAGCAGATGAATTTCTGCAGTGGGTACCAGCAGAGCGAGCTGGGGAGCAGTTGGGCATAAGATACTGCGTGACTGATGTTTCAGGGCCCTGCAAAAAACTGTCTTGCCATTACTACTGCTGCACAGCGTGGAAGGGCTTTTGTGGCTACAGATTCTTTTTCCCTCTTTGGCCAGGCGCTTTTGAATGGACAAGGTGATGTGCCAGTCATGCAGCCTCAACTGGTCTCCATGGTTTGCATCCTTCACAGGGTCCCTCGGCAAAGCGCCCTGACAGAGTCTGCACCATCTATTCCTCCAAGCTTGACTGCCCCAGTGTTGAGGGGGTAGATGTGGTCTCTCAGGTTGCAAGCCTGGAGAATTAATGGGAAAATGAAAAAAGCCTGATCCAAAATCCTTTTGTTTGTTGGGGGTTTTTAAGTCCTTTTTCATTGATTTCAGTAGACTGTGAGTCAGATCCATACTGCCTGTTACATGATATGTTGGTCCAATGACTGACAAGACTGCAGATATTTCTTCTTTTGAAGTCATCGTCCAAGGCATTCACATAAATCACGGATTTTATTGAAACTGCAATTAAAACAACTCAGGCTTAATGCACACTGAGAGCCTTAGTAATTAGTATACAGGTGAACATGGAGGAAAAGGCACAAGCTTAGCCATCCTTCCAAGCAAAACCGAAAAAAAAAGTGTATATATAATCGAACAGCATGTGAATATTAATGCACAAATCCTCCGAGTCCCTAGTTCCCCGATGCAATTATTTTCTATTCACATTAATTGTTCCTAACAGATGACATTAATGACTTTGAGTTAAAATGTGTGCAAAGGAGGCCTTCAGCAGATCAATGCTGTTTAAAAATAGGGTCACTTTTGCAATCATTCACTCAAGGTGTAACAGCTCGTAAATAAAACAACATTACCGTGTTGATTGATTTAAAAATGTTAATTTTGTACTTCATTTTTATGCTTTTTTCCTGAAACCTGTCAAACTCTGTGGATAATGGTGGGACTTGCATTCATTTGTCATTGTTGCATGTGAAGTCATGATAAGTTGCAAAACAGTGACTGGAAGAAAAAGTAGAGTTTGTGTTGGATGAAAAATGATCTGTTCTGCTAACAGGAAGTCTTGGACAAAGGAAGCACAAAGAGCAGCATTTTGAATTAGAGCAAATCTTTTACCTCGGGGTCTTCGTTTCCCTTGAAATTTAACAGCAGAGTTTGGAATTTTAAAAATGCTGATCTGCTGCATTTTTGACAAATGCTTATGCTTTGCTCATTCCCTTCTGCCCCCCCAGAAACTCCATTCACGCATCTTAGACCTCTCATCTGGGGATTTGCTTTCAGAAATAGAACGGAACAGAAGCCTGATGCAATCTCGACCTGCTGATGCTCAGATTCATGTGAGTTTTTGTTCTGTCCTTGTACCCCTCATTTGGAACCCTCCTTTTCGTCTCTGAAGTCTGATGTCAGGGATGAGCCATAAAGCTGATCTCTGAATTGAAACACTGTTGAGGCAGATAACAATACTTCTTCTTCTTTCTGTTCTCTGAAATTCAATATTGTGTCCTCAGTTGATATAGTAAGCAGATAGTGTCACTCTGTGCAAAAAAGCGTAAATCTTAGCAATGTCCCCAAGATACCTTTTTGGGTATTGATTACATCTCAGGAGCTCTGAGAAATGGTCAAGGAGCTTTTTATTAAAGCCCATATACCGTATTATTCATCCTACTTTTATGATATATTATGTATGAACTTTTAAAAATTCATGGGCTCTGCATTTTTTTTTCAGAGGGGGTTAGCTTTGTGCTTATTTGGCAAAACGTTAGCCAGTGTGGCTTTCATGTTTCATTGTCAAAGCTAAAAGTAGCTTAAAAAACAAAAGTCACATAAAGATAGAGGGAAACAAAGAGGACAAGAACAGAACATTGAACTTGTGTGTGCCTTTGAACTTCAAGTATATTAGTGTCAACAAAAATGTAATCTCCTTTGTAATACATACTTCAATGAAAAGGCATTGTTACAAAGGTCCAAAAAGTGCTAATGACCCTTTGCATTATATGTAATTAAACCTTCAGGTTAGTTTTTTCTAATACTGAGTTTTGTGCCTTTAATAGCTTGATTCTTTCCATTTGTTGTTATTTCTAGCAAAAATTATGTATTTAAATTGTAATACTACATTCAGGCCTTTTTGCTCTAATTTCGTTAAAGGTAATGACTTAAGAGTCATGATTACAAAAAGTGAAAATTTCACTGTGTCAGTTAATAGACCCATATGGAAGTTAAATATATTTAATTAACGCATCATAAACATACTATTCAAAGTACTTGCTCTGATAATTTAGAAAATAAAGGCAAATTGCAGGAGAAAATTCCACTCTCTTTAGTGATTTGAATGAAATCCAGAAATTGAGCAGATATCCTGCTTCAGAATCTGCAATGTAATGATATTTTTTGCACATTTTCTCATCTCTTAAACAATGAAGTTGATTACAGTAGTATACAGTTCTTTTGCTTTCCTTAGATATCTCCGTTTTTCCCATTGCTAAAACTAGGACCGAATGCCTTTCTCCAGGAAAGGCGCTCAGACTAGCTGAAGATGACAGGAAGGGACAGCAGTACTTGTCAGTATGCTGTGATCTCCTCTTTTCTCCTACAGGAGGGTCTTACAGGAAAGGATTTTACAGGCATCCTTCCCTTAAACACTGTGATGACTGGGACATAGCCTAGTATAAAGGGCAGAAATTTGACATGACATGTTTTCCCAAAGTCACAGCTGAAAGGCAATGAAATAGCCAGGACAAGCAGATGCTGCCATTGGCCTCTCTACAGTCAACCTTATAGGGAATGACGCTGTCATGGTTAAGGAAGCTGATGAGAGAGGGTCTCCCATGGGAACCACAGTGTCAGAAATAAAGAGTAATTTGTCTCGACAAAGCGAGAAAGTCTGTTTCAGAGCCAAAAACAGAGGCATCAGCCTGCCTCTAATGCTGAAAGACGTATCCTTCCCAAAGCCAGTGGATTTAAAACCTATTCCTCCTGCATCCGTTTGACTTCCTAGGAGAACATGTAGCAATAACTCCCTGAGGAGAAATCTGCTCCTGCTACCTCTAAATGATTTTCCCATTCATAGGTTTTGCCTATGACAGAGAGTAATGATTTGCCCTGTAGTTAGGTTTGTCAAAACCAGAACATTATTATGCCAGTTGAGCAATGAACAGCTGTACTGATGAACTCCTCAGCAGTAAAAATTCTGCTCTCACCCATTTAACTGAAAAAGGTTCAACCCTAGCAGTAATAAATGGAAGGACACGGGGGAATAAATGGTCGAAATTAGCAGAAGGCCAACAAACATGTTAGTGTATGAGAAGTGCTTACAAACTGAATGTTTTTCTAGAGATTTGCGTGAAGAATCTGTATCTATTGCATATACAGTTTTGATAATTATTTTGTGGATTCAATAACTTTACATTTCTTGTCTTCCTGACTATAAAGGTAAAATTTTCATCTAAGCAAAATTAATTTGAGGTATGTCTACATACAAAAATCAATAAATATTGTTTCAGCTTGCCTTAATGAAATCTAAAGTTTTATAAAACAGAGTCGTGTCATTCTGTCTGGCGTTCCTGGTAATTAAAAAGATGTCTGATTCCATAAGGAAACTGGAGAACAGCATAACAGAATGGTGCAGGCACTTAACATTAAAGAAGCTCTAACACTGTTAGGCACAAGAGTATTAGTTTGAAAACAAATTAAAGGCATCCTAGATACTCCTACAGAGGTTTAATATTTTACCTAAAGTGCTATCTGCTCTTCATTACTCTCTTCCTCAAAGCTGGCACTTAGTCACAGTCAGCTGAAATTGCATTTGGAGAGGGGCGATAACTACACAAGTACTAAAGGCAGCCATAAAGTGTCAATAAATTGCATAAGCAAGAGGCTTCAGCTGTCTGCAAGCGACACAAAGATGGATTGTCCTACGTCAGAGAGTTTCTTAGACAAAGCTTTGAACTAGATAGGAAACCAAAATTAGACTGTAATGGAGAGATTCCATTCTCCGTGGACATGCTGGTTGGGATACTAAATTAATTTACCTTGTCCAAGGTGTACAGCCTCATCTGTTATATTGTAGGGCTATAACGTGGTTGTCAAGATGTACTTGTATTCTTATAACTTTGTTTTCTGTATCTTACTGGAGCGCACTGCTTATGTACAAAGCATAATTCAAGTAGACTCAGAATAATCTTTAGCAAAAGAAGAGCAGAATACTGTTTCAAGAATAAAGAACACATGGGGGATAGTGGATATTTTCCCCGACAAATGAAAATGTTAGCACTTTTTAATTTCGTTCTCTGTATTAAATTCACCAGATGCTAATGGCGTAACAGGAAGGTTTAAGTAGCTTACTTGCTTTTTCTTTGTCCTTTTTAATCAAAGGGAAGTTAAATGATCTTTTCCCACCCATAAGGTATGTCTATTTCTTCTCATATTTTAGGAATGCCAGCAGAATGTGAAATCCAGTATACCTGTTTTGAAATGCCAGAGTCAATTAAATATGACAGGTCCTAGCCGCCTGTATCCCCGGAGCAGCTGCAGTAGCAGTGAACTCTCCCTCTCAAGTGCTTGCAGTGAATATTCCAGTGGTTCCTCCTACACTTGGAATGATGGAAAGACATACAGCAAAAGGGTAAATCAAATTAATTTTCTTCATTTATTAGTTTAAGTTAATCTGAAACAAGATTGATTGAAAAGCTGCCTATTTCAGGGGTTTTTTTTCCCCACTTTCTTCTCTCCTTTATGTCTAAAACAGTTGTCACTAAACTCAGTCAGGGTTCTCTCTCCGATCTCTCCCTCCCTCTTACTCCCTCCTTTTAATTTCTATTTTTTAACAATGCCTTTATCACTCCAATTTGCTCACAGTTTCCTCATTTATTCTGACATTTATTCTGTCTTTCGCAGTCCAAATTGTTCTTCTTCTTTATCTTAATCCTTCCATTCATATTGTTCTTCCTACAGGTTTTAAATGCACTGCAGCCTTCACACCACTGTGAAATCCTTTATTAAAAAGGAGCATTGCTATTAATAGCGATGGATGAAATGGAATGCCCTATGCAACTTCTAAATCTCTATTAAAATGGTAACGCTTTTTATTAACAGCACTTGTGAGTAATATGTGAGTTTTATTTTGTTTTAACAGTCATCCGTGAGCTGGGATAAAAGAATAAGCATCGGTTCTTCGCTCCCAAGCAACCTCTCAAGTCCTGCAGATGATCTACCTCCAACTCGTATCAAAGAAAACCATATCTTAGAAGGGCTGAAGAAATTACAGAAGCAAAAAACATTACTTGAATCACCTTCAGTAATATCAAAATGGGGTTACAAAGA
This sequence comes from Psophia crepitans, assembly GCA_013399095.1. Taxonomy (NCBI): domain Eukaryota; kingdom Metazoa; phylum Chordata; class Aves; order Gruiformes; family Psophiidae; genus Psophia; species Psophia crepitans. The sequence continues at coordinate 95,288 of VWZZ01001883.1, forward strand.
TTGCATGAACTCTAATGAAGGAATATATTCCCCTGGAGTTAAATGTGGCAGCCATAATGAACAGACTCATTGTAAGCCCATGGAAATGGGAAGTATTTGCATTGAACATAACAAAACTTTCTCTTATGATTCAGATTCACACGATGATGCAGATGATGACTCTTCATCCTTACTGTTGCTGCAGGAAGTACCAAGCAAAGACTGCAGGACCCATTGTAACAAATTAACTCACAGTATTTCTGACAGTCTCTTTGACTGGGATCCTAATAGAAAACATTTGCCAGAGAGAAGTTCATATTTTAATTCAAAGGAAAGACCTGAAAAATTGACTAGTTTTGTCAGTGGCTTTCAGGCAGAAGTAAAATCATGCACCAGAGCAAAGCTGCCTGAGTTACAGTTAAATCAAAGCCATGCTAACATAGGGTGGAAGGACCTTAATTTTCAGCTTTCAGATACTGATGACAACGAAGTCTTGGATGAATTGCATATAGAAAGCAGTGATGAGAAGAGTCCATCAGATTTGTTAGCAACTCCTTTTACTGAGAAGTGCGCAAAGACTTCTGACAAAGTCACGGAAAATTCTCAGTTTGTATCTGCTGATAAAGAGGAAAAACAGATATCTGCTCACTCAGACATTAGGCCAAAGACATGTAACTTCATTAAACAACAAAAGGTTATAAAAAAGACCTCTTCTGAAGAGTGCTTTACGGTAATATTTGATGCTGAGGATGGTGAGCCTATTGAATTCAGCTCACATCAAACTGGAGTTGTCACTGTAACAAGAAATGAAATTTCAATCAACCAGCCACAAACTAGGTCCACTGCAGAATATACTGAACTTATACCTCAGGGAATGACTGATGTGGAGGCAGGAACCAATGCTAGAAACTACACTGCTTTAGAAAGACCTGAAGATGAAACCAAGAAAAAGACTCTTGAAGATAATACAAGGAATAAAAATACACTTGTCGCCATGAACTGCAGTGAAGCTTCACGCTGTGAAAGAGTGACACTGCAAAATGCTCCACGACAAAAACTAGTGAAGCCAGTGTATGATGTATCACACAAGGCCAATTCAGGCTCCACTGTGCATGCAGGAATCAATCAAAAGCCAAACTTGACTAAAATACCCAGCAGAGGTAAATTTTCTCCACAAAAAATTGCAATGATGGAGAGCAAGGAGACCCCTGTAGCTCAATCAGTGGGCCCTGCAACCCTTGAAAAATCACCTCCTCTGCCAACTGTAAAGATTTCAAGATTCAAAAAGGCACAAAGTCCACCTCATCATTTTGACTCAAAAGTTGACTTCCAGGTTCCAAAGCCACCTGCTCACCCCCTGCCCGGCTTGAAACATCCAGGCAGAGGCGATGGGTCAAAGTATCCAAAGAGTCAGAGTCCAGCATCACCACTGTTGCCTCAGCACCTTATAGAGCCCAGTGACTATGGAGAACCTCCAACCAGAGACTTCCATTGTGATTTAGCAACTGTAGAAGCCCGATCACCATCCCCACCCCTTCCTCCAGGCAGGTCAACATCCCTCTTGATTCGACCTAATTATGCTCATTCACCACCTATAGTGATAAAGGCGGGAGGAGCTGGTCCCAGTGAAACAGCAAAAAATGTACTGAAATCATCACCATTAAAAGGAACTCTGAACTCTGGCTTTCATAATCAATCTAGTCATGAAGTGCAAGCAAAAAATGTATCTTCTGGGGCCAAAATTGAATTATCTTACCTTCAAGAAAATGCAGAAGCAATTATGCAAAATAAATGCGTATCTCAGCAACCCCATAGTGCATGCCAAGGACTTTCCAAAGTTTCCACGAAGCAAGTCTGCCCAAAAAACCCTAATCAGCTGGATCTCCACAGGAAACGTGAATTTTCTAACACAGATTTTCAAACAGCCAGGTCCTTTTCTGTAGGTTGTCCATCATTGGAAACAACTTCTTCACAAGATGCATATTCCAGCAAAAAAGATATTTCCAGTGACAGTGTGGTGGATCAGCCACAAAAGATGCCAAACATTCTCCCCGCAACTCCTCAATGTCACACAACAAGCACAAGTGAGCCTTTACTATCTCAGGTAAACAATTCCCCGTTGTCAACACTGTTTCATGGTAGTGACACTGCACATGCTACCCAAAACGCTAATGAGAAAGGAATGAAAACCCGTCTCCCTGTAGGACTGAAATTATTTGTCAAGTCTCCCCAACTCCTCCGAAAGAGCTCCACTGTACCAGGGAAGCAGGAAAAAGACAGTATAAATGCAGCTTCCAAAAGTAATGTGAGTTCAAGTAAGTACAAGCAAAATGAATCTGTATGTGTAACCACCAGAGATGCAACGGGTGCTGAATTAAAAGACTCTAAGCCTGATACCGAAGTAAAAAATAATTTTACTGTGGGACTTAGTATGGATACAGCATCACCTCATTCACATGAAAACTGCAACTTGGTGGTAGACAGAGTAGATGGATTAGAAAACAAATTAGTTAAGAGATCTGTTTCTTCTAGCAACAAGTCGCACTTGAAGCCAGCTCTGGGCATGAATGGAGCAAAAGCTCGTAGTCAGAGTTTTAGTATTCATACAGGGGAAAAGCCATCTGCCCCCGTGACAGAAGGTCTCGGAAAAGTACGGACTCAGATTATTACAAACACTTCTGATAGAGGAAATTCTCTAACAAGGCAGAACTCAGCCATGGAAGGACTTCAAATCAAGGCTATTCCTGGGTCAGCAGTGACACCGGAGACTCTTTCCCATACTCCTAAACCCACAGAAAATTCTTATTCTAGACAAGGTTCTCTTGGAAATATGAGTAGTAGCAACAGCCAGCATGGAAGCCCAAGCAGATTGCCCTTCAGATCATCTCCAAAAGTAGACTTGTTTGACAACACTTCGAAATGTGATGGAAACAAACCGTTTTCTCATAAAGATGCATGCGGTCTATCTGTCCAGAATGAGAAAAGCACTGAAACTTGTAAACACGAAGTTCTAAGTAAAAAAAGTGTTCTGCCAGAAGAACTGGAGTTAGAAGCATCAGCTACTGTATCTTCCAAACAAATTTCATCATTTCAAAGCTCGAATGGAATAAAGTGTCCTCATAAACTGGAAGCAACAAAGTCACGAAGACAGCAAATGTCATTAAAGTTAGCAGAAGCCTCTGAGAAGGTTACCACTGTTTTGAGTTCTCCGTCTCTACAACCTACAATAGAGGAGAAAGTCATGTTATGCATCCAAGAAAATGTGCAAAAGGGCCAGGGACAAACCAAGTCTCCTACTGCCGAAGCCAAACAGAAGACTGGGCCCTCTATAGCTAGTTGGTTTGGCTTTCGAAAGAGTAAGCTCCCAGCACTGAGTAGCAGGAAAACTGATGTTCCTAAAACAAAGGTAGAAAAAAAAGATGCGAAAGTTTCAGGATTTGGAATTAAGCAGGCAAAATTAGAGAGAAGAAAAGAAAAAAAGAAAACTGAACAACACTGTGAAATAGAAAATGAAATTAACAGTAAGACAGACCATGGCGACGTTCTAGCTGATGTCATGGAGAGCAAAATTATGAAATCTTCACAAGACACGCCTGGTGAGATTGAGTGTGAACAAGACAAAGGTTCCACCACAGCTACATACTCACCAAAAGACAGTTTTATGACAGAGCTTTTAAACAGGTAAAACCCTGGAGCACAGTTTGGGATGTGGTGTTGTACACTGTAGCTTTACAGGTGCTCAGATGCTGGGTTCAGTGTATGTTCCTTTTAGACTAAAATGCATAGTAGCAATCAGTGGGTACACTAGCAGGACTTCAATCTCTACAGGAAAAAAACATTAATAATGAGATGATAATTTTGTTCATGTTACTTTGTTAACCAAACCAATGGTCTTTGAAATTAAAGAATGGCAAATTACATCCAAGTTGATAGAAATTCAAGTGATTCCAGAAATCAAGAATCTAGGCAGATGGTGTGTAAAGATAGAGGATAATTAGGAGCATGTTTTAATGTATTCCGTCTTCATGTGTTGTAACCAGGAAACATACATGTGGTAACTAGTGAGAATTAATTACACTTCTATCTACCACAACATTCGGTCACAGAAGAGCTTTGCAATTGCTATACTGTGTTTTCACGTTTGCCCCACAGCAGTCCCAAATATAATATAAATCATTATATGTGAAAGACTAAATTGATATACTACCTGAAATTGCAAGTGACAGATTTGATCAAGGCTAGTTAGAAACATTTATCACTCAAAGGTCTAGAGACAGAAAGATACAGAGAGGTTACTTTAAACATTAAAGGAATGGGAAAGTAGAGTGATTGAAGAAGGGCAATGTAATTTATCAGAGGAATCACTCTCTACCTGCAGAGTTGATAAGAAAGCAGCTCAGCAGACAGAAAGTGGATCAAATAATGTTTCCTACAGGAGTGTGTCGAAGGGCAGCTCCCAGGGCTCCTCTCTTCACGGCAACTCTATCAGCTCTCAAGGAAACCACAAGAAAAACAGCAACACAAAAGCTGATATGGAAATGCAGAATCAGACCTTGGTAAGTGCTTTAGTACATGAAAACATTATTACTTTCTTTTTAACTTCTGGATGTGTTCCTTATTGCCAGTACAGACAAACAGGATAATAACTGTTTATATATGATAGAAAGATTTTGTATAGCTAGAGAATTGTGAATTAATACAAAAGTTGGCAGCTTGACTATAGGCCAGATTATACAACTAGTCATGAAGATCCTGCTGCTTCTGCTGGCAATTCAATTCCAGTGGAGGTATATGCACAACGATGCTATAATCATACTGTAATAGAGTGAAATAATAGGACCATTTTCTTCTTTGTTTCTTTTTAAATTTTTTTTCCCTTTCCTTGAAAATTGCATGCCAGTGTTGAATATTCCTCTGAACATTACAGAAATCATTAAGCCTACAAAGTGCACTGCTGGTGGGGAAAAGGCGAAGTATTTCACCACATTTGGGAATATTTGTCACTTAAGAGGGAGTCTTTCAAAAACAAAACATACATTTGACCCATGTCTCTCTTTGTACCATGGAAAATCTCCCTGCTAGTGCCCTTAGTGTTATACTTCAATAAGGTACTAACTATACCTGATACTTCAATTTATTTAGAGAGTAGGAGTGTTCCAATTTAGAAGAAAAAATTTCTGTTAGCTGTTAGATTCTGGTTCTTGAAAGGTTGTGTGAGTGGCTAACTTTTCTGCATCGAGAAGCGTACACACAGAGTCTAGGATTGTAGCCTGAAGTCAGACTGAATGGGTGCCCTTCCTTGTGACGCTTCTAATAATTAACCTTAGAATGTAGTGAGCAGTTTCTTGCCTATAAGGGCCTTTCCCATCATGTTCCAAAGTCCGAGCATCAGAAGAACAGAGATGCTTTACCTCGATGAGCATTCTTTTCTCATACCTTATAGCTGTCTTGGCCATATTATGATGATGATTATTAACAGTAATTGCACTTTTCACAAAATGGTCTTAAAACTTGTGCCAAATATAATAGTGAGCAGGAAGTTGAGGCTATTATTGTTGTTGTTCTGCTAAAACTGAGTTACTGAAGTACAGCACATGCCGCTATTTCATCTGAGAGATTGTGAAATATGAATTCTTTGGGGTGTGTTTCAAGGGTAAAACAAATTTCACAAAACTTCGTAACGAGAACTGGAAAAACTCTTAGCGTAGTACTGACATTTAGGATACTTAAGGTGAAAGTATCCCACACATGGTTCCAACATCAGGCAAATGGTTTTTTACTTTAATGCAGATGTCTTTCCTAAGAACATCTACAAGGTCATTTTTTAAAACTTACAGGGAACATGTGCAGAATGAATGTGTTGGAAAACTTCTTCCTCCTGACTCCTGTGGTATCATCTCTTCTTTGAAAATGTAGATGTCTCCTGCATTATAAAACCACAAATTATAAGCATATCTAAGGCTGTCCTTGTAGTGTCACTGAAAGGAAGGAGAGAATGAAAGTCTGGAAATGTGCAATATGCAGGAAATTCAATCCAACTGATCTAGAACTTTGATAGCAAAGCAGAGCCCCTTATCAGAGCCACTCAGTTTAACTATGCCCCATTTAATATGGTCCTGACAGCTTAGGGTATATCTTCACTATACAGAAGTACAAAAAACTACGCATTGCTTCTACAATTTCTTCCTAACTTACTGTTTTCTAATGCTGCAATAGTTTTCTGTGCTTTTTGTCTGTCATTTTGTGAAGTCTTTCTAAATGCAGCAATAATAGTCATTTAGGACTTTAAGTATATCTTCAAGAAACACACTTCGTTTTATCAAGAAACTATGAAGATTGGCCTTAATATACATAAATAATGGAGAAATGCTAATTATACTGTTTACTTTTTAAGGACATGTCAGTCTTGGGGAAAAGTCACCTATCCTATGCCATGCGTTCACTGGGAATCAAAATATTTTTATATTGGTTTTGGAGATTAAGTAACATTATATACTTCATCTTTGTGAATTTCATTTTGTGGTTTTTGTGGCACTTAGTTCCTGAAATATCTTGTGCCAAAAGACTGAGGACGTCTAGAATAATGAGATTAAAAACGTGCTTACAGTGCTTAATGCTAACTTATGAAAGAGATATACCTTAAGATTCCGTAGTATGTGATTTTTCATCTTGTCCTCCAAACTTCTACACAAGAAACAATGGAAAGTCTTTAAATTCAAAGTTCATGCATCTTATTACTATCGTTTCCAGTTACTCTTTGGTGTCTGCTTACTTTGAAGCAGATTGCTGTGACTGAAAACAGCCGCATGTGGTAGAATGGCCTGTTGTGCATTTTTTTGCTTGTAAAAAGACAAAATAAATACTTTTGGAGAAACCAGCATAAATCTTTTTGAAAGCCCTAACCTAAGGAGATTTCTTTTCTTTTTTGAACAATGCAAAGTGCATTCAGTCATATGGGTTCAGTGCGGAAGCTGCTATATTTCAAAACTGCCTATCATATGTATACCGCTTCTTCATATCCTGGCCGTAACATTTTTTAACATTAATTTTCTATGAAGGTTTTCCTTTAAAGCCTATTTAATTTTTGATTATTAAATCTCTTCTCTTATGATGTGCCAGGTAAAGACTTGGGGCACTATTATGCCATAACGTATGCACCAATTACCTCTGATTTCTCTTCATGCAAAGAATGTTATTGCTTGACTGCCACTGAATTTATGGAAAAAGCAATGTTCCACCAGTGGCGGCCTTGTGCATTCACCTTCAGAGGGATACGCTTCCCGTTAGTGTTCATCAAAAAAGCACTTTGCTCTAAAGGCCAGCCAACAGAAATACATAATCCTTTAGCCCACACCAAGGATATTCCATATTCTCCGATACTTTTTTCATGTCCTTGACTGGAGCTTAAGGTGAGATAGAATCATTTTTGTGCTGCACTGCTTCATTTCATCTTTGTGATTTTATTACAGCCCAGTGTAATTTAGAAAAGCCATGGGCTTTACTTTGTGAGGTGGAAGTGTGGCACCAAAATCAAGACACCAGGAGTTTTGTATAGCAGTGTCTGTCTGCAGTCTGTGTGTTTGGGGAATACTTAGAGATCTATCCTAATATTGTGAAATGTCACATCAGCAGCAAGCCACAGACCGCCATGATGCGAGAAATTGTTCTACCCATAATTCGATGCCAAATGATCACGTACTCTCCTCTTTATTTTCCATAGCCTGAGGAGCCTCATTTCAGAGGAAAAAAAATGTAATCAAATCTCTGGGATTAAGAGATTAGAAATCCACGTTTGTAAACATACAGAGCAAGTCTTTCATGTCGTACTGAGGCTAGTCACAAGAAGTCAATAGGGCTACTTGTGTAGCCAGACAAACAGAATATATACTATGATCAAAGATATGTCATGCAAATGATGATTAATTCTAATGATTTAGATTACAGAACATATTTAATGTTATTTTGAATATGCTGTAAGTGGTTTAAAACAGCAGAGAGTGATTAACAAATAATTCAAGATCTCTCAGATATTGAAAGTAATTTTTTCTGCAGTGCTGGCTTTCCTCCTGTCATCACACTGAAACTATCTTTATTCCTGTTTGATTTATATAGCACAGCAGAAAAATATCTGTATCTGAATTATGGCCGCTGATGACATGTAATGGAGGGAGTTTTCACTGTATGCTAGGAAGATACTCAGATTATATATATATTTGGGAAATAGAAGTGCAGAAGAACAGAGCAAAAATATGCCTTAATCTGAAAAACAGAATATCTAGGACATTTGAATAACACATACTTTAATACATACATGCACGCTCTTAGGGTCCAGTGCATGCTTAAATGAAATTTTTCTGTTTAGCTAATAAATGCTATTAAATGGTGGTGGAAACAAAAATGCCAAAGTTCAGTGTTTGCAAACTGAACTAAAGAGATACCACATCACATATAAAGTTCACTTTTTTTTTTAGCATCGAATCTGAAAGATGGTATTTCTAGATAGAAACAAATAAGAGGTCAGAAGACATGAGCATAACTCGTGGGATTTTTTTAATGCAGAGAAGGATTTTGCTTTTGAGGAGTTGCATCTTCCAAGGGTATTTTTTGACTGCTGCATATTTTGACATGGAAGGAAGTTAAAGTTGTTATTCTCAGATATCATTCATAGAATGAGACAGGCTATGTAATTCCACTATTAACTGCCCTGTAACTTTACTCTGGTTTATTTCTGAAAAGATATTCTGTAGTTATCATGAAGCGACATAAAGAGTCATAGATATTCTTCACTTTTGTTGTTGTACTATATACAGGCTAAAGTAGTCGCAGAAAACCTGGAAGAAGAAGAAGAAGAAGAGGACACCGTGTCAAGAACTACGTGTCAGAGTCATGTGATAGGTACAAAATTGTATTTTACATGGAATTTTATTGCTGTCTCAGTTCGTGGAAAAACAACGTGTTTAATTCTCATTACTTTATTTGCTTGCCCACCTAATGTCAGCTTTAGCATTCATTTAGCTCTGGTCCTTGATAGCCAGATTTCACCGACTATAGAAAAGGTGAGTACATACCATTACCAGTTGTGGATCAATGCAATGCTTGACAGAAGGGCTTTGGAATCTGGCTATGAAAGATCATTTTAGCCTCCAAAACTAGTGGGTTACATATGGTGGCTTATCTTGGGGGTGGTTGTCCATGATACTTTCAGTGGGAATAATACAGATATACTGTAACTCTGTCATCTGGCCTTGAACTGGTAAAATTCAGAATAAAATTCTGAATCTCAGAATAATTACTCTGATAAACTAAACCAGAAGGAGTACCAAACCAGGTCCATCCAGAAGACCTTAAAACTGTTACTGAAAATAGTCTTTGCTCTATGCTTGCTTTTCAAGAGGGTAGCACCATCCACTCTGCTTCTTGATTGGGATGTACTATTTTTTAACCTCAGTACATGTTAAAATATCTAATAGGCAATGGAGGACAAAACAGAAGTCTGTCTGGGATCTGTATTAGAGCGATATGTCACCAGTATGAGGAACTGACTCTGAACGAAAAAGATTCTCCTTCAGCAAGTTCCCTTTGCAGGCAGAGACTGCAGCAACAGGGAAAATCTGGTTCAGTGTTTTCAGGGCCCTGTAAGTAATTTTGCTAGCCAGAAGCTCTGTGATTTCACTAATACTGTCAACTCAGCAAGTGGGGCTGAACAGAGGTATCATGTTGAAACACATTCCTCTTTGGGGTAGCAGGAAAATATTTACACGATTTATTGCCTTGTACATCCTTTTCAGTCCCAAATTCACCCAAATAAACTATGGCTGTTGTACTTGCAGAAAAGATCCCTAAACTCTTCCCTCTCTAACAACCCAGCCATAACTTGGCTCCACTGCAGCAACTAAATAACGAGAACTTTAAACAATGCAGTGTAAGACTCGGAGGGGATTCTGTGAATGGGTAGGCACTAGCCCTGAAAAGAGAAATGCATGCGCCTTACTCTGCGAATAAAGGGCTTACTTCTGTTATTAGAAATTGCTCAAAAGAGAATAAGTCACTTAAGATTGTTCAGAATTATTTTCCCTCAGACTGATGTAATTGTTTTGCCTCCATGCCAAAATTCTCAAAACTTACTTTGAATTGATGTGAAATCAGATACTGAACAAGAAAAAAACAGCTATTTGCAGAGCTTTTTTCTGAAAAGATTCCAGTTCTTCCTTGGTGTTCATCAGTGTAATTGGTGGTGGTGGCTGAGACCTAATTGCTATATACTTCGATATATTACTGTGTTATTGGGTCTTGTAGTATGTCGTGCAAGTGGCTTTTGAGGGCAGTAATATTTTGCTCCTCCCACAGGCACCAGATCTGAGCCTCTGACAGGACATAGTGGTTATGGAGCAGGTTGACTGGCATTCCTGAGTCAGACTTCAGTTGTGCCTTGGGTTCATGGGGCCCTCGGTTAGCTGGGAGAGGTCATCACTGTGGGTCCAGCCCTCCTGTGCACCAAAATCCTTTTTTACAAAGAAAAGACCTTTTTCTTCACCTTTTTCAGGGCTGATGACGTGGATAAAGTGACAGGTAGGTCTGTGGCCCACGTCTACACAAGTCCACTGTATGTACTGCTACAGAAACGCCAGGCAGTGCTGCCCTAGGGGAAATTCCTATAGTCCATACAAAGACCTTTCCATCATCTGAATTACACCAATTACAAAAGCATCTTCTTGTTCCTAGACAATGCTGTCTCTTAAAGGCTCAACACGGGATGCCAGCTATCCCTATTTGCCTTGTCAAACCATCCAGAATAACTCAAGGCATTTGCTCTGAGGATCTAGTTGTTAATGTCCAGAAACTCCCTGATGATGGGAGACATTATGTGCAATAGGTAGGATTGGCACAGTAAGAATAATAGAAGTTTAAGGAAATTTGTTAACATTAGCACAGTGAGTCCTAATGCAGAATGTACTAGTCATTACTTATGTCAGCAGGACAAGCCCAAGCCTGGGAAATTAGAAGCACGGATCTAAGTGCACTTCCTGAATACTCCTAAATCAGTATCTTGCTGTGTTTTATACCACTCTCATCAGGCTGTGTTTTATCTTATATTGGTACTTTTGCTGCTGTACATCCTTGATCCTCTTTGTGAATAGCAAGCTTTCCAAGATCTCGTTCAAATTCTTTTAATCAAATTTCCTTGGTAGACGTTCCGGCATTTTTCTGATACAAAGCTTTTCATTTAAAAGATACTGTTGTTTTTCAGAACTGAAACTCTATGCAGCTTTAAGAAATTTCCATTTTGAACATTTCCCACATTCAACTTGTGGCATTTAGTCAGAATCATACACAAGGAAGAACTTGTGAATATTATAAAGAACTTGGTATGGAGAATTACCTGAGATACGAGAGCCAAATTCGGCTCGCTTTATTATCAAATCCTAACCTTCTGGTTGTCTGAAACAGTAGGAAATAATACAGGAACAATGGCTCTGTAAATGTCTCGTTGCCATCAAGCACATAATAGTGAACCAGGTCCTTAGACGAAAGAGGGCTGTTGCTCGATCCCCTGTGCAGTTCATGTCCTGGCGGAGCCTTTTGGTCTGTTGTTTTCATGGAACAGTTTCACAGTGTTGGGGGTTCTTCCAGAACACGAACGTATTTGAAATCTTGACAAATTCAGTGGGGTGTATATTCATTTCTAACTCCATCCTTCAACATCATAAGCAGCTGCTTTAAGAAAACAAAGTTCACTCTGGTTTTATAGCTGTACTTTAATGGATTTATTCTACTGGTTTTGATCTAAATTGTTAACAAAATAGAGCTGAATGGATAGAAGATGTAGAAAAGCTGTGATTAAGCAGGGAAGATGTTCTTTACTATGGTAAAGAAATAATAGGAAAAACACACGTTGCTGTAGTCGTCACTGTAAAGTACCGAAACTGACATCAGTTCTGCCCAGTTAGCTAATAAACAAGATACATATAACTGAACAGTCTTCGAGGTTGGTATCACGTAAGACAATGCTGGTTCATCACTTTCTAATAATGAGATACTCCTGGGTGTGTTAAACAAAAACCATGTAAAATGCCAGGTGCTAGGTTTTCAATGTATTGTCAGGTGTTGATCTAAACAAATTTAAGTATTTTGCTGACTCTTTGGATTCGCTAAATTGAAAGAATACAGGAATGCGCAGTAATACAAAATTTCCCTTCTAGTATACCTGTATTGCAGGACATGATCATTTTCATATGAAGCAGTCATTTATATTGTGCTGTATTGTACTCAAACATACATTTAAAACATTTTAAAAAATTTAAAACAAAAATGTTAGACCCTGAATGCTTTTGCTGTATTGTCAGTGAGGATGATAAATGTGGCCCTGACACAGATGCTACCTGTCCTCCCACTTGCCACAGACAGGAGACCTCAGAATCCAGGAGTATCCCCTTCAGGTCAGTCATCTTCTGTGCTCCTTCCTGAAGCCCTTTGCAATAATGTGATGAAGTGGAAACGCTAAAGTACCTAATAAGAGAAAGGACATGATAAAAAGGTTGACTTTCCTTTCATGTCATGAGAGATTCCCCAGCTCAGACAGGTACAGCCGGGTCTCCAAATATTCCTATAGAAGAAATTCCTCTATTGAATGCAAAGACAATGTGTCAAGCTCCTGACAGTATTGTTCCCGTGTAAACATAAAAAGCGCCTTCATTTTACAAAGAAAAAGAATTCTGTTTCCCTCAAGGGAGTAGAAGTGTCAGTGTTTGTCTTGAATTTCCCCGTTGTCACAATGGGCAAAAAAAATGACAAGATGGTTACAAATGAAACCTTTACATAGAGAAGTTAATAACTGGACATCATGAGAAGAAAAAAGCATTTGTGAGAAAGTTTTAAGTTTCATATTTCAAGTAGTGTTTCAAATTAGCAGCCACTCCTGGAAAAGGGTGATTGTATTAATTATAATGTATTAAGAGTTTTCATTGATAAACAGCTTCAAGGGAAAAGCCAAAAATCCATGGCACAGGAAAACAAATGCCAATTACTGGGCAATTAATTCTCGCAGACAACTTCACATGAGAATGCTATGGTATCCAGTAACAATGAGACCAAAACCAGTTTCTTTGATTATAATATTCATCTGTGATGGCTAAAATATGGGCTCCTTAAAGGAGCAGAAGTATTTTTGGCTATACAGGTCCCAACAAAAATTAAAAGGTTCCTGACCTTGTTTTCTTTTTAGGAATATATAGCTGTAATGAAAAGTCAGTCGTAATTAATCATATTGTTCTTCAGTGCTGATCTAAACCTATGCTGAGGCTGAAGGAGGAAACACTGAGTGTGCCATTTTCTCAGACATCAACACATTGGTGATTTACAAAACCGTGTGTTCGAAAGCTGCATAATAATTTCTTTGGATCCAGTTTCCTTTTCTCTTTGTCACCCCAAATGGGTGACAAATTCACTAGAGAAGTGAGTCAATATTGAATATGCTTTTTGCTAATGATACACTCAAACTTCACACAGAAAACAATCTCAGCATCTATTCACCAGCCTAAATAGGCTGATGACAGGTGTCTGAGAAGGTTTCCAGTCTATTCTGAAGTTTATACTCAGGTTTCAATACAAAGAAAGAGGATTTTTTTTTTTTTTGATCACAGATATTTCTATGCATAAATATGTTTATTCACCATAGTGGTTTTCCAGTGGTCATTCTATCCTTAGCAATTCCTAAATGAATCAAACAAGCCCTTCTGTTTTAAAGCACTAAAGTTCAGAGAGTACATGAAAGTATGGATAGTTCATCTAAAGGAATTACTTTATTGAGCTGGAAAGTTTTTGCTTTCAAATGTTATCTTTAGTGTGGCATTGATTGAACTAAAAGGCCAGATTCATTCGTTAATAAAAGCCTGCTGAGCTTTGACATCAGGGACATCACTGCAGGTAGGTTTTTGTCCTCGGAATGACCTCACTGGTAAAAATAAAATAAATTTCAAGAATCTGAACAGACCTTCTGTTTGTTTGAACGTTGTGGGTACTAGAGAGCAAATACTTAATAACACAAGAATCGGTACTAGCAATCCAAAATACATCTGGGTGTTGTTGGTACTGTCTGTTCTACGGGAAGCGCAAGATAATACATACTGAAGTTGTATGGGGAGTTTACTCTCTGAGGCAGGCGGGGGTTAGAATCCACAGTAGACAGATTCACAGGCCTTGGAAAGAAATTATCTAACTGTGGCATTGACCCATATTGTTTGGAGTATTTCAGGTGAAATTCAGAGCCAGGTGAAGATTATGAAGATAAATGTAGTCAGAATTTTTGAAACTTTGAAGAAAGACTTGGGTCTAATTTTTGTCAAATTTTCTTTAGAGGTCCAGGTCAGCTACTCAAAATTGATTTGTCTAACATTAAATGGGAACCTTGTAGATGCTGGCATTTCTATAATACAGAGAAAATGCCTGCAGATTCTTAAAAAGGTTTTGAAAAGTCTCTAGCTAGATAGAGGGTTGGACTTCCACACTATCAAAGCAACATTAAAAGTGCATTGTAGACTTCGCTGCTTTGTGCTAGAACAAAAACACACACTGAGGTCAGGGGATTCTTTTGTAGCTCTGCTGTAGCCCAGCGCTCGATTCCATTAAAGTTCTTGATAATCATCTGCCTTATAGCAGGCTTTATCATCTTTTTTTTCTACTTTCCAAGAACAACCTTACAGAAGGATTTTGTAGTTTAATTTAAAGGCAGTCTGGTCAGGAAAAGGAAGATTTGTCTTTTAAACAACTTTTTGGAGATTTGTCTTCTTTAGAGAACATTTGGTGTATCCCTTAGATGCCTAATGTTCCAGAAAGGAAGTGTTGTTGGTATTTTATATGTTGTGTTGTGTTTTAAAGTCTACCCCTTTAAGCTTTATATGCAGCAAAGTGATCAAGCTACATTTTCAGTAGAAACCAGGAATGTCCTTCATAGCAAGTTTTAGAGATAAGTTGCAACATATAAGTTGTAGATAAGGAGCAACTTGATAGCAATTTAACAGGTATACTGATAGCAAATGTAGGACATATAATATGTCATGGATGTAAGTGGGTTTGACTTAAAATGAAATGTCAGCATTATAATTATTTGTATTGAGGTATCAGAATACTAAAGATTATAGCCTTATCTGTGTATTCTGATACTGTTTTATTCCGCACCCAGTAGCCATACTATGAAACTGTATACATGATAATAAAAAACCACACTTCATAAGCAGGCTTTTCTATGAGGACAATGACCTGCATGTTTTCTAGGACCCCAGGTAAATTTGTTTGACTCCTCTTTTCTTTCTATTTCTTCTGTATGATTTTCCTACAAATATATCCATTTACTGCCGAGATGTTCTTTTCTCACCTTTCCCCTCATGTTTGTTCACCTGCACCATTTAGAACTGGTGGTCACTCCTTATTGCTTGTGTGGTGCCCCAGTATTGCTCATTATCAAAATCCCCACAAATCTAGACCACGATATAGCGACTGCCTTTTCGTTTTCAAACCCATACCATTTCTAATCAACAGATCCTTGCTCCAGTGTCATCTGCCTTTTTTCTCTTGGTTTCTTTCTGAAATCTAGATCTGATGAACTAAAAAATTATGTTTCAGATTTTATTTCTGAATGTGCCATTTAATGTACATACTCATAATGCTTAATTATGTTTTCCAATTGCCTGTACCAAAGCGTGATGAAAACAATAGCAGTTCATCTACCTGTTTAATAAGCTTGCACCAAGCTTCCAGTAAGAGGAGAAGTAGTACTGAACACCCCTCTCTGCCAAACCAAAGACTTAGTTTTATCCACCATTATGTAAACTACTAAACCTAGGATGTTTTTACTGGAGTAAACAGCTATTGAATTCATGCTTTCTCATTCTCAGGGAATGGAAATAGATGTGAAGGAAACAAGCCTGATTAATGTGGTAAATACATTAAGTCTGACATGCATCATCCTAAAACATGTCCATTAAGCCTGACATATTTGAGCAAACACATTTACATTAAAGAACCCTCAAAACCTGGAGACAGATTAGGTGAGGTCTGTAATGAATTACTGAGATAAATGTAACAGAATAAGTGACAGAGGAAAGATGGTGAACAAATTGATCTGCGTTACAGCCTATGCATTCAGTAAAGAGAGGTGATCCACATCACTGTGGAAAGGCAGAAGGATAATCCAGAAGTTGCTTAAATGTCAGGCAAATCCTTGGATGCCTCTAATGCATTTAATGAAGAACAATATTCAACTGATAAAATGTCTTTTGACCGCACAAGAAATCCTCTCTTGTCATGAAGTCTCAACGCCTGAGAAAACAACTTATCACTGTCAGCGTTAATTCTTTTCATCAGGCCATTGATAGAAGTTGAGAAGAACCATTCAGCAATCACCTTATCAATGATATAGCAGTTGAATCATTCATTTACACATGATCACATAAAGGAAAAATGTTTGGTTTATCTTCCCCATCACTACCCAGCAAAGCTGTGGAATAGCAGAAGTCTCTACATGTGAGGTTGGTGTCTGTAAAAGCCATCAGACAAAAAACAATTATCACCAAATCCATTTCCAACCTATTTCGAATCTGCATGCTCAAAAATGTTGTTTTGATACAAGGTATTAGATTTTTCATGGATCCCGTGTACATGAGAACTGGTACAAGTAAGCATGCATTTATTTGTACGTCGGTGCCAAAGACGATTTCTAAAGCCCTGTGTGCATGTGGAAGCTGAGAGGCAGGTGTTAAATCTGTAGGTGCTACTGTATTGCTTTTGTAGGTGTGCTTCCTGGGCTGGAGCTCTGAAATGGGACCTTAGTGTAACAGGCAACTTAACAACATGCTCACTTGCTATATCTAACCAGCTTGGATGTTAATCCCAAGGACTAGGTTCCCAATTGCTAAAACAATGATGAATTAACAAATACTAAAATAAGCTGCTTGCCTATAGCAACATCAGGATCCAAACTCGTTCATTAAAAAAAAAAAACAACAAACCAAAACAAACAAACAAACAAAACCCCTCCACACACACCCCCCAAAAGTCTCAAAATCTAGTGCTATAAGGGAACTGGAAGATAGGGGACTGACCCACACAACCCCCTATCATGGTCTCACTGTCCTCAGCATATTTCAGACAGGAGGCATGCAAAAACAGAACTGAGCTCTGCTGAGTAAAAAGCAGTTATATTTGTACTTTCACTCACTTAAATGACTCCATCAGTTCCTCACAGTTTATGCCATTTCATACCTCCATCTAATATCTCCAAAGCATTTAGATTTTAATGCAATTATCAAGGATTGTTCTTCCCCTTTTGTACTTCAAAGTCTTCATATTCTCATCTTTCAATCCCATTGAAGTGACCTGTGTCTGTCATTTACTTACTTTTCTGAAGCAGAGTAGCTAAAATGAGGCACCACTGAGGGGAAATCTTGTTTAATAACCAGTAGGCATGGCAAGAGCAACTGATGCTCTTATGTGTAGAAACATACCCCTAGAAGCACATAGGGTGGAAGTCCTCCTGCTGAGGGACTTCGTCAGTTGAGTTTTGAGTATCTTCAAGGATATTGTTCTAAATCTGTCCATGAGCTGTGCACCATTTTATGTTCTTATGCTGCAGTATTCATGTTACTGAAGATCTGGTGTGGTCATGCTGTTGAGTGGCCTTCCAAGGCAATGTGGAGCAGCATTCTGCAATACCTCATTTACCATCCTAGGACTTGGTCATCAGAAACAACCCACACTGGTGCTTAAAGCTGATTAAATATCCTCTCCTTCTGCTGAATTGTGCTGCATCTTTTCAGTGGAATTTTGTTAGTGTCCGTTTTTCATATGGGTGAGGTGGTGAACGGACTACTGCAGAATGGAGAGAGCTGTGAGAGTAACAGCATTACGTGGGTTTGAGCCACTGGAAATGGAATGAATAGTGTCTGCTGCACTCTGTTCTTGGCTCTCGTTTGGCATTTAAGTATTTCTGGAGGGATTAATTTTGAAATGATGGTCTGAAGGAGTCTATGATAATAGAGTGAAACTTTCTATGTATTTTTCTAATTGTTACTTATGTTTCCTTCAAGATGATGGTGAACCTTGACAATGTGAATAATAAGAAACTAACATCCATTAGTGTCTTCTAATTTATGTCAACTTGCCTTCTTCACAGTCTGGCAAAGACAAATCATTTTTTTTGTACTTTAGAAGATAGTACACATAACACTTGTCTAATTGCCAATTCTTCTGCAGCAGTGCTACAGCCTACTGTCTAGCTTGTCCTCCTTTTGTGGAGAGAATTAGTATTTTGGATCAACACTTCCTTATTAGCCACAATGATTTGCTGTTAATTTCCTTCTTTGTCACTGCATTTATTCACCCAGAAATACCAAATTTTATCACTAGAGCAAGATGAAGTGTGGCTTTTTTGTACATTATATATAGGATACAGTCTAATTATTATTCAAGATATTGAGAGTCTGCTGGCCTCATTCAGGCTTAAAATGTCAATTAAACAGAATAGCCAGGTTTTTCATCTCTGAAGTTAATGCTGCTATGTTGATTTACACGACTTTACAGTCTGGCCCAATCTATGGTCGGTTTTATCAAACCAGGACTGTGCCTGATTATCATCCTTACTACAGGATCATACAAGCCAGTATTCTCTATAGGAGTATGAGTCCTTCTATTTGAAACTTCTCTGCTTTACATGGGTTTTACTTCTGGCTAGGACCATCTGTAGATGTGTGTATGGAGCTTCACTCATGCATTTCCTATTAACCTGAAGTACAACTGAACAAACCGAAAAGCATTTTGAATGAGTATGCGTTATTTTAAACTCTTTTTTCAACTGTGCTCACATGGACTTTGTGCTCCTTTTCTACAGTGACATCTAGTAGAATTTTTATGAAAAATATTTTTTCACCTGAATTATAAATTATATTTGAGCAGTATAGGCGTATGCCTTTCCAAATTCTCACTCTGAGAATAGGATGTCTGGTCCCATTTTTGTTGTTGTCTTTGCCGTTTTTAATTGAATTTGGGGAGCTTTGATTTATGACTTCAGTCAGAGACCTGAGCTGTTGACATTTGGTTATGCAATTAGTCACCATAGCATATCATAGAAAAACAGGCTGTTAAAAAAACCCATTATATTAGAGAAATAATACCTATACAATTAGTGCATTGGTTTTAATACTAGGTGAACTTGAGAATTTATTAGTGTTTGGACAATGCACTGTGAGGAAAATAAAAAGAAATCAACAAAGACATTTACAGAGAATAATTTCACTACTTTGTATATTTAACATGCAAAGAGATCCATTATGTTGTTTCAAAATGATCATTCTGATGGTGTTTTTGAAACTCCATGTAATATTGCATACACTTTAAAAAAAAAATTAACTTCCTGAAAAAAAATCTCTGTTCATTCTTTAAATCATGACTTTAAATCATGATGGTTTCTTACCAACTCCTGCTTCCACGCAGTTTGTTTCACAGTGATTCTGCTGGTTTGGAGGAGCTGAACTTGAATACTGAAATGAAAAGGTTATAGTTCACCTAAAGGTTACTCAAAGCTCTCTGTGCTCATTCTGATAGTGAGTTTTCACTTGATTAATTAAAAAATCAGTCTGTTTCAGGTGTGCATGTGTATTTGTAACTGTTTATTAGTAGTACCCTTAAGTAAAGCCATCTGCAGGCCAGAACTGAAAATAAATTATTTAAATCTTCATTTAATATTCATGTGGCTTTAATTTCAGTCTTTTTTATACTAATAAACAAAAAGCAGTGATATTACTAAAATAAATACAGTATGTTCTCCTGTGCATTTGCAAAACCCAGAGCTTCCTATGCACTTGTAAATTGGTCTGTGTTTACCAGAGACAGCATTTGTGCTTAAAGCACTATCACTAGTCCTATCTGTTGGGAATACAAAATCAAAGAAAGTATCTAAATGTGAGTGTAACAAAACTCCAATTTATAAGAGTGTTTTTTAGGAGCAGGTAGATCAGTGGTCGCATTCTGTTATCCTTAAATGCTTCAAACGGACTAGTCAGTGAACAGAAACCCTCAGTGGAACAGCCAAACACCAGCAGCAAATGCTCCCCTGGGCCCTGTTTGCAGCCCATGTATCTGGGATGCCACGTGTGACCTCTTTTGTAACTGCGGTCTAATGCAGTTATTCCCAAACTAAAGTTAAAGCAGCTACCTCTAATAATATTAGCAAAAATAACAACCTTAATGCTTCGCGCAAGTATTTTGCCACTTGCTTTTAAAAAAGCTGCAGTAAGGGTATTTGTACACAAGCATTATCCATTCAAGTGATTGCAGGTTGCTTATGTACTGGTTGCCAAAATCCTACGTGCTTTTTCTTCATGATATCACTGTGTAATGGGGAGGTGTGATTAGCTCTGTGTTTTAATATGAAGAGAGAAGGGGATAGGCCTGTGGAGACATGGAAAAGGCATGGCTGAGGCAGCTCTTAGGTCACATTTGGGTAAATAGTAAACCCTCCTTTCTTGGGCTTTGCTACTTATAGGTACAATTTGAGAGAGTTAAGATTTCGTTTCTGTTAGAGAATGGCAAATGAAAGGAAGCATCCATCTATGCCTTGAATGAGCAATCCCCTATAAGATGTTCCTTAGACAGTGTGCAATTGTTAGCTCCCAACCTTTACATTTTAGGATAGTAAGGAAGAAAGAAGGCTATTCATTGTCAGTGGAAAAGCCTGGAAAAAGTCACATTTCTAGATTGCAGCAGATCTGTTGCTTACCTTGGATTCACACCTTGCATCAGATGTGAGGACTTCTCTTTCTTCTCAGTTGTTAGTCATCTATAAGAATTTCTTAAAGATAGTTGGAAATCTCTAAGGCTGATTGGCAAGTGCAGTGGTACAACCAAAGTGGGGACATACAGCCAAAAAAGAAGAGGAGTAGCTCCCCAAAGTATTTCTATGGTGGCCTCATTGCCAACCAGGCTGCAGCTGGACTACATTTAATTACTTTTTACACAGAGATTAAAGTTGTTCTTTGCATTAATTGTAAGTCTCAATATTTCTTTTCTAGTAGGACTAAAATTGTATCTATTTCTAATATTCTGTTTCCTGAGAACAGTGAGTAGATTTTTAGAAAGCAAGCATAAGTGTAACACAGAGAGATCATTTCAGACATCATTGGTTATGGGACTTTCCCAGATGGAAGCTGCATGTAGACCTTTGTATTTAATAGACACTGAGAGATGTGGAGCAGAAAACTCCAAGAATTGTCCAAGTTCTTTTTCCAACTCATGTGAAGTTTTATTCTCTGTAACAACCCTGTTCCAAGTAATTTGCCACCATTCTTTCCAGGCATGCAAGGAAGGGATCTAAAAGCCTAGAGGGGGATGGGAAGTACTTACTGAAAAAAAAATAATCCATAGATAACTGCCAAGTTATTGGAGAACAAGATTATTAGTACTCACTAATAATTAAAACTAATGTTTTGACTTACTAGTAGAATTGTGGGACTGGATTTAAAATGAGTCAGCAATTATCATAGAATTGTTAAGGTTGGAAGAGACCTCGAAGATCATCTAGTCCAATCATCAATTATCTGTTTCAACTCATAAAATACATTTCAAAGATGGGATTGTGGTCATGGAAAACTGTGAAGACAACTGTCAAACTATTGGACAAATGACATATTGAAGTTGGTGGGGTTTGCAAAAAAAAAAAAAGCTTGGCTAGGAAGAAGCAATAGAAAGAACACTGAATAGTCTGTATTTATTGTGTTTGTTATTTTTATTGTTCTAATAAATAAGCATAAATTCCAGCAGCCATGAATGAAGTTCACTTGTAGATGCATTATTTGAAAATATACCGCACAGTCTTCCTTCTATTTACCCTTCCTTAGTATACGTTGGAAATAATTCCATTTTGCCAGTGCAGTACCCATGGGAGTATCCAGGCTATGAAAACTTGTGTCTTTTCTAGTTTTACCTAGGGTAGCCTTTGGGTTTTTTTTCATTTTGCATAATGGTAATACTTCAGATCTAGATAGAAAACAGTAATGCATTCATCTTTGACTAATTGGATCAAATTATGGTGTAAACCCAGAAGGAATAATCTACTTAAAATTGACATTGATTTGGCAGAAATACATTCATTTTTTTTGTGGTTGCTTTAGCATTGCAGATGAAGAGAAGGATGTGCAAATAAAGAGATCTGTTTTGCCATCTGTAGTTTAAGTTCTTCCTGCCAATGCCACATGTAGCTTAAAGATGTTTATTAACTGTTAAAGTAATTTTGCAGAGACCTATTTACATTTGAAATATTAATCTGAAAAAAAGGAAAAGCATTAATTAATAATTTGGCATGTTTCAAAATACTAGAAAATTTATACTCCCTTTGTGTTTCAGAAGAAAACAACTACATGTTCTCTGGTTCCCTGTGTCAGCTTAGTAGGAAGTCTTGAACTTTCTAATGCAAAGAAAGGTAATTTGTTAGAATTTGTGTATTTTGTTACTGATGGGAATTACGTCCTTTCATTTTCAGTATCTTAGATACTCTTCGAAGAAAGTCCATTCATTCAGCATTATAGCTCTCTCAGAACCTTCTTTCAAGGCTTAAGTGAGTCTGTACTTCTGGAAACAGCTTGCTAGAAATTTCCGAGTGAAACTGTTCTTGATACAGAGCTATTTTTGACTGATATTTTTTTCTGAAAATGTCTGCTTTCTGTGGAAAAATCTGGTGGTTGCTCAAAGGTTTTAGCTGAAATTTATGGCAATTGTGCAGCTTTGTAGAACAAAACTTGAAAATTTATGTGAGGAAGATCTCAAACCAGCTGTGTGATGAGCACAGGGGAGAATTCCACATTTTTCATGAGGTGGGATGCTTATGTGAAAGAAAATATGTCCCTGTGCTCTTAGCATTATACATAGAAAGCATGATGGAAGCAGAACTACCTGTGATCTTTTTTGACCTAACATACAGTTGTACTCTTTGTTGCTGTTTATTTTTGTTAGAATATATTGGACATCAAAGTTAAGTAACATGCACACTTCTGTAATTTTGCTACATCCAAATAGAAACTGTTAGTTTATGTCAGTCATCTGAAGTAGATATAATGTCTATTTGCAGTTACTGCATCTGGTATCCATCAGTATGTTTCATTAGTAGCATCATGGTTCTACCTGATGGGGAACGGCTGAGGTTATTGAGCTGCTTCAGGAAATCTGCAAGCAGCACTGAGCGGGGGCTGCCTTCTGTCAGTCATGGCACAAGTTTGTAGAGAGGCAAAACTTCACTTGCGGTATGGTAGGACCTGTAAGTCCTTCCCTTCATGCCCACATCCAGAAATGTCTCCTCTTATTATGTTTAATTCAAAGTAGGTAAGTTGCCTGACCATTTTGAATGACATTGTGTATGCACATAAAGCAATATACCTGCTTAGTAGAATTGCTGATTGGTGCCTTATTTTAGCTCTGTGGGTAAAATTTTGGATCTTGCTATTTCCATAAAGATTTCCATGGATGATTTAAGCGTCATAATAAAATTCACATATTGTTTTAACTAGATGGTCAAAATAACCATAAGTGAATATACAGACTTCTTAAAAGTAAAACAGTGCCTATATAAGGTAAGAATGGTATGTGATTTGTGACTAGACTAACCATCTGTGAAACTCTTCTTCAGATACAACATAAAAATACTTTATTAGAATGTGAATCTTTAATTTACCTGAGGAAACATTTTGAAACACTCTCCAGTTATTCACTTAAAGATTTGTTTACAAGAACATGTGGCATTATATCCCCGTTAATAAAAGTTATCTTTTCACATGATTGAAGAAATGTGTATCAGAAACTGTGTTTAAAAGCTATGTCATCACCTTATGTATGAAATTAATGAAATCTCTAGCACTCAACATACATTTACAGATGTTCAACATTAGAAAGACTAATGTATCTATTCTAAAAGTGTGGCAGATTTTGCTCCATTGCTTATTTTGAGTAATACCCTATTTTGCAACCATCAGTGTAGAACTTAGCCTGGGGAAGGCTGGACCCACGTTCCTTGTGTTATACTGGAAGCAATTCCCTTCATCGTAGCTGTTCTATGTTTTCTTTTATTTTTTCCCCCAAATTGATTTTCCTTTCACATGCGTTGTATAAAAAGAGGAACAGAGAAGGGTGCTATACAACAATGTGAAACTGTGTGGTACCAGGTCAGGTTGAGAGCGCCTCTTACGCTCAGAGTGACTGATACCAATGCCTCTGGAGGAACACAAAAGCAAGATCAGCAGTCAGCTTCCCTGGGTATTCTGTCCCAGTCTCCAATGGTTTGTACCAAGGGTAGTTTCTGAGCTGGCGGCGGTGTGTTTATCATATCTTTGTGGCAAATGTTTCAGAAGAAATAAAAAAGTTGAAAAATAATTAGGTTTAATGATCTGTTGCTGGTATTTAAGATGCATTTTTAAATGATCTATGCTCAGGAGAATGCTCTAAAAGACATTAATGAATTCTAGGTTGTCAGTTCTTGTCAGGGGGCTCTGTTTACTTCTAACTCTTTAATTTATGCATTTCAGAGGAAGATATAAAAAAACCCACAGAAGGAGCTGCTATTGTAATTTTCCCCAGTGATGATCTCAGTTTTAAAATTCCTGATACCTACCAGCCTGAGTGTATGTCCCTTTTCTGTTCTCTTCATCATACCTCGGAATGATGCACAGTTTTCAAAGATCCTTTTTATTCCATCTAATTTGAGTGCTTAATCTGTGCTGAAGAGGTCATGGTGGTCTAATGATACCAGAAAATTCTGTAGAACACCAGTGATGTTGGAATATGCAAAGCCTGTCCACCTATACAAAATAGCATAGTGCTGAGGTAGTATAGGACATGATGTACGTGATCATCTTGCCAGTGAAAAATCTAAATCTGAAAATTATTGAAGAGTAGGGAATTTAGCAAACTTTCAGAAAACTTCCTATGCAGTTTTAAGTCCTTTTGTGTGGTGGCTGAGGAGTGTCTCAACATGGAAGATCATCCTCAAAATGCCCACAACACCCTGTCATCAAAAGATTCCAATACAGTCAGGAGTTTCTTGATCAAGAAATGTCTCTAAATTCTTCCTTATTGCTGTTTTCAGTTTTGAGAAATGTTCCTCTGCAGTAGGACTTTCAGAGTCTTCAGATTCAAATCCACGTGATGGGAGGGAGGGAAGGGGCTATTTCAGTATTTCAGACTTTTGATTCTCCTCTGATCATTCAGTAAAATGGCAGACGGTGAGTTGTCTGTGTCCGCTATAAGAACCAATACCACGGCTTGAGCTTCTTTCTTCCCTGGTAGAGAAAGAGGGAAAAACACCAGAATCAGGCAAGGAATTTGGCTTGTATGCCAGGAAAAATGCACAAGCAAAAGCAATTAAGCTCATATATAGCTCTTTTCAGACTTCAGTGTTTTGCAGAATGATTTTTCATCTATTGAGTAGTACTGTCGCAGCATCAGAAATTTAACTTTTACATATTTTCATTATGTAGTCTTGTGCAGCTCTCGCTGATAACAGTCATTTGAAGTGTCAGTGCAGCTGATGAAATCAGATGGGCCATGAAAGGTTTGGTTTGAAAGCTGTCACTGAGATGTATAACATATTATTTGATTTTGCAGTTGCTTCGTAAAAGTTTAAAAACAACACAAGATAACATATATTCATTCATTCAGTAATACAAATTGTTCTGAGAGATACTTTTTTATTTATATAATATAGCTCTAGGGTTGAATTAGTTACTTTTATTAGTGAAAAATTAACATCCATAAAGAATTTTGTGGTGTATTCTGCGGGTTAAGGACTAGGTTTTTGAGGATTGCTCAACATAGTTGAGTCACAGGATTTTTCAAAAATCCATCTTATAGTGTCACAACGGGAGCTGCTGAGCTTTGAGCACTTTGAAAGCCAGGCCCTTTTGTGGTTGTTCAGAATTAAAAATTAGTGAGCTGTTTTAAAATCTGTTTTCCACCTGGTATATTTCCTTTATCATGGATAAAGTCTCTAAGAAGGGAGACGATAATTGATTAAAACTATTTTTTAGTATCTTTTAATTAAATGTGACACTGCTGGTGTGCTCCTGCATCTCTCTCACAATTATTTTGGAAACAGCAGGAGACTGTATTTTCTTGGAAATATGGCCTTCAGTATTCTTTTCTCTTGATGTTATGCCGTTGCTTTCATGGTCCATTCCTAGACATACACACCGTAACAGTGGTCAAGACAAATCCTTATATCATTTTAAGAAACGTGACCTTAGAAGATAAAATAGTGTTCATCTTTCAGTTCACCCTTAGCAAAAGATGTAGGTTTCCTGTTTGGTATACATTTTGAGTCTACTTAATTTTCCTGTAATAATTAGGAGGGAATGACTTTTTAATTTCTTAGAGAATGCTCAAACAAGACAGAACGCTACAAAATCATTCAGAGTCCCTGTGGAACTGGGTTGCAAAATCAGGTCCAGCATTAACTATACAGTCCGTAATGAGGAGACTCTTCAGATTTTTTTTTCAGGATGTTCTTTCCTATGGTGGTTCCAGTTTACTCCACATCTCTGCTGAAGAGCTCTGGCTCGCCAACATAACCAGTGCTGCACTAATGTCTTTCTTCAGGTCAAGAGGAAACAAATGGATGTCCTTTCTTATTCTACATTTTCCTTTTTACTAACTCTGTCTCTAATAGTCATTAGTTGAAATACTACCTGTCCGTGAGCTAACACACCGTTTAAGCTACCAAGTATTATCTACCAAGTAAATGGCAAGGGCAGACACCTAGCATTTTAACTTACTTTCTGCACTCTGTTATATCCTGAGAGGAACGGTTCACCCACTTCTAGCTAGGTATTTTACTATTCAAGAACCAAACAAAAAATATCTAAGGGAAAGGATAACTAGAGTACGAGGGTTCCGTGACTGAAATACATCCCTTTGACACTCAGAACCAAACATAATTCTCTTCTTTTTCACATTTCCTGGATAACCTTCAGCAGCTTCCAAAATGATTATAGCACATTAGCTCAAAAATGTGATGGAAAACATAGTTGCCAGCTAGCCGTGGCTTCCATGCCTTATCTCCTTTTACCTATGGAAAGAATTAATTGGGATGTAGTACTTGGGTGAGAGAAATCAGTCATTTGTTGCCCTTTTCAAAGATAGCGCGTGGTTCGTTTTGCTGTTGCAGCTCAGCTAGGCCCTGAGAGGTTAATGGGCTCAGTATGACTTTCAGTCTTTCTTTGATCCTGAGTGACGAGGATGAGGTAATGAAGACCGTGTAACTATGGACTGCTTCTCTTTTGACAAGAACCAGGAAACTTAAATAGACATTTAATTTATCTGTAAGTAGTTTCTTACTTGCTATCAAATAAGGCCCATTGAGATTAAGATATTAACAGAAAATGACGGTTGTTATTTCAAAAATAAATAGGCAAAGCCTGTAGAGGAGAAATATTTCTGAATTTCTGAGAGTATTAGAAACACTGCAGAGGAAAAAATCATGAAAATGACTTGACAGAGGACTGCTAACTACAACAGACTTAAATAACAAATGGACATACCATAAAAAAAATCAATGCTCAAGAACACAGAAAATAGACATGGCAAAGATATATTGAGTCATATTCTGTGCCTCCTGCTAGGGTACAATTGTTCACTGCAGTGTATCTTTTATCCAGTGTAGCCTTAAATTGTTCAAAGCAAAGGAAATTCCTCTACTTCCTTTGGGAGTGTCTGCCACAGACTGAAGATCTCACTGTCAAGGGATGTTTCCAGACATTTAAACTAAATTATACTCATTTTCCAGCCATTAGTGCTGAAGTTCCCTCCTTGGTGTTCATACCTCTCAGAAGGACCTTGCCATCATAGTGCCTTTGATATTGTTTGCTTATTGTACAAAGTCTCTGGGAATTTACAGAAAATGACAGGTCAGGGTGGTGCTGTTACATCCTAGTTGCTAGAATAGCCATGTGCACATATCTACCCCTACATCTTTCTCTGTTCCATGGTTAGTAGAGCAGCTTTCCAGTAGGATGAAGTAGCTGGAGGGCTGTGTGTGACCATGCTGCTTCCAAACCAAGCACTTAAGGTATCCTTGTCTGGCATTGTGTCGGAAAGTGTACAGTTACCCAAATGGGGATGTGCAGAACCAGACTGTAACAAGGTAAACAAAGGCATGAGAGTTGCTACTCAAATTTTTCAGGACACTCTCAGAGATCAGTATCTCTAGGGGGTCTGTAGATCTCATTTTTGTGTAAGAATAAATGATACATTTTGATTAATACCTTCTTATAAGAGAAACAATGAGGAAAGCAGATGTATGGATGCTTTTGTGGAATGTGTTTTTTTGTAGGGAGAAATACATTAATGCTACTCAATCCCTCCCATTGGTACTCTCCAGATTTTCTGTGGCCCTTCAACTAAATCATTTAAAAATTACAGCTGTAATCACTTTCTAGGACGTGCCCTTCTTATTCATTATCACATCCTAACTCGGAAGCAGGCCAGTTTCAATGTTTTGGCATCTGTTAGTTAGTTTAATTGCACCTCAAAATGGTATTTCATTGTATTCAGTTAGGTAGGTGTATTGTGTCAAATGCATACAAATGACAGGTAGCAGCATACTCACAAAATGCAAAATGTTTTTTTTCTCTGAAACCTTCCCTTGAAGATGCCCTTTTTTCCTGTAGACCCTTTCACTGTCTTTAAGTACCAGTGACACCTTTACCTCCACCCCATCACAGAATTTTCCTGTATCTTAGAGTCTTGCTGCCAGATGAGGACGCTGGACAGCGGGATTGGAACCTTCCCCCTCCCAGACTCAGGGAACCGATCTACAGGGCGACACATTTCTAAGCAAGAATCATCCTTGGAAACAGAAGTCCTTTCATCGTCTGAGCAAGTTCTTCTTTCAGCTTCTTCAGTAAAAGCCAAAACTCTTGAGCGAGAAGTGCCTTCAACAGCTAAGAGCCAGGAGTCTGTGGAAAGCATAATTAGTCACTCAACATCTGATCCAGCCATGACTGCCAAAGGTATACGACCTTTTCAAAGTCGCCTTCCAAAACCAGCTTCCTCAGGTAAAATGTCAATTACACTGAAAATCACATTATTTCTGCCCTGACATCTGTTTTGATTAGCAGAAGTCCTATAATGACAATTGATAACAGAAATGTTAAATGCAGAGCAGAAGATATTCTTTTTGTGAATGCATAAGGTTAACAAGTTTGTGACTTAAGCCATATGGAAATTTTGTTACACATAATGCTTATCTGAGGAAAAAAAGTGTGTTAAGTACTTAAATCCTTTTCTTGAGAAACAGTACTTGAAGAAAAAACATATGCCAGCCTTGGAATTTGACTTGAATAAAAATGCAGATGTTCAGCAATATTCCGGATCAGACTTTGTGGCAAAGCACAATGCATAGCCATGTTATGACATAGGAAAGATATATTCATAAAGACTTGCTTTTGAAACCAGATTTGGACTAAGGACTCATTTGGCCTCAATGCATAAATTCTATCCCAACGAATATATGGCCTTGACCTCAAACAAGACTCTCATTACTTATTCAAATACATTTATATATACGAACATAAAATACCTTACTGTCATTCATCAGCTACATACGTTCTTAAACCATAAAACAAAAGTGGTCAGAGGAATAAAAAGACTAGCAATCCAGCAAAGACTCAACAAATAACTGTGTATCAGTAAGTAGTTCCACTGAACTCTGTGCAGTTTTTTACAAACGCACACTGACCATTTCTGTACTTTTGAAGATTTTTGAGTTATTTATATATGTCAATAGCATTAGAAATCATTACATACATCGTTTATAACAGGGAATTTTTCATAGTCAGCATGATAGATATGGTACAAAATGCAGTAAAAGTAGTTGATTTAATGAAGAAGAGTATTGTTGTATCAGGACCAAATGCAATGTCATATATTTATTGGGGTTATGGTTGTTAGCACTTTGTCAGTGTAAGTATTTATTGCTGCTATAAAAGTTGTGAGTGTTTAACTTGCGTAAAGCTGTATTACTGTGTAAGAGAGATTCCATAATTAGCATGTAAGGTTAAATATCAAGTTTAAGCTTAGTTTAAGGCCACCAGATACGTGTTCTGCTAATGAGCTGCTGTATAGTGAGCCTAGGAGGAAAGAAGCCTCTTTTATATGTTCATAAGATGTATAACAGAAGAATTCTAATTAAAAATCTTAAAACTTTGTTGATTTAGCAATATTCCCAGTGCAGTATTGTAATGGTATGGACTGCAAATACACGTTTTATGCATCCTTGCAGACTCTCCTGCTAATTTCAAATCAAAGCTAAATAAAAGATATTTTAATACTCAGTATTTTTTAAAATAAACGTACTGTTAATTAATGGTACAGCTAAGAAGGATTCAGACGAGAAATCTTGGTTATAGATTATGTGCTACATGCTTGAATAGCCACATGTGTGACCTCAATTCAGCAGTGGGCTATAGAGTCCATGATTAAACACTGTCATTATAACAAATTGAACAGGAACTGCAAGCGTTGAATTGCTTCATAAGAAGTCAGTAGCAGTAAGATTGTTCTGATCTTAATGCTAATATTCACTGCACCAACCTTGTAAGGTTTGTATCTTAATTAAATTGTCATGAAGAGATTTTAAAAAAAATGTAGTATACATCAGATGGTGGGTCAACTCATTCTTTACTGGAATATTTTCATTTGATTCTTCTCTCCCTCACTTTCTCATCCAAATTACAATTATCATTTTATTTCGTATGCACCATATATCTTCTTTGATGTTCTGACTTTGCGTAGTGCAAATATAGCAAATAAAAAGGCTAGCTGATTGAGAATTTCTACTCAAAAGGTACTTCTAATTATATTTATGTTAACAGACTGTTCTCTCTCTGAGAACATAAAATAGCAAAGCAGATCCTACAGTGTCTGGAAGTAGTTATTGGATGTTTTTTCTTATTTGAAAGAGTATACATTTTAAAACTATTAGAGGGATTTAAATCCATGCCTTCCTCTTCTCTTGTTAACTGGAAAAGGCTTTGGATCAAGTTCTGCCACTGTAGTTGTTAGAATTATTCCAGGAAGTTAGTAAGTTGTTCCTTTGAGTAGTAAGATACTGTTTGACATAATGAAAGTATCATGACTTACCCCTCAGTTTTTACTGAATTGTAATTGAAATGCTGTCATGAAGATGCTGATGAGACCTACAATTTAAATAATGTCTCTCTTAATACAGGAATAATTAACCTTGCAAAGCCAAGTGAAAAAGTACCAAGTTCTGTGACCTCTGCCTCATTAGAGCATACTGAAGAAACTGTGGAAAATAGAAAAGTTCTTCCAGAGTGGACCACTAAGAAAACTACTAAAACAAAGGTACAAGTTAAGAAGTGTCATCTGTTAAATGAGATATGCATTGTGGTGTAAAAAATCAGAAATGGTGAATGTTTTTAATATAGTGGGAAGAGTAACTAGCAGTCTAACAGCTACATTTACTTTCTTGCCCTTCATTTACAATCTCATTATTTATTAATAATAATAATACAGCACCCAAAGGTACTTTGTCCTCATGATTTACAAACCTGTTAATTAAAATCCTCACAGATAAGGAAATGGAGACCTTTTACCCTGTTTTTCTCTTCAAGAAACTTGATCATGTTCCTTTGCTTTCCATGAGATTCAGTTATCTTTTTTTTCCCCAGGCCTAGGTTTCCTTGTCTGTACGGCTGTGTAGTATGGGCGTTTGAGCAGATGTGCCATGAAAGTACTGCGAAAGGGAAAATACTCTTCTTACATGTTTCTGTGTGGTTTTGGTTAATCTCTGCAATGATCTGTCTGTCCTTCAATCTTGTCATTAAAACTGCAGAAAAAACCAAACAGGCAATGGATATACCCACGTAAAAGCTACTGCTGATGGTTTTCAAGTTACTCATCTTCAGGGATGCCAGGCTGTCAAGCCCCGCAAGAAGTACAGGGTCAGCAGGTTAGCAAAGGGAGAAAAAAAACTTCATCAGGAAAGTGGACGTTAAGCCAGGAAATTGTCAGACTGCTAGCGAATAAGCCTTACATTGCAAGAGGCTAAAACATGTTGTTGCGTAACTTTTTTGCATGTCTGCTTTATCCACGTATTTACCGATGGGGGTATCTCACACTTTTATATGGCCCATGCTCTGGATATTTGGAACAGAAACAGAAGTATAAATTATTATAAATAAAATATAAATTATTATTATAAATTATAATAAAATATTACTTGTCCTGTGTATCTTTGACAAACTGGTGGTGAATCCTCTGTAGTGCAATAGTGTTGGCTTCCAAGTAACAACCGGATCAGTGTGGTCTTCACCTTGAGCCGCTTGTGACTGACCACCTCCAGTCCCAAAACCATCTTAACTCATGATACATGTGTTACTGCTAATTAGTCTGCCTTAAGAGTCAGAAGGTCAGGGTGGGTGTAGCTGCCATGTGTATGTGTTTAGACACATGGCTTAAGGACTACAGCTGTCTGGCACTCTTCCCAATTTTCCAGGTAATGTTGGGCATACCTGGCTACATGCAGGTATCCTCAGGTCTAGTCCCCTCTCCAAAAGTATGTGCGTCCTATCAAATGGTTGTCCTTCTGCATCAGTTAAAAACTGCCACATGGATGGGATGATGGAGAAATTAATATCACTCTTTGAAAAACAGAATTAAAAACTCTTTTAAGCCACTAATAGGCAACTGGGGTTAGGACAGTAGGAGGTATTTGTACCTGTAGATGCCATTAACTGAACAGTATCAGGCTTAGCCTCCCCATACCTGTTTTGTGGGTTTTATTGTTCTGAGCTGCTGCTCCTGAAAGGTTTAAGCCTTCAGGCCTTCCATGATTAGAAGCTGTCCAGAGCTGTTCAGCATTCCTCTTTACTCCCAGAAGAAAATCCTTTGTATTGCTTCCTGAAGAGAAAGGGATAGAAATCAACTGGGAATTAAGGGCTCACCAGTACTGTAATGTAACCAAGACAAGGACCATGAGTTTAGGAACAATTCAGGATTTACTGGTGTAGAAAGCATGAGTATTGTCTACTGGCCATCCTAAATGCTCCTAGAACTGCTTGCAACAAACCATTTGTTGTGCAATAATTTTACATGTTACAAATACACTGTATTAAACATACTTGAGAAGTTTTAAAATTTAACTTGATGGGTGAAATTATCTGAAAGTGTTGGTAGACTTGAAAACAATGTTACAGTCTAAAAAATGGCAAAATCTGGACTGTGTCTGCCAGACTGACAAGAGACTTATCAGGACAAGAACATGTTATTTCCCCCATGTCAGACTGATTATTACTTAGTTGTAGGAGAAGTGATTAAGGTAATGCAGACTTTTTTCCATTTGCATTATTCATTTATACTGCATGATTAATATTAAATGTTCCACTCCTAATACCATCTTCAGCATTATTTTGATACGTATGTGTCATCTGAATGATTGCAATACCCTTATTTGTACAGGACAGAGCTCTGAGAGTGTGTACGTATTCTGCGAGCAGCAGTGACACTGAGCCAGAGCCGGAGTGTGAACCAAATTATTTTAGAACTGCAGAGGAGACTTTAGTGGAGTTAACAAACAACAAACAAGGTAATTGAAAATTTGTACGTAAAAATGTATACCCTTCATCTCCACTCTGACTCAGCAGCAGATAGTGTCCTTCATTGAAGTTTCTAATTTTAACTTTTTAAACCCAGATCTTACTTCAGTCTAATTTCCCATTAGCTTTTTATTACTTTTTTTTTCTTTTTATTCTATGCGTGTATCTTTTTTTCCTCTCTTCCACTGTTTTTGCTAGCAGGGGCTTAACTTGTAGGGTTTTAGGCATAAATGCCTGCAGTGTAAGTAAGAAGAAGTCTTCTGTTACATTATTACAAAATTTAAAAGGTGACTATAAAGATGGCTTCCCTTTTTTTCTTTTTCGTTTTATTAGCCAGTAGAAATAACGCGGTGATCAAGGCCGTAGTTTTCCAACCTCTGTATCAAAGTGACATTGATTATGGTGCCGTAGTGGTAGCTGTTCAGTGTCCTCTGTGTATATATTGCCATTTTCAAGTATCAAACCTTTATGTGAGAATTGATGGCAATTTGGAATTTACTAAATTCCACTAGATAAAAGCACATTAAGTGAGATTTCTTGAGATAATAATTTTCTTTGTGTTTAATAACCCAAGAAATTGCTGTCTTGTCTTGACCACCAGCTTGCCTGTGCTGGAAGCCACCTTTCAGTGAAGATGTGTGCCCTCTGGAAGGGGGAGGAGAGCGTGGCTCATATCCTTGCCTACACAGCCGATGGCTTCCCTGCAGGAGATAAATTCTGGCGAGTGCAAAGGCCAGTGCAAGGTCTCAGCACCACTGAAGCCCTGAGAGCTTAAGCAGTACTTCAGTGATTCATAGGATTTGTGCTGACCCTTTGCACAGCAGTGAGCTTGACCTAGCAGAGATTAGCACCTACAGTAGATACTGCAGTGATGAACACATTAAAAATGCTGTGAACGGCTAGGTACTGTCGACAGACATACTGTGCTCTGTAGTGTCTGCTGGGAGTTGAACTTAAACATTTGGCATTTTCAGAGCTAATCCATTTTTCGTTATTCTACCACAGAGAGAGCAGAATAGAGAGCTAAGACCATTTATTTACATTACTACTGTAATTTTGTATTTTTAATCTGTATGAAATGTTGCAAGTCATTTTACTCAGCCCATAAGCACTTCTTCTGATAGATTTCACTTTTTACCAATCATATTCTAATACAAGAAAGATGTATTTTGTTAAAGAGGCAGATAAGCATCTTTTTCTGTATCGATCGCAATTTGCAAAAAAAGGGATTTTATCATATGTAAGCAGTTGCGTTAAATGGCAGCAGATTCCATGTTTAATGATACCTAAGCGTGACGTGAAGTCACCATTTTACATAGCAAATCATTAATTTTGTGTATATGCCTGAATTTTGGTATATACAGGACTAAAATTCATAATTGTGGCTGAGACAAACATGAAAGAACATTATAAAACATTATTGCAAAAATGTTTCTCCTCTGGTCATTCTTTATGGTCAGGATTTCTGTTCTGTGCTCTACAGATGCAGTTTTCACATTGTATTAATAACAATACTTCATTCCAGTCTGTGTTCAAAGACATTAGCTTCTTTATGCACACCAGTGATAGAACCTCAAGACCCCATGAGCCTGGGGCAGGGGCTGCAGCAAACCAATTCTTAGAGAATATTTTTACACATATAGATAATTATGTTTATTAGATGAGTCCTCAAAACATTAATGCACTTTCATTGTTGGCACAATTATGATGTTGGAGTGATTTTCATTTTCCATTTACGAGCAGGGAACTGAAAGACTGAGTGCCGGATACAAAAGCTGTTAAAAATCAATGATAAGACCTTCACTGATTTGAGGGGCTTTGGATGAGACTCCCAGTACGTTGCCCAATGTTACGGGGACAATCAGTAGAAGAGCAAGGAATAACCCAAATATTCCAGGTTCTTCCATTTCAACTATGAAAATGTTTCATTTCATATTTCATGAAGGTTTTATCCTGATGCGATTCTGTTGGAGGCACTGGAGGCAGAAGCTTTTCTAATGCTGTCAGTTATAAGGTAGAGTAGAAGTCTGTGTAACAAGTGTGAGGAAAGAAGGTAATGATAATGCAAGCCTGTCTCCTGTGCGTTTTCATGAAACTGCAGAAAATTTCTTTCGTTTTGTTTTTGCCTTCTGAATGAGTTTCCAGCATTGGAAGTTGAAAACTGAGGGTTTATTCCTTATGTTCTTGTATTACAGTAGGATCTATAACAAATCAGTAAGACCTGTTTCTTACCTTATTAGTGCATTTTTATACTGTTGTATTCATTAGCTAAAAATGTAGTTAAAAGGAAAGAATTATCAAATAGAGTCAAACTGAAAGACATGCTAAAAGAACCCAGCACATCTACCATGTAAGGCTGTTAAGAGAGAAGAACAAAAACTTACAGCAAATAAATAAGTAGAAAGCTCCCTCTAAATTAACCATCTCGTATATAATTAAAAAAGAAAGGAAATTAATTCTGGTTGTCTCATACCGTCTCCTTCACCTTGAATATTAAGTATGAACAGTCCCCTGTATATGCACTGACTGGAGAGTTAGGAGCTAGTATTTTAATGCTTTTATTACATTAAATTCCAGATACCTTTAAACATTTGAAATAATTTTAAAATTGTAAAATTACATTACAATGTATGCTGACTGCATTTCATCAACTAAAAATGCCATAATGATATTATTTTTAACATCTCTTACAGCTGAGCAGGAAAAACAGAATCAGAGAAAGTCATTTCTGGGGAACCCGATGTCAATCTTGGATTTATACCAACACAGTCTCTATGGCCATTTTGGAGAGGACGGACCTGAACAATTAACACATTACAGTTTAATTGAGCAGCTGAGTGGAGCTTCCAGTAAAGGCAGCAAGGGCAAGGAGAGCCCAAGTGTGAGTTACCGTGATTTTTACATTGCTTCTCATTTTCTTGATGATTATTTTTATTTGCATCTTTTTTTTTTTAACTCAATGTGTTGGTTAATTACAAAAAAAAAAAGGCAGACTTGGAAAAAAAAAACAAACAGCATGACCTGCAGAAGAGTAAAGATCTCAATATGTTTAGAACAGAGTGTTACATTCTGATGCTCACCTGTCATAGAATTAGGCTTCCAAATTTGACAAGTAGAGACAGGCTGGTGCTAGCACGCTACCATTAGAGAGAAGCTGTAATTTAAGGCTCACAAGAAAACGCAGAATTTATCTTTAAGGCACACAGAATTTATCTTTAAGGCTGCTCTTTCACATATGGTTAGATAATATGTATAGCACAACATGTAGTAAATGATATAATCATCTGAAGTAGTATTGCTGAAAATTCAAATGAAACTATGCTGTGGAAGTCAGCTATCTTCTGGTCTTTTTTGAAATAACTCTCTGTGAGCTCTGGAACTCCCAATTTGAGGGTTTTAAACATTATTTTGATGAAGATCAGTCCTGATCTGACTGGTGGATCTTGACGTTAAACTGAAATAAATTTGTTTTCTCCCCTTCATGTGAATCTACTTGCTATTTCTGTCTCTAAAAACACTGAACCTGACATCACGCAGTCTCAACAACCCTGAAAACCAACTTCTCAACCTGCCCTTTTTCTCCTCTTTTCTCATGCCTTCTCCTCTCATCCTCACAGTTCTTTCTCACTTTTTCTCTCCTTTGCTGTAATGAGCCTATTTGTTTGAAAATAGAGCCACCCAGCCATGATCCACTGTAGCCATTTTTCCTCCAGGTTCAGTCTCTTTCCCCAGCTCTTCTTTTTAAATACAAGGTCTTTTGTTTCTGTGTGTAGCACTCAACACATTTTGGGTATGTTAAACAAAGGTAGTAGCAGAAAAGAATGAATGAGCTGCTGTTTTGTAACATAGTGGTGTAGTTCCTAAGTGAAATAGAATTTTTATCTCTTCCTAGACCCCAGTTTTCAGATTCAGAAAATCACTGTGCATTGTAACTTCAGAGGTGATTAACCAAAGTTAGTCTTACAGCTTTCAGAAACCTGGGCCAAATGTGCAGAAGGAATGTGTGGAACAAGCTGGCAATGTCCCTGTTTATTCCAACTCTGCTGGCATGAAAGCTCTGCTTAGCTGAATATTAAATTAACTCACAAACTTCAAAAGAAAAATCCTGATATGTATCTGCCTCATTTCCCAATCAACCAAATTTCACTAGTACCCAGAATATGATTCAATTTGAATATATTTGGGTTGTATTAGAAAGAACAGTTCTAAAGAATCTGACTTCATAGTTGAGAAGAAGAAAAGGGGGAAAAAAAGGTAGCAGAAGAGTATTAAAAAGAATAGATGAAGGAAAATAATTTGAGCATCCACTTAATTCCTCATCTTACAGCTTAATTGTGCAGATGAGTAATTATATATGTATGTATGTATATATATATATATAAATTTATAAAAATATTTAAAAATCAGTTCTGCTTTCTGAAGGCCATGGTCTTTTGCTATTAACAGAGCAATTAGATTTGGTTCCACTACAGAAAAGTGGCCCAGAGTTGCATCTACTTTTAATTCATTTTTCTTGTGCATTTCTTGTATGTGACATCTTTGCAGTATGCCCAATCAGCATCAAAACTTAAACAAAACTCACTGAAATAGCCTTAGGATCCCTGTAAAGCTCCATCATTAAACTAGAAAGCAGCAGGTACAAGTCAGCACTAGCATTTTTCGTGCATTATGTCGGGGAGGTTTGGAGATTACTTTTTGAGGATCTGAACTAGCTCTCAAAACAGCATTGCCTCTTGGTGAACAGTGAAAGCTCAATAAAGCACTAGAGATTTGCCTATTAGTATTAAACTTTTCAGAATGACAAATGCGAAGCAGTAACCATGAAAAGCAGGTTGCCCTGAACTCCTTGTTTGAACCAGCGTGGCAAATTTTTCTGAGCTGTAATTTGTCCAATCCAAGAAGATCCACAGTCTGTTTAAATTAGAACTGTGTGATCTGGAATGTCACTCACAAAAAAGGGGGAACACCAGAAACTGAGGCACTTACGGCTTACAACTCTAAAAAAAACCCCAGATAAACGGGGGGTGGGGGCAGCACAGGGCATGCAGCTTTCACGCAGAATATTTGGTATTTTGACAAAGGAAATGCTACCTGCTTTGAATTTTATTCCCAATGTCTGTATAAAGCCTTTAAAAAGGCTTTAAAAACCAAGTGTCATGATGGACAGGATGAGTTTATGCTGCCTGTCGAAGAGCAGTGTGCTGTATCAGTCCCTCAGCCCAATTAAATTGGACTGTACTGCACCAGTACGATTGTGGCTTCGGACTGGGTGCTCTAATGAGACATTCTGGCAGGAAGCTCTGCTAACCCAGACTTATTGTCATTTGAATTGTCTCCTTCTCACCGAACATATTGACCAGTGTTAACCCCCAAAGTATATACACAACAAGTTTTATGAGCAAAAAAGTATTGCACAGAAGGAATTTCAGAAGGGAAACAACCAATGGGCA
Organism: Psophia crepitans; assembly: GCA_013399095.1. Taxonomy (NCBI): domain Eukaryota; kingdom Metazoa; phylum Chordata; class Aves; order Gruiformes; family Psophiidae; genus Psophia; species Psophia crepitans. The sequence continues at coordinate 134,361 of VWZZ01001883.1, forward strand.
ATTACTATGATAAAGGGACACTGAATGGACAGTTTGAGGAATCAAAAAAGGGCTTTTACGCATTGAAAGGGGAAATATTTATTGTTCCAGTGTGCCAAGTCTTAAACAGCATCCTGGTAAAATTCTCTTGGCACTAAGACCAAATTGATGTGGCATTTATTTTGACCTGGGAAACATATTCTGAAATAATGTCATCCTTTTGTACACTGCAGAATTTTGGACAAGAAAAACAAATTACAATTTCAAAGGAAGGAATAAAATGCATTGACTCATGACATAAAACTTTCACTTAAATCAACACCCATGATGTATTTTTCTCATGTAGGATTTTGAAAACTAGAAACAATAGTTTTTCACATGTATCAATAGAATTAATTGTAATTAATAAGTAACTTGTCTGAAGCTGGACCTGATCCAAAGTCCACTGCAGCCAGCCCGTGGGAGACACCTATTGAGTGAAACGTCAATGAGGCCTGCATTAAACAGCTGCTCTTCTCCCTGTAGCAGTAACTGGTAGTGCCTGAGGTCATGATTACTACCATATTTTTGCAATGAAAAAATTATTTCACATTTCAATAATTTACTGCTTAGACTTTAAAAACTCAGTGATTTATTCGTCCTTATAAAAATTCAAAAAACAAGATAAATTTCCTTCACCCAGGCCCATTGTTTATTAACTTATTTTATGATCAAACGAGAACTGACACAAGATTTTTTATTGCCACCTTTGTTCCTTCGGAGAAGTAACTGAATTGGACAAAGTTTTTATTACTTAACCATCCTTATGATCCCAAAGCATCATGAAAAATATGTTTTCTTCTCTGTCCTTAACCAACCATCACATACTTTTTTTCTGTAATTCTTGCTTTCTTTTGTCCCAATGTATTACTGAATTTGAGTCACCATCAAGGCTTGCTTGTATTTTAAGGCATGATTTGAACACTTTAAAGAAAAGATCCTTTATGGAAGGGATTGGTACCCATCACAGGTTTCTAAATCCTCTTGTTTTCCCTCAGTTATGATGACATACATGAGAAATCTAACATTTCTGGCGCAGTTACAGTGTTATCTACATCAGCAATTTAACTAGGGGGCTCATTTAACGAAAGATGCTCGTACGTGCAATGTGAAGTTATGGTCTTATTCAGCACACAGAGTTTGTGTGTGTTGTACAGATGATTCATGAAGGAGATCAAATGCTCAAATCACCGTGTCTTGCAATTCAAGTAGATATTAGAGCTTGCTGGCAAATACAGGAGAAGGAAAAATTAGAGAAGTTGCTGCTGTTTTGGCTGCACTTACAAATGGGACTGACATGGCGCCATTCCCAGATAAACTCAAGGTTTTTTAACAGCTGAGTAAGCTGCTTGCGAGTTAATGCTATATGATTGACTCATTGTGCACATGAGCCTTCTAATGCATCGTATTAACAAAGGGGAATATGCACAAAAGGACTAGAAACAAGAATGGGAAAGTTTGGTAATTGCACAACACTTGCCATCCTCAAGGATCCCAGAGCATTAAGCTGATACTATAGAGGATGTTCCAGCATTCCTGAATTACAGCAATAGTTAAAGCAGCCTAGACAGCTCTGCTGCCTAAACTAAACAAGAGTAAAGGGAGAAGAAAGGCAGGCATGAACTACTTCTGCTTGTGTCTTGTCTCCTGCAGAGATCAGTAGGTCTTGAGCTAGGGTATGAATTGGCAGCACACTGGGCACTTTGCACTGTTGACCTATTTAGGCAGCTCTTGGAGAACATGCCGGCAACGTTTATGTGTCTGATTTGGGTTCTCTGAGTCACTTTCTCAAGATGCCTTATTCTCTCTAAAGGAGAGAAGCTCTTAGGCTCTTAAATGGAGCCCCTCCAGGACTCTCTGTATTTAAATGTCTGAAATAGTTCCAGGGAGACTCTGTGCAATCTGCTTTCAAAGATAACTAATTTTCTTCACATTATCAGATATGCTTAGGGAGGTATTCTGCTGATCATATGAGAAAAAGCCTAAGATAACAATTTGGGTCTGATTAGCAGTTAGGAAGATCTGGATCATAAGAGTTCGAAGTGGGAAGGAGGTATTTGACCTGTGGAACTACTTGCTTCCTTGCCTTGACCAGAGAAAGGCAGCCTACACACCTAGCTTATACTGAGTACCAAACTTTCAACCCAAAATTGGCAAGATGAACACTGCCCCAAGCTTTCCTCTGTGGGGAACTAGCAAAAAGCAGCTATTCTAGCTACCAGTTGTATTTTAGAGAGTGAAACTGCATCTCAGTGCACCCTCAGGTGAGCACTCAATAATTACCTTGCTTATACTTTCATAATAACCAGAATTCCTGCAGCTGGGGCAGCACTGGGTGATATTTGGCTAGTTGCTTGGCCTCGCAATCTCAGTTTCACTGTCTGTAAACTGGGGACAGCAATACTTATGTTACAACCAGAAAGAAAACAGCAAATGCTCTAGATGACCTAGGTCTTAGCTTGTTTTGTACGATACGTGTGTCACTGCAAATAGAGGATTTGAAGCAACTCTTACTAATTATTATACTAGAAAGTAATAGAAGATAGAAGGGCTCCCTTGTCAATAACAGAAAATATCTAGATGGGCTGGATCAAGTCCAGGAATTAGTTGATTATGGATTTCTGTGTACTGACTGTATAATTCAGTTTACCGTATATCAAGCACGTCCTTTTTTCCTTGCCAGGCTTAAGAGAGAGAAAAATGATGAGGTGATGAGGTGAGGAGGGAAAAGGTTGTATTTCCTTTGCTGGCCCTGATGAACCTAAGATGTTAAGGAAGATACTTCCATTGTGCAATTTGTAGATGGGGAATAAGTCTGCAGACTCATTCACTCGTCTTTTGTGTTTTAAGATCAATGCTTTTCTTTCCTGTAAGGAATTAGTGTATCAAATCATTGCATATGTTTAGGGAGGTGTTCTGTTAATGTGAACATTAGGTGATCCCAGCCTAGAACCAGACATTCGAATTGAGTCAGGGTCAGATACCCTTTCATCCTCCCTGTCACAAAACCTGAAAATGTTTACTGTATTTATGGTTTTGTATTAGATCTTCAAAACTCACAGCATGTTAGCACAGGGTGTATATAGACAGTCCAGCAACAGTTTATAAAGGGCAGTGTTACAAAGGGAACATAAGCCACCCAGCAGAGTCCTGTGTCCATCTAGGACTCAGCACCTCTGTTTTAAAAGCAGAGTGAACTGCCTCACCCAAAGAAAGGGAGCATGTTCTGAGCACTGTGGTCGAATTGGCTAGGACCCAAGCCAGAAGTCTCGTGGTGGTGTAAAGCCATGCAGATGCACCGTCAGGGATAGGAGTGCAGGCCAGTCATGGTAGCCCTGAAGTTGCCCAGATGGAGCTAGGCTGCTCCCCAGCTCACTTGCCTCATGCATGCTTGCTCGAAGCTGCCCTAGACCTCTGCCTGCAGAGCTGGTGCTGCTGGGCAAGGTCTTGTTGGTCTGCAGCCACCACGGGGGGGTCACTGAGAGCATTTGCACAAGGCCTTACTGGGAATGGACTGCACTACTGAAATAGCTGCTCTCTGCACCACAGTCCCCTCGCGTTCCCTAAACACGTGTATGGGGGTCTTTAAGCTACACGTGTTTCCGTTTGTCAAAATTGTCTCAATAGAATTTACCCACTGACAGGCCTGGGGCTGTGAGACTTCCTTTGTATTTAATCAAAGGTTTATGATTCTTAGATGAATGATGCAATGCTTGTTCCGTCAAAGCAAAGACTGTCTGAGTAATTACCCAAGTTGATGTAAGATCTGTTGTCAGGGGAATTTTATAGGAGTATTTGACAACGTAAGTGACAAAAACCACAGGAGCATGGTCTGATAAGAAAACAGATTTTACCATACCACCCATGGGAGTAGTACAGAATTAAAAATATTTTTTCTAGCCTCAAGTCTGATTCAACTCATGTGGGGAAATGTGAAATTAGAAATAGGCTAGCATGTCTCCAGACATCAACAAATCCCACGTCTCTGCTTGTTTTTTTCCCCTCCACAGGGCAAGTTCACTTTCTGAGGTCTGCTACCAAGCCTTATATTCCTAATCAGGTCTTATTGTTTCTAGTATCTTGCCATCAAAGTTGAGTCCAAAAAGTAAAGCGAATAGATGGAAAAACAAGCAATTTGAAGGCTGCTAGGCAGTCTCCTGGGACCAAAGTCTCACTTGACGTGTATCACTTAAAAGAAATGTTGTGTAGTTTGGAAGAACATTCTTACAGTTAGCCTGAGGAACCAGCTTGGCAACAATAAAAAGCTGCAGTTATACAGAGACTCATTTCTCTCCCTATGCCTTCTAGGTGAAACAACTGAGGCTTCTTACACTGCTGAGAGTTTTAGTAAAAAATCATGCAATGGAGAGTGGCTCAGCAAGGAGGATGATAACATTCTCCATAACTTTTTTAAGTTTTTAAAAGGCTTTGGCAATGCAAAATGACATTTGGAAGGCAGAGTCAGCCAGAGAAAATAACTTTTTTAATGGTATGCAAGCAATATATTTAGGAAAAACATACCCTAAAAAAAAACCTGGGAGCTGTTATCTGCTGATACATTTCTGCTTCTAGCACTAATGAACTCAGTAGTTTTAGTACTGTGCCACCAAATCCCATTCTGACTAGCCCTCCAGCTGGTGTAAAACTTCTCTCTGTTTTATGTTTGGTTAGTGTATTTATGGGGACGGGTAGGTGGCGACATTTTAACTTAGATATCTTTTAGCACAGTATTTTAAAAGAGTATTTGGATATTGGTGAGGGACAGAAAGTCTTTGGCATCGTACGGCAGGCTGTGTGGCATTTAAAACACATGGTGTGCAAGGCTAGCGGGAGAATAGTTTGGATGTGAGTCTGCGGGAAGGCGCGGAGGAAGTGAAAAGCTGTAGCTACGGAAAGTTAAGAACTTGAAGCATCACTGGCGTGTAGGTGCCTTTCTAGGGCCTGTGGCACAGTGTCATGTAATGCTGAATCCCCAAATAACTCAGCACCGAGGGAAGTGTGCCTCTGTGGTTTGCCAAGTGCCAGATGCAGATGTGTGGGCTTGTCTGCTTTAAGGCAACGCACCGAACTGTCCTGTGGCCACATCTGGAGTGTTGCGCTCGCTGAGTATAACCCCTTTGGCACTGTAAGGAGGGAAGAATTTTGCCCTTTTTAGAGTGGAAAAACTTGATCACTAGAGCAGAAACCCCATATCCCACTGTCTCAGCAAGTAATTTCAAATTACAGAGACAACCTTGTCTTTTCAGCGTGTAGGAGCTGCATAACCACATTACACACTGGCTCAGATGTTGCAAAAAGTCCTGCAGCTCATTTGCTGGCGTCCCCGGAGAAACGGTCCAAAACTGCTCATGTACAAACACCCAGAGCAACGCAGAGCTGTACAGAGCTAATTTACAGTGAGCCTGCTTGGGCACAGTGTTAGCGCAGCTCCTTGTGGCCTGGTTACTCCAGGCTATTTCTCAGCAGGGCTGGGTAGCTGAAATAAGCAGAGTGTTGATAAGACCCCACTGCACTTGGTCCCAGCCCACCCAGCACTATACGCCCTCAGCACTGTAATGTCTGTTTGCCTATATAACTGAAGATTACCTAAGGATTTAACAGACACTGTGGCTCTCAGGTGTAAGTAGGTAGAGCCTTTAGTCTAATAAGAACCAAAAGTACATACTGAGTAAAAGTGTCAGTTGTTAATGATTTCCCTGAGTGGAAAATGTTCTGAGCTGTTTTTCAGAGGTTTGACAGATGGAGCTGCTGTGATTTGCAGCATGGCCCAAAGTGCACTAATGTTTCTGCCATTTGTAACCAGAGACTCCTCAGCCCTTCATCTTTGGAAATAAAGCTTTGGGTTTCATTTCTGTCTGTGTTGGAGTATTATAATAATACTGTAGGACAAAATTGAATTCAGGGCACATTAACAGCAACAAATGATAAATATTAGTAAGCTTGTGAGATAGTGTAATTGTTGTAGCACTAGAAATTATATTAGTAATAAAAGAAAAAGCTAAAAAATAAATTGGATACAATAAACATTGGATTGACTCAATCAAGATAAGAGCAGTAGGGCAGAGAGGTATTCAGTGAGCTGTTTGTTTTCTGAGGCCAGAAGATATTTTGACTCCATGAGGAGCATCTGATTAGCAGAGTTAAATGAGATGAATAATGGTCTAATATTTTTGTGAATTGTTTTTCCAGCTGAAACTTGCCTTCCTCATCTATAGCAGTGATATGTTTTGCATAAAGCACTCAAACGCCATGCAGGGAAGGGTAGGAAATGGCTGATCTTTTAGTATAAGAGTTCTGTTCTGAGCAGAATACATGAGGAGTAAGTTACGCAGCTGATGGTAGCAGGAACTGCGGCAGTATGCTGAAAATATGTTAGTAAAATATTTCTTTTTTTAAGAGGATGCTTTTTCTTTTCATACATACACAGACAGTAATATCGTAATCAACGTACTCTGTGTCAAGTATCCACAAAAATCATATTGAAATCATTTGCAGGTGTTTATAGTTTGTTTCACAAGATGTTTTCATCTCCCCAAAGTGATTCACCTTTTATTTAAATGAGAAGTAATACTGGATGTCATGTGATACGACACACAAATTGTCTAAATCCTTAACAAAAATATTGGTCAAGTATTTTTTCTGAACTCAAACACTCTAATTTATAGCAAGTCTCAAAGTGAAATATTTTACTTCCTACTGTATTTTTACACCCTGGTACATGAATTCCAGGCCTTGTGCAGCATCCAGACTATTTCCATGGAAGGTAATCATAGAATCTTAGAATCTTTAAGGCTGGAAAAGACCCCTGGGATCATCAAGTCCAACACCACCATGTCTACTAATATTTCTATTTGGTAGGAGAAACATGGGATTTAGCCAGCTTATTAGCAATAGGGATACAGAGAAGTCTGGGATGTTTTTAAGATATAGCTATGTAATTTAAATGTTTAATTGTCTTTCACAAAGGCTAAGAAGAATGATGTAAGTTTTCATAGCAGATGTCAGAGTCCTCCCAGCGTGAACTGCCCATCAATCCATCAATGACTGAGACACATCCTGATAACTCTGCTCCCATTAGTGCTGCCTTCTCTGGATTACTCTATTCTTTACTTGATCATTTAATAGAGGTCACTAAAACTTTTACATACTATAAAAACCTGTAACCTTAAGAACTTCCTTTAACTAGTCTAGTGTTATTCTCAGCAAATAAAACCACAAGTGATTATTTGAAGAATTACCTGACTAATTCCCAGTCAAATATTTAAAAGTTATTTTTCTGACATCCTATTACATATGCACATAATCTATGAGTTATTAAATGCTCTGTAAAGTGTACTCTAAAACAAGACCTCAGATTGCTTGCAAGCTGAAATTGCTATTCAATTTTTTTAGAATAGAACAGAACAGAATAGAGTCTTTCAGTTGGAAGGGACCGACAATAGTCATCTGGTTCCACTGCCTGACCAGTTCAGGGCTGATCAAAAGTTAGTGTCTTGGTAAGGGCATTTTTCACATGCCTCTTAACCATTGACAGGCTTGAGGCATTGACCACCTCTCTAGGAAGCCTGTTCCAGTGTTTCACCATCCTGTCAGTAAAGAAATGCTTCCTAATGTCCAGTCTAAACCTCTCTGGCACAGCTTTGAACTATTCTCATACATCCTATCACTGGATCCCAGAGAGAAGAGCTCAGCACCTCCCTCTCCATGTCCCCTCCTCAGGCAGCTGTAGAGAGCAATAAGGTTGCCCCATAGCCTCCTTTTCTCCAGAGTAGACAAGCCCAAAGTCCTTAGCTGCTTCTCACAGCACATTCCTTCCAGCCCTGTCACCATTTTTAAATTGCGGGGCCCAGAACTGCACACAGTGCTGCAGGTGAGGCTGCACCAACACTGTATACAGCAGGATTATCACCTGTTTTGACTGGCTGGTGATGCTGTGTTTGATGCACCCCAGGATGTTGCTTACGCTCTTGGCTGCCAGGGCACACTGCTACTGAGCTGCTGTCAACCAGCACCCCCAGATCCTTTCTGTAGGGCTTGTCTCCAGCCACTCCTCTCCCAATTTATACTTGTGCCTGGCATTACTCCATCCTAGGTGCTGAATCCAGCATTTTGACTTGTTAAATTTCATCCCATTAATCATAGCCCAGTGTCCCAATCTCTCTAGATCCCTCTGCAAGGCCTCTTGTCCCTCAAGAGAGTTAACAGCACTGGTGTCATCAGCAAACTTGCTAATGGTGCATTCAAGTCCTGCATCCAGATCATTGATAAATATATTGAACAGGACTGGACATAGAATTGAACCCTGAGGAACACCTCTGGTGACCAGCCACCAGCCAGAGGTAGCCCGGTTCACTATGACACTTTGAGCTCTGCCCTTCAGCCAGTTCTTCACCCAGCGCATTGTGAACGCGCTTGTCCCACAGTCAGAATAGAATAGAATAGAATAGAATAGAATAGAATAGAATAGAATAGAATAGAATCA